>CM053592.1:24510157-24550949 GCA_028646515.1 Pseudochirops corinnae | reverse complement strand
GATCTTTTTTAAGAGGCGATCAGTGAATTCTTTCCATTTCTATTTTGCCCTCTGGTTCCAGAATATCAGGGCAATTTTGCTTGATAATTTCTTGAAAGATGGTGTCTAGACTCTTTTTTTGATCACGACTTTCAGGTAGACCAACCATTTTAAAATTATCTCTCCTGGATCTATTTTCCAGGTCAATGATTTTCCCAATGAGATATTTTACATTGCTTTCTATTTTTTCATTTGTTTGGATCTGTTTTATAGTACCTTCTCATAAAGTCATTAGCTTCCAATTGCTCCAATATAATTTTGAAGGAGTTATTCTCTTCAGTGAGTTTTTGAAATTCCTTTTCCATCTGGCAAATTTGGCTTTTTACGGCATTCTTCTCCTCCTTGGCTTTTTGGGCCTCTTTTGCCATTTGAGTTAGTCTATTTTTTAAGGTGTTATTTTCTTCAGTATTTTTTTGGTCTCCTTTAGCAGGCTGTTGACTCACTTTTCACGATTTTCTTGCATCATTCTAATTTCTCTTCTGAATTTTTCCTCCACTTCTCTTACTTGATTTTCAAAATCCTTCTTGAGCTGTAACTTGTAATGAGTCCATATTTTTCTTGGAGGCTTTTGATGCTGGAGTTCTGACTTTGCTGTCTTCTTCCTACTCCATGCCTTGATCCTTTTTGTTCCCCAAAAAAGGATTCTATGACCTTTTTGTGCTTCCAGTGCTTGCTAATATTGGCAGCCAATTACTTGACTTTTGAGCTTTTTGCCTTGGTAGAACTCTGCTTCCAAAATGGAGAGAGCTTTGTCCCAAATTGCTGGGGGTTTTGCAGTTGCCAGAGCTGTTAGATGGGTTCCTTCTCTATAGCCCCTACAAGCTCTAGCTCACTGGTCACACATCCCAGGACCACCACTCAAGACCACAATCCAGATCCAAGCAGGTCAATGCAAGAGTGATTACCCTTTGAATGATCACTTGGTCCCCCTACAATCAGCATGCCAGGAGCCCTGGAAGCAGTCACGCGGCAGCGGCTGAAGCCATTGCGCCTCCTCCTCTTCTCACTCTACATGTAGCCTCTGGATTGTGTTCCCCCTGTTTGAACAAAGTTTCACACTGACCTTTTACTTTGTCTTTTGCATTTGTGGACTGAGAAGTCTGGAAACTGCTACAGCTGCTTTTGATTTACTCTTGTGAAGTCTGCTCCAGCCTTGGCTAGTCGGGGCCACTCTGGTGCTAAAATCATGGCTCCTGTGGGACTTTGCTTGGCTCCCAGCTTGGTATGATGAACCCTTCCTGCCAGCCTGTTGGGCTTCCTTCAGTGGGAGATTTGTTTCTGTCTGTCACTTTGTGGGTTCTGTAGCTCTAAAGTTTGTTTAGAGTCATTTTTTACATGTATTGGAGGAAATGGAGGCCAGAGCCATGTGGAAGTCCTATTTCTACTCCATCATCTTGGCTCTGTCCTGTTACCACCTCTTTTTCAAATGAGAAAACTGTCCTAAATGGTTACACTTTAATGATTCCCTCAGTACATAAGACCATCTAATTAGGGTTGGTACAAAAACTGACCCTTTCCACACAGGGTACACCAATCTTTCCACCATCCCTGTAGCATAGGTGATCCCCATAGAATTACAGGTAATTTATTCTGAGTTCCTTATCCCAAATGACATCTGGAATTCCCCCATCTTTGCTACTTCCAAAAGTGCATCAAATAGAATCACAAACTTTTCCAACAGGACAAGAAGACACATAGACTCAATTAAAGAAACAGCAAAGGGGGCAGCTAGGTGGCGCAGTGAGTAGAGCACTGGCCCTGGAGTCAGGAGGACCTGAGTTCAAATCTGGCCTCAGACACTTGACACACTTACTAGCTGTTTGACTTTGGGCAAGTCACTTAACCCCAATTGCCTTCCAAAAAGCAAAAAAAAAAAAACCCAAAACAAAAAAACCAGCAAAGAATGTCAGTTACTTTGAATTGAACAAGTGTTCTTACCCTAAGAAGTTGTAAGACTTATGCTTTCAGGAAAAAGGCAAGCAGTTTAGGTCTTTTCAAATACAAAAGAATAATATGAACATTTTTATTAGGCAGCATCAACCTAGTAATTATAGATTTCTCTTTTTTAAACTTATGTTTAAATATTTATTTTAAACTTATCAATATTTATAAAGGACTGTAAGATAGAACATATCAATATATCAATATTTCTCTAGAATTATATATTACAGAAAGATCACTATTTAAAGTCAATCAATGAAAAATTTGCAAAATTACATCAATGGAATTGGTTTTTGCAGAAGTACATATAGCTCAGTTCCATTTAACCTCTTATCAGTCAGATTAAACTTTACAAAAGAATATTACTTCAAAGGTATAATAACAAATATACAAAAAACTCCCAACATGTAGCACAGAAGCCCCACCTCATACCACCTCCTATTTGGGGGAAGGGAAGGGGATTAGGTTCGCAGGTTAACTTAGTTCCTATGGAGAACAGACCCAAGTTCCAAGTGCAAAGCTCCTATTGGGCTTGAGTCTCAGGCACCCTGGCTTCTCAGAGCTTCCCTTCCACTTTGGCTACTACATATATCACCTGAAGACTTGGGTCCAATGTCACCATGGTGGGATGATTCTGAGTCCAGTCAGGATTCTACATCCTGCACCTGAAATGGAAAAGGACAGAGAAAACAGTATAAACAGAATCCCTAAGCTTATTTTTAGGACCCTGGTTCCTAAAAGAGGAGGAGGGGTTACGGAGTTCATTTACCCTCACTGGTTTAGTTTATGGAGTTCATGCTGTGAGTGAATTTTTACTTCTGTGGACAAAGAACAGAAAATGAACACATAGGAAAGGGAATGAGACTATCCCAGTTTAGCAGTTTCAAAGACACAGCCTGTTGCATCCATAGAGTCAGCTGAAAGAGGCTAGATGGGTGAGAATACCTCCCAGAAGCCAGATGTCCCCATGTTAGGTGATCTGAGCATAATCCAAAGTCCTAGTAATATATTTTATAGTATATTGTAATTTTATACAACTTCTCCCAGTTCTGTTTGCTGCTTGATTTGGATAAATGGATTTACTGGCTATCCACTATTTGTGATAGGCTTTTGTGTAACCAGCTTTCGTGCGGAAGAGCTAAGCTGGCAAACGTGAGGGGACTACCTTCTCTCTTAAGAGTAATCAGGGAATGTGCTTTTGTTCTGAACCTATGGTATTCCTAGGCCGTAAATATGAGAGGCAAACAAATATGATTCTAGACTAATACTTCTCTTAGAGATAGGTGAGAGAAAGAGCAAATATCCAGCTAAAACCCTTGTTTAACTCCTCAGGGTAGAAATTCTGGTCTCTCATGGAGAGGGATGGGCTGGATTCCAGAGATATCTATCCATGCAACCCACAAACCACATTTATGCAGGTGGACAACTCAAAGGGACACAAGCATCCTACTTGAACTTGCATGTCCTAGAATACGAATATTCATAGTTGAAGCAACTTTCTCCAAACAGTGATTACATGTTGTTTTTCAAAGCTCTGAATTTGGAAGCAGATGGTCTGTTACTGACCCTTCTTCATGCCCTTTGGGAAATAACTTTCACCTTGTGGGCCTCAGTTTCTTCATCTGTAAGGAGTAGAGGATGTCTAAATTTTCTTCTAGCTCCAAATTCTTATGATTGAGAACCCAGGTTCAAATTCTGCCTCTGACCCTTATTACTTATGTAACTTTGGGTAAGGCATTTAACTTCCCTGGGTGTCCATTTCCCCATTGGTATAAGAGGGAATTGGTAGTTCCTCCCAATTCAGTTTGGGAATTAAAAAAAGAGTATTTGAAGTTCCCAGACTAGCCAGTTTGAGCGAAGAAAATGGTGTCTGGAAATAGATAAGGCATGCAGTGTTACCAAGACCCCTTTGAAAAGGCCTGGGGCCCTCCCAAGTTCTCAACCTTCATTTTTCAACTGGTGCTGCTCACAGCCTAGGCTTCCAGCTCTAGAGAGGAGTTTGGTGGGGAAAGGGGAGTGTAGCAGTGACTAGTCACCCACTCCCAACTTCTCCTGCCAGTATAATGGGCAGAACGCCACATAATTTCATTTCCTCTGTTTCTCCCTTGGAACACAATTCCCCCTGGTTGAAATGATTCCTGTGATTCATTCAGCCAACAAACATTATTAATCACCTACTATTTGTGAGACACTGTGCAAAGCACTGGGCTTACAAAGACAGGCAAAAGACAGTCTATGCTTCCAAGGAGCTCACAGGAGAATGAAGGAGACAACACGAAAACGATGTACAATCAAGATATCAATGAGATAAATGGAGATAAAGAAGTACCTAATTACAGTCATTTAAGCAGACTGCCACTTATATCTATGCCATGGCAGTGCAATAATGAGTATTCATATCATTAAATTTGTTTGCAACACAGGAGAAACGCACAGCTCTCCTGGATCATTTTCCTACCCTAAATGTATTGGGAAGCATTCCAGAATAATTTGAACCTTACCTAGTGTCCAATGAGGGACTCATAGGGACTTGAGAGCTAATTGGAGAGGAATTGGAATTTTTTTTTTTTTGTTAAGAACCATGGCACAGGCTTGGGTGCTTGGGGAAAGAGGACAATCTGATATTAGTTACAAGACCCATTGGGAAGTGAAAGGTTCTTTGCTGACTCCACGATAAACTTCTCTAAAGTCAGAAGTTGATGGAGCTATGGCACAATGGAGACACTTCAGAATAGAGGTACCTGTTGAGATGGTATATAAAGAGATCCATGTCATTCCCTACTCCCCTGCCCCAGCCCTGTTATTTCACTGGCTTAGGGAACTCCTGGTAAGAAAATTCCGTGTGCCAATGCAGAAGATAACTTTTCTACAACTTATACTCTTAGAAAGTTGCTTAGACCCCTGAGAGATCTACATGCCACAGTTCATGGAGTACAAGATTTGGAATCATGAATACTTAAGTTCCAATACTACTTCAGACATTTAGGGCAAGTCACTTAACCTCTCCCAGTCTCAGCTTCCTTCTCGTACAACAAAGGGCTTGGACTCAATGGCCTTTTTTGGGTTAGCTTCTAGCTTGAAATCTATGTTCTATGACTTGTCCAATGTCATTTAGCCAATATGTATCAGAGACAGGACCCAAACCTAGGTCTTCTTGACTCTGATGCTGGTTGTCTATCCACTGGGTTATTTGTTTTCTTCATGTCTGCTTGTTTTGGACAGGATGACTCTAGAGGACCCTGGCACATTGGGATGGTGCCTACAATTGAGAAATGTATTCTTTGGAAAAGGGCTAAGGATAAGAGGGGAGGTACATGTGGAAATTTACAGAGAACTTCATAAGAAAGACACTGGAAACCATTCCTCAATAGACAGTCAAAATGAAGTGGGAGTTTTCAAAAGAAGAGCTGCAACCTATCGACAATATAAAAATACTCAAAATCCTCAATAGGAGAAATGAAAATTAAAACAACTCTGAGGTTCCTCTTTACATACACCATATTGGTAAAGATGACAAAACAGGAAAAAGCCATTATTTGGTAGGGCAATGAGAAAACACAACAAATGCACTGATGGTATAGCTATGGATTCATCCAGCCATTCTGGAAAGTGATTTGGAACTGTATTCCCAAAGTCACCGAACTAGGTGTACCCCCTGATCTTCTGATGCCTCTACACCCCAAAGAGATCAAAGACAGAGAGAGTAAGGGCTAATCAATGTGCACAAAAATATTTATAATAGAACTTTTATAATAGTTTTTATAAAAATATATTTATGCTATAACAAAGACTACAATTCTTTTATACTATACTAGAAATATCTATAATATAATTTTTAGTTCACTTTAAAAATTACATTTTCTTTATGTCTTTTGTTTTTCTAAGATCCAATTTCCCAATATATCCTATCTCTCCTCCTCTCTTCCCAGAGAGCCATCCCTTAAAATAAAGAATAAAAGAGATGGAAAAAGCTTTAGCCAAACTACACACATATAAACTACACACAAAAGTCTAACATTATATGCAATGTGCCACACCCATAGTTCTTTGTCTCTCCGAAGAATCTGAGGGAGATGCTTTCTCATATCTTTTCTTTATGGCCAAGCCTGGTTAAAAGAATTTGAAAAGATTCATTTTTCTATTGTTTTGTTATTGTTCTTTCCATTTTCTTTGTTGAATTCATCATTCATATATGTTGTTTTCCTCATTGTTTATTTTACCTGTATCCCTTCTTGTAAATCTTCCCACGATTATCTCATTATATTCACCGTTTTTCACAGCACAATATTATTTCATTATATTAATGTATCACAGCCTATTTTGCTATATTTTGGTCAATGGGCATTTATTTTCTTTCTAGTCCTTTACTAGTACAAAATATAGTATAAATGTTGCTATAAATATAAATACAGTATAAATATTTTGGTGTATATGATGCCCTGATCCTCTTGGTATCTCTGTCTGGTAATTGAATCTCTGGGTCAAAGGATATTGACATTTCAGCCCCTCTCTTCACATGACTCCAGGTTGCTTTGCATAATGGTTAGATCAATTCACAGATCCACTAATATTATGCCTATCTTTCCACATTCTCTCAAACCAACATTGACTAATGTTTTCTTTTGTCATCTTTATCAATTTACTCGGGATGAAGTAAAACTTCAGCTGTTTTGATTACCAGGATTTTTTTTTTGTAGCAAAAAACTAGAAAACGGGAATTCATTAATTGGGGAGTGACTGAACAAATTATGATGTACATGTTTGTGTGTGTTTATGTATGTATGTGTGTATGTATGGATATATCTCAGTATTCTCTTCAATTGTCATTCTCAAAGGTAAAATAACACAGCAGGGCCAGTTTTCAGGCACATCTGAGGCTCTGGGGGCCCTAGTTTACTATTCAATTGTCTTTTTCTCTTTCTTGATCACTTTCCTGGATGTTCTTTCTCCAGCTGTTTTATTGGTAAGTATCTGGAATCAAGTCAAGTAAGCCCTTTAAGGCGTTCTGTCAGCCATTCAGGAATCATGTCTCCCTCCCCTTTCATCATAGCATAAAATGTAGGGCTATCCCTCTGCAAAACTTTGCTTGGGTGACATTGAGTTACATATTAATATAATGGAATGTTATTATGCCATATGAACAATGCAAAACCAGAACAACTTTCACTCAGACTAAAATAATGTTAAAAAAAACCAAACAAACTGTGAAAGATGTCAGAATTGGATGAAGTGACCAATTGTGACTTGAGAAGTCTGATGATGAAGAATGCCTCCTATATCTTGGGAGAAAGGTGGAAGACTAGAGATGTAGAATGAGACACAAATTTTCAGAAGTGGTCCATTTTAAAATTTGTTTTCATTGGCTGATTATTGGTTATATGGGAGGGCTTTTATTCTGGTAGAGTTGAGATAGTAGGATGAGTTGGTGGGTAGAGACAGTGATGAAAAAAGAAGAATAGAATGCCAATGAGATATTTTTTAAATATATATATATATATATATATATATATATATATATATATATGAAAAAAGGAGAAGAAAGTTCAGAAAATACATAGTCAAGCAGTGCAATTTTGTTAACTACTGTGTTAAATTCAATATGTGCTCTAAAAAGAATAACTCACAAACCATACATAGCAGAAATTCAGTTTTATGTGAATTCTTTTTCTGTTCATTGTTTATTGAATTGTTCATGTTTGTTATATTAATAATAAAATATATTTTAACTATTTTTAAAAATACAAGGCCATGTGGAACCATACAATGACTAACAACTTCATTATGGGAAAAGTGATGATGGGAAATGGTGCTAAATTCTTTGACCTGAACAGCTGAGGAATTAGGAGAGGCTACACTTGCTGAGAACCAAATTCAGCACAGCAAAATGCCTAACTATAGAACAGCTATTCATATCCAGAAGTTATTTTGCATGAACTCTTGGCATGAATTCTATTTTTTAAAAATTGTAACTGATTTTATTTTACCTTTTATTAAATTAACAATAATTTATTTTCTCTTCTCTCTAATTCTCCTTAGAAAAAAAGAACACCAAAACCCTAATAAAAATAGTCAAGTAAAACAAATTCCTAAATTAACCACATGCAAAAATACATCTTTCATTCAGCAATTTGAGACTATTACCCATCTGCCAAGAGGTGAATAGCATAATTCATTATTAGTCCTCTGGACTCATGGCTGATAATTGTATTGATCATATTTATTGTCTTTCCAAGTTTTTTTAAAAAATATTTAAACTGTTGTTATTATGTAAATTGTTTTCCTGGTTCTGCTTACTTCATTTCATTTGTATCCATTCATACAAGTCTTCCCAGGTTTCTCTGAAACTATCCCTTTCATCATTCCTTACTGAACATATATAATATAATGTACTCCATTATATTCACATCCCATAATTTGTTTATGCTTCCCCCCCCCAACTGATGAGGACTCATGATGCAGTTTTTTGCTACTATAAGAAGAATTACAATAGATATTTTTGCACATATAGGTCTTTTTTCTTTTTTAACTTTTTGAAATATTGCCCTATTGGTAGTATCACTGGGCCAAATGGGTTTATGGGGTTCAGTGACTTTTGGGGCATGGTTCTAAATTGTTTTCTAGAAGCACTAGCAGTGGATTAATGTACCTCTTTTTCCACAATCCCTTCAACATTTGTCGCTTTCCTTTTTTGTCATCTTTGATAATCTGATTGATGTAAGCTAGAACCTCAGAGTTTATCTAATTTCTATTTCTCTAATTACTGGTGATTGGAACAGTTGTCCCAATTTGCCTCAGTTTCTCCAAATATAAAATGGGGGTATAATAGTACCATGTTGCAGGATTATTGTGAATCTCAAGTAAGATAATTTTTGTAAAAATTTCACGATATATTTGTAAAAAAAAATAAACCACTTACTACAGTGTCTAACACATAGTAATTAATATGTAAATGTTGATTCTCTTTCTTCTTCCTTATATGTTCCTAATCTGTTTATGATGTGACCTTTTTGTATGAGATATATATTCATTTAGTTTGAGTTGTTGGTTTAAACCTAATTTCTGTTAGAGTGATTTCCAGTTTTCCCAAAGAGTTTTTGTTAAATGGGGAGTCCCTATTTCAGGTCTAGGTCTTTGGATTTATTATTTGTCTTTCTCATAATTTCCCTTGAAAATTTTGACTTTTTGTGTCTTCAGATGCATTTCATTCGTATATTTTTTGTATCTCTAGAGAATAATAACTTGGTGACTTAATTGATAGGACACTGACTTAGTAAATTAATTTTGATAATATTGTCATTTTTATTGTGTTGCCTATGAGATGTTAGTATTTTTCTAATTTTTTAGGACTCTCTTTGTGTAAAGAATATTTCATAGTTGTATTCATATAGCTCCTATTTGTCTTGGTAGGTACTTATAAATCCTGTATTTACTTTGAATTGAAGTTCTCTTAATATTGTTTCCTGCTGGGTTTTGTTGGTATTAAACATGAATTATGATGACTTATTTGGATTTATTTTATGTCCTGTAACTTTGTCAAAGTTAATATTTCAATTAATTTTTAGTTGACTCTCAAGGTTTTCTAAGTGAAATATCCTGCCATCTGCAAAAGTGATAATTTTGTTTCCACTTTGCTTATCTTATCCCTTTAGCTTCTTTTTGTCTTATTGTAATATATAACTGAAAGATTACTGATTGATCAATGATCAATAATCAATATTGTAAGTTCTTCCATGTCCCCTGTGTGACCCATGAGGACTGCCAAAAACACTAACTCCAATCCTGAGAATTATTGGAACAAGGAAATAGCTAAAGTCAACAAGCTTACGAGACTGGGAGCCCGACCAAGCTCCCCCTTTTTTATGATAAAGAAGCATGTTTTGGGAAAATAAGGCCACAGTCTCACAAAACACACTTCATACAGCTAGGAACTGACGTCTATCTTGGGTTTTGGCCAAATCCCGGGGCATATGGTCTACATTCCATATTTTTGTCTTGGCTTTGTGCCTTCTTTGTTCCAACTAATACTAAAGAACTGCACATAGTCTCTGACTTTGGCATCTCACCCATGGAGAGGATGCTCTGCCTGGGACTTTCCCATCAGGACCCTGATCCCCAGCCAGAGGGATCAGGAGTTGGTGCTTCTCTGAACTGGTGGTATTTTCTATTTCTGTTATTATCGGTATTTTACTGCTTATCTGAATAATGTTGCTTATTTTATGTCATTGTAGTTATTATCAAAATCAATGTCCTTCTATTCCTATGCTTATCTACTTGTTAATTATTAAATGAAGCTTCTATTTCCTTTGAAGGGCACATCTTTTATAGGAGCAAATCTGAACCCTTTTCCCATTAATTCTACAAATTGGAGCCATGAACAAGATTTGCTGTACAATATGCCATTCTTTAAGAGAAATAGTGAACCTAAAGTATGAGACATGAATATACCTCGGTGGGAGGAGTTGCCTTACTCCATAATAGCAAGAGAATGAGCCGCTGGTACTGGACCTTGTGGGGATTGGGGGAGTTGGATGAAACAAGCCACCCCCTTATAAGTTACTGACAGAAAAATATACCAACTGAAAAAGGGACAGAGGTGGCAGGAATTTGTAGGAAGGGCTGGGCATTGTTAACTGCATACAGGAAAATGGGGAAGGCAAGGGATAAAGCGGCAGAGGATAGTTATCTTGGAAAAAGAATCAGCTGAGTTACAAAGCAAGTTGTCCATGTCGCAGTGTCAACATTTCATTTTGGGGGATCAAGCGTGTGACTATCAGAATGTGGCAGAGAAGGCAGCAGTGAGGGTGGCACAGTTTAAATATAAGAAGAGGAAAGGAAAAGTTAATAAAAAGAAAATGCTTGCAGTCATAGCCACTGCCACTGCCAATTGGGATCCAGACAAACGGGATGGAGATATTTGGGGGGATACTGACGATGAGAGTACGGTGGACGATGAGGCAGGGAAGGACCACGAGAGAAAATGCCCTGATGATGAGGTGAATGCCCGCCTGATTACGGGGAGAAAAAGAGCAATTGCAGGGAGGGAACCAAGTATTTAAGGAAGTTACTGAGGATTTTACTCAACATAATAAGAATATTTACACAAAGACTTGGGGAGCCCCTCATTGCTTGGTTAGTATGGATAAGTGATAGTGGAGCAAGTGGAATATGGCTAGACACAAAAGACTGCACAAAATGTATTGGAGTCAGTAGCAATCCCTTTGTGCAATAAGCAATTAGAGATCACAACATGATTCCAGGACCCCCTAGGGATACGACCTTATTAGTCTTGGTTGCTGAAGGGTGTGCCAAGCAGTATCTGACAAATTCAATGCGGCCTAGGGGGGGATCGTCCATGGTATTCACTTAAGGACGAGATACAAAAATTCAAGGAAGAAGTTATGAAAACCGCTGTCATGGTAGGGGAAGCTGATACATATCATTTGGTCCTGGTAGGAGCTCCTCAAGGAATACCTTGTTGAAAACTGCTCCTCCCGTTTATATGAGTCCAATTAGCATGTTACGGAGATGACATTATTGATTCAAGGAGCCAATGAAATGATAATAGAAAAAATTGTACAAGAAGTGATAGATCATATGAAGAAAAAAGGGTGGGAAATCAATCCAGCAAAAATTCAAGGGCCATCTCAATCTGTTATTTTTGGGGTATGCAATGGAATTAAGGTCATAGGGAGATATTGCCAAAAGCGCACCAAAAGATCCTGGGCTTTGTCACCTGCACCACCAAAAGGGAGGCTCAACAATTTGTAGGCCTCTTTGGATATCGGAGGGCACATATTCCCCATCTGAGCCAAATACTAAGCTCCTTATATAAAGTGACCCATAAGAAATATGTTTTTGAATGGGGAGGGGTAAGAAAAGAGAGCCTTTGAGGAAACAAAAATAGTTATATGAATTGCCTTGGACCTTTGGCCCATATGAAGGGGGCCTGTAGAATGACAAGTATCAGTACATGAAGTATATGCTAATTGGAGTCTATGGCCAAAACAAGGAACAAGGAATGTTCCTCTAGGATTTTGGTCTAGGAAACTCCCCCCTGCTGGGGAGAATTATACCCCATTTGAGCAACAGTTATTGACTGTATATTGGGCATTGGTTGAAACAGAATACATAACATTGAATCGTGAAGTTTTACTCCGACTCACTATTCCTATAATGAATTGGATACTGGGAACCTCTAACTCCCACAAAATTGGACAGGCCCAGGAGGCCAGCATAATAAAATGGAAATGGTATATACAAGACAGGGCCAGACCAGGAAAGAATGGAATTTCTAGTTTGCATGAGAAAATAGCTCAGATAGATACCAACAATAATACAGTAATTTATCAGACTCCATTAGTGAATTTACCAGTACAATGGAACCAAGGGTTTGATACCTTAACCCCACAAGGACAAAAAGCATGTTTGGTTCACAGATGGCTGTGCTAAGAATATTGGGCAAAAACACCACTGGAAGGCCATGGCATATAATCCCATGACCAAAGTTACCTTAGAAAGTGTAGGGACTGGGGGAAGTAGCCAATGGGCTGAATTAGTAGTAGTCTATCAGGTTCTGAAACAAGAAGAAAAAGAGGAATGCCACATATTTATAGATTCATGGGCCATATCGAATGGTCTTGCTACCTGGCTGCCCATCTGGCAGCAAAAGAATTGGGAGATACATGGAAGGGAAGTATGGGGAAAGCAGATGTGGATAGATATATGGGATATTGTACACCATACTAATGTGTCAGTCTTTCATGTAAATGCTCATACTTCAGTGAACACCAAGGAGTGTGAGTATAAAAATCACATGAATCAGCAAGCCAAGACAGCAAATCTTCAGATAATGGATCCCATCTCCATCAGTGATGATGATGTAACTTTGGCCAAATGGATACATATTACTGCTGGACATATTGGTCCACAAGCTACCCTTATCAATTCTGAGAGACGTGATGGACAAATATGAATTATGTCAATTATTTAATGAAAGACAGGTACCCCTGTCAATAACTGGAGAACTGGGATGGGGTACCTTACCTGCACAAGTTTGGCAAATTGATTATATAGGACCACTCCCTTTAAACAAAGGGTGTCAATGTGTGTACTTGTGTGAACTCGGGAGTGCCATATAAAAGAGCCATTCAAAATAATACCTGTAGGACTTTGGACATAATAACTCTATACTATGGTGCTCCAATGCAAATACAGAGTGATAATGGCTCTCATTTTAAAGGTAAGGAAATAAAGATATATTGTAAAAAGCATAATATAGAATGGATATATCATATACCTTATTATCCCCAGGCTGCAGGCCTCATAGAAGGGATGGATGGATTATTAAAAGAAAAATTGAAAAAATTAGATAATAATTCATATCAACATTGGAAAGATAATTTATTCAAGGCACAGCAACAGTTAAACAATAGCCCTCTGTGGAATAGCACACCTTTATCCTGAATGATGACTCCTAGTTTGCAAACACATGCACAGGGTGTACAGAATCTTAAAACAATACAATGGTGGGCTTTGGATTCTAGGACTCTGTCTCCTTTCCAAGACATAGCCTGCTCTCTGCAGGCTATGACCTATATACCTTGGAAGATATGTGGATAGATCCTCAGGAGATTAGAACTTGCAACACCGGGATAGGTATTAAGCTACCAGCTGGGTACTATGGGCATATTTTACCACGCTCTAGTTTGTTAGCACAAGGAGGAGGAGTCATTGACTCTGATTATGTGGGGGAAATTAAAGTAATTCTGCAAAATTTAAGTTCTAAGCCTTATCAGACCACTAAAGATAAGAGAATAGTAATCATTCTATGCTTAAATGCTGAATGGAATAAGAAGGATGTGCCACCTCCTGTTAATACCAGGACTGGAGGTTCTGGCTTAACAAATATATATACTAATATATATATTATAATAATATATAATATAATATATTATTAATAATAATATTTGATTATTTGATTATTATTTAATTAATAATATATGATATAATAATATTGGCTCCAAGGTCTGGATAAGGACTAGGCTCACAGATAGACCAAAGGCCGCAGAGATTGTAGCTGAAGGACAACATAACACTGTGCTTGTTTGTTATCCTGGTGATGCTACATTATATGTCACTCATTAACTCATGTCTTTCTATGTGAATAAAGTGTTGTGCAGGACCCCGCTTGCTGACGATTGCTTTGTGGAGACCTTGGACACTTGGACATGAACTTTGACACCTTAATACCCAGATGATTAGTTTGATATGGTCTTAACTCATCACAAAACTGGCAGCAAGATGACTTTACCTGTCCTCCCAACTAGGCATGTAATACTGCCAACTGGACAATATGGAAGACTACTGCACCGGTGAGATTGCACCCTGCAATCAGGGATCATCTCCCACTTAACTTGACAATCCAAACTGTAACGAACATCTCTTGCTGTATAACTCTCCTCCCCTTTTCTTTACCACTGGAGTGAAGAAATGTTATGTTGAAGGCTATAGAGAACTGTTCTACTTGGACTATTCATAATAGCTCAAATATGATATGCATAAATGACACCCACCAGGATCTGTTTTTGATACGCACCAATGCTTTTGTGACAGTGAACTGAACTTGGTGGGTGGATCACATGAAGATATTGAAGGAAGAAACCCCCGTTGTACACCCACCAGCTATTGTAAAAGTACCTAAGAACTGTATGAATGTTACCCAGAATACTCAAAAGCATTTGATACATTTCAATATCAACTTTCCTGATTTGATCTCTTGTAACAGAATAAAGAGAGCATGGTATGATACTCTTCTTGGCGGGGCAGGGACTGGTTTGGGCATGGTTAATGCTACAGATCTTGAGACCCTGTCCAACAGACTGCACAGTACTGGACAGGATGTATCTCAAGCTTTGACCATAAACGCTCAATGCTACAACGATCTTCCCTCACCAACGAACCTTAGATTATGAAAGCCAATTTTTAAGTTATTCAACATCTCTATAATTAATGAGTTAAAGACAGATACTAATGTCAGTATATCGTTCAAATGGGCTAAATGCTCCCTGCAAAACTTTTATACTCTATTGCAGAAGGCAAACATTCAGAGGTTACTGATGATCACTTTGCTTTACTTCATATTACTGGACAGTCTGTAGATTCTAAAAACTTCACTCATAACCCAGAAGACTGTGTAACTTGTGACAAAGGCTTGACGTGTGGGATGGCTACTAGGCAGATGGAGCCTTGCCTGTTAAACCATTCCTCTCATCTATGTGATTTAACTTTACTTCCACTCTCTAATTTTTCTATGTTGTATGAAATTTCTGCTCAGCATATATGTTTTATTACTAATAACAAAACTGACTTAGATTCAATAGGACAAAATGCCCCTTTTTCAGGATATATGTCCAACCTCACTCAGTTTTCTCCACCGGCAAAGTGATGATTTCTATTTTTCCCCTGATGTAGTGGATGACGTCGAGTTGAGGTGGCTATCTAAATCTCTTCCCTTACCTACTGTATGTATACATATATATACACACATATATATGTATGTATGTATGTATATATATGCATATATATACATACATACATATATATATAATATATCTACAATTTTTAATTGATATACTAGCTTCTTCTAAAGCAGTGGTTCTCAACCTTCCTAATGCCACAACCCTTTCATACTCATATGTGGGTATATCTACATGTGGGCAGATTCACCTGGAGACGGATAAAGGAGCAATGTCTCAGTTCCTAAGACCATCGGAAATATGTGTTTTATGATGGTCTTAGGCGACCTTTGTGACCCCTGTGAAAGGGTCATTCAGTCCCCAAAGGGGTTGTGACCCACAGGTTGAGAACCACTGTTCTAAAGAATTACAAACTATGTTACACCATAATCAACAAGCTCTTAATGAATGTAAAATACAAACTCACATATTAGCAGGCAAACTAGCTTAGTAATTTCTGATACTAATCATCATTGGAATGATTTCTTATTTAGATCTGTAACTGCCCAATGTTATTTTACTGCTCTCGCTAACCCTTTCTTATTGTTCACTATTGTTTTGGTGACTTTATGTATTTGCATTTTCTACATATTTTATAAAATAAGATAAATGTGTACCAAGTTAAGCCCTAAAGTTGTAATGGCCTACACCACAGACATGTCAGAACTTAAGGCCAAAAGATTAATGATTGATCAATGATCAATAATCAATGTTGTAAATTCTTCCATGTCCTCTGTGTGACCCATGAGGACTGCCAAAAACACTAACTCCAATCCTGAGAGTTCTTGGAACTAGGAAATAGCTAAAGTCAACAAGCCTGCGAGACTGAGAGCCCGACCAAGCTCCCCATTTTCTTTTATGATAAAGAAGCGTGTTTTGGGAAAACATGGCCACAATCTCACAAAACACTCTTCATGTAGCTAGAAACTGACGTCCACCTTGGATTTTGGTGTACATTCCATATTTCTGTCTTGGCTGTGTGACTTCTTTGTTCCAACTCGTACTAAAAAACTGGACATAGTCTCTGACTTTGGCATCTCACCCATGTAGAGGATGCTCTGCCTGGGTCTTTCCCATTGGGACTCTGATTGGCTGTCCAGGGGCTCCCCAGCTGGAAGGATCAGGAATTGGTGCTTCTCTGAATTGGCAGTGTTTTCTATTTCTGTTATTATCTGTATTTTACTGCTTATCTGCATAGAACTGCTTACTTTATGTTGATGTTGTCATCAAAATCACTGTCCTTCTATTCCTATGCTTATCTGATTGTTAATTATTAAACAAAGCTTCTATTTCCTTTGGAGGGTGCGCCTTATTGTAGGAGTGAATCCAAACCACTTTCCCATCAACTTCACAATAACATTTACAAAATTTTATCAAATAACAGTAGGGACAAATGGACATACTTGCATTGATCCAATTTTATTGGAAAGGCCTTTAATTTGTTCATATAACACAATGCTGACTTTGGATTTTAGATAAATACTACGAGTATAAAGGAAAGGTTGATTTATTCCTATGCTTTTTAATGTATGGGGTGTTCAGAGAGAACTAGCACCTCTGGGATGAGCCCTTTTCAGGGCTGTCACCTCTCACCCAGTTCTCACTTATGGCTCTAAGAAGTTGTAACATGCACAGTGATAAACTGTTGAAAGATGACCAAACCAGGTTAAAGGTAACTGATAGGCTTCAAAGTCGTTGGATGATTGAGTATGTGTGTTTACCCTAAGGATGCAAACACTTCCCTAAGTAGAATGAGAGAATGCGAGCAATGTGTTTCAATGGTCATGAAGGTAATTGAAGCTTTAAGAGTTTGTTTGGACATTGGAGATACCAAGGTTATCCAATACATCTTGGGTGACTGTCAGTTGTCTTGACTTTTTTCCCTGCCACTGGACTTGGAAGAAACCTATAAGAGAGAATGAGGCTTATTACTTTGTTCAAATTTGTCTCACTTAAATCCAATTCACCCAAGAGTTAAGATATCACTTTGTGATGTCGTTGGTCATCTTTGAAAATGGAGGAAGAACAACAGTGTTTTAAACCAAAATGAATGTTATATTTTGTTAATAGTTTTTTTCTATATCTGTGTGATCATAGAACTAACTCTACATTCCTGATATAAATACAACCTGGTCATATTTTTAAATTTTTGAAAAATTTTAAAAAATATTTTAAAAATTTTTAATTAAAATATTCTGAACTTAAGAAAAAAAACCCAAGCATTTCCATAACAAAGTGGAATAGAAAAAGAAATATTGCACATGAAACTGCAGATCTATTATGGACAACTTGCTATTCCCTTTTAAAGATACAGCATATGACTTTTAAAATCTGTTCTGAGATAGGTGGTACAGTAGACAGATGGACAGACTTGGGGTCAGGAAGCCCTGCATTCAAATTCTGCCTCAGACCCTGACTATTTGTGCAACTTTGGGCAAATCACTTAGCTTTTCTCAGTCTCAGTCTTTTCTATAGAATATTGATAATAACGCCTCCTTACAGGCATGTTTTGATGAGCAAATGAGACAACCCAAGTAACATACTTTGTTAACCATAAAGTGAAACAGACTTCTGTAGCCTCTGATAAAATTTCTATTTGTTTTCTTCCATAAGTAACTGAAGCTTGCTGTATGCATGGGACGATGTGAGTCAAAAGTGCTTTCTCTCCCACAGGAGTCTAGGAGATGCCTCTGGGCCTCTCGGTTCCAAGGCCTCTCTGTGTACTCCTTAGAGATAAGAAGGCGCTGAGAGCCACAGGTATTTGCCGTTTTCAAGGATGTCTCACACGAGACCCCTTGCTTGTTGGGCAGCTGCTGACATAATTGGTGTGGCTCTCCTCCATTGGTCTGCACCCCCTGTGCATGAGGCGGTCATGCTTGAATCATGCTTACTTTAGAGTAATATAGGAGCTAGCTTGCTTACTGCTAGTGGCCATCTTGGAATAAACTACAAGCTGCACATTCCTCTCGTCTCTGGTCTCTTCATTCCCTCCTGAGATTATGACCCAAGGCTGGCCCTTGGATTAGAAAAGCAGCTGTAAACAGCTGTAAAAGAATTTCTGGCTTAACTTTTGGTTTGGGAATCTGACTCCATTTTGTTCCATATTTACATTTGGCCCTGTATGATTCCCCATATAAATTGGCACACCCATTCATCCAACAACTTTGAAGCCTATCAGTTACCCTTAACCTGGTTTAGTCATCTGCCAACAGTTTATCAAGGCACAATTACTGTGCACATTACAATTTCTTAGAGCCATAATTTATATGGGACCAACTGCAACAGATGGTTTTCCTCACTGACTTTCTTTGCTGCTCTAATTGTTACAGAAAGATATGACTCCTAAAAATAAAGGATTTCAGTCTCTGGGATGTCTCCTTTCCTTATCTAGCCCATCACATAGTTTTGTTGGATTTAATGAAACTAAATATGCTAACAAGGGCACATCCTTTTTTTTTTTTTTTTTAGCTCTTCTAGCTAATAGGACACATTGTCCATAACAACCATATTTTATTTCTTTGTATAATAAGCAGCCATCTTCCTTTCCCACTTTGTTTATTATGTTTTATTGTATGCAATTCTATAAATGCGACTGGCTGAATTGTGAAAGAAATACATTCTTACGTGGATGAGGTATGTTATACACATAGACTCTGAGTGAAGGACAAACAATAATTTCTGAGTAGTAGTAGCTGCCCCACTGGGGACCCAACTGGTCCATTCCAGTTGGTCAATGCTCACCTATTCCTCTTCCTTCCTTTCTTCCTTCTTTCCTTTCTTCCTTCCTCCTCTCTCTCCTCCCTCACTCCCTCTATCCACATGGGGAATCATGCATTTACGTGTGGGTGCCCTGCCCAAAGGGAAGTTGATTTCTTGAAATAGAGCTCTAGAAAAAACAGGCTTTGGTAAGGGCCAATGGGATTAAAATAAAGCTACTTGAATATGCCTTCAACCCAAATCACTCTGGCTTTCACTGATGAGCCAATAATAAGTCCCAGTTCAAGCCTCTGTTGGTCATTGTTTTGGTTTTGATGGCCCAGAGTGAGTGGGAGATAGCAATTGTTTCTGGCCAAGGTTCTGGCCAGAAACCCTGAGGGTCTTCCTTCCCCAGACTGATTTTTTTTTCAGTAGGTAAAAGAGGCCACCTTTTGCCTCATTTCTTACCTAGTCTTAATCACTGAATAGTTTTTGCCTCAGATAAACTGAGACCTGGGAAAGACCTTAACTTAGAAAGGTCAAAGCCTCCCACTACATCTGGGACCATTGCTAGCCACCCCTGACCTATGTCTTCCCACTGCACCCGGATGGCTCTGGAGGAGAGAGTAAGACTGGTGATTTTCCACGGCCCTGCCTCACTTAAATCCAATTCACTTGCAAGTCAAGACATAACTGTCCTGATATCATGGTCTTTGAGAATGCAGGACAAACAACACCAACAATAATGAGTGTAATAAGGCTATTTTCTCTAATTTGTTTTGACTTAATTGGTATTATCTCATTGAATCTATGTCTAAATTCATGCAAAGAAGCATTTTTTCCTTTGAGCTTTTGTCTTTTGTGTGCTTGTAAGAAGAGTTGGTGACAACATTCTTGATGATAACACAAAATGAAGTTTTTAAATAGAATGATGGGAGCAAAGGACCAGAGCAGTGACAGGGACCCTAAATGATTTATTGTTTAGGCACGTTTCAATTGTTTCCAACTCTTTGTGACCCCAGCTGCTTTTTTCTTTGCAAAGATATTGGAGTGGTTTTGCCATTTTCTTCTCCAGTTCATTTTACAGATAAGGAAACTGAGGCAAACAGGATCGTGTGACTTGCCCAAGGTCACACAGCTAGTAAGTGTCTGAGGCTGGATTTGAACTCACAAAGATGAATCTTCCTGAATGCAGGCCCAGCACTCTATCCATTGTGCAACTTAGCTGCCCACAGTCTAAATGATACCTGGTTTTTTGTATTATTCAAGCACTTTGGACAAGGGGGTTACAGGAACATTGCTCTAAGTTTATTATTATTCCCAAATGAAATTGGACTTCAGATTGCTTCGTTTTTCTAGTTCTCTGCTCGCTAGGGATGAATTTGCTCATTTCCCCCTCTATATACAGAGCATATTGACCCAGAGGGGATGGGGTAAGATATACGTGTGATACTCAAAATACTTGAAAATATTCCATGGAAGGCAAAGCTGAGACTTCCCATAGGAAGATAGCATTGATCACATTCACATAGCAATGCTTATATTCCTTATATGCCTTGCTGACTCATACTCAGGCTCTGGAGAGGCAGCTCTTGAGTTGGGTCAGGCAGCTGATGACCCCTCCAGGGGGATAGTTATGAAGGGTGAAGAGGTCTTTTGGTGAAAGTAGGTGCCACTCTCTTCTCTTATAGAAGACCAAAAATTCATTTATTAATTCCTGTTGGGAGCTATGCATCCTGCTTCCCTCTTAATCTTCTTAGCGGTGAGGTGAAATCAGAAAGGATTTCCATCAGAAGCTTAAGAGAAGGCCAAGTGAGTTCTTTAAAATTTAAAATTTTAAAATTTTTTTTTGAAATGATGCAAATTAAAAAAAAAAACTGTTAAAGGGTTAAAGAAAGAGTCCCGGGGGGGCACTCAGTAATTTCTTTTGGAAAATGGGGTAGTAGGCCAGATAAGTTTGGGAACCTCTGCTCTTGAGGATAGGATCGGAGTGGGGAGGAGAGGGACTGAGCAGCAGTAATTAACCCAATATAGAACAGAAATTCTTTATATTGTGTGTGTGTGTGTGTGTGTGTGTGTGTGTGTGTGTGTGTATGAGAGAGAAAGAGAGAGAGAGAGAGAGGGAGGGACAGACAGAGAAAGAAAGAGAGAGAGGAAGAGAGAGAGAATCCCTTCCACAACTGAGTGAAACCTATGGACCCTTCTGGGCTGCTAGGTTGTACAGTGAGTAGAGCACCAGGCTTGGAGACAGGAAGACCTGAATTCAGATTTGGCTATGTGACCCTGGACAAGTCACTTCATCTCGTTTGTCTCAGTTTTCTCATCTGTAAAATGAACTGGAGAAGAAAATGGCAAACCATTCCAGTATCTTTGCCAAGAAAACTCCAAATAGGGTCACAAAGAGTTGGATATGACTGAAATTACTGAACAACAACATGAACCCCTTCTCACAATAGTCTTTAAATGCATTAAATAAAACATATAAGATTACAAAGGAAACCAATGATCTTAAAATACAGTTATTAAAATATTGAAAAAAAACCCCAAGTTAGTGGCTACCAAATTCAGAGCCCCTGGAAGACAAGGAAGGTGATTTAGCATTTAGTAAAGATTAATAGCATAATAGTAAAGATTAATCTTCCACACCCTATACCTCATCATGGATTGGAGTGATTCCTGGGTTCTGGAGCTTGTTCTAGTCCAGCGGTTCTCAACCTGCAGGTCGTGATGCCTTTGGGGGGTCAAACAACCCTTTCACAGGGGCTGCTTAAGACCATCAGAAAACACATATTTCCGATGGTCTTAGGAACCGAGACACCGCTCCTCTATCTGTCTCCAGGCGGGTCCGCCCACATACAAGTATTAAAGGGTCACAGCATTAGGAAGTTTGAAAAGCACTGTTCCAGACAATCACAGGTTCAAGTGGGCATTAGCAAGCTGGAGCAAGCAAGGTCTTGTCCAGGCCTAGTCTGTCTGTCATCTGTCATTTGAGGACCAGTCTGGAGAAGTCTGAAAAGGTTCTTAATGACGTTCATCACCAGGTGTGGAATTTGCCCCAACAATCCATCAATACTCATCTCCTAAAGTGCTAAAGATTTTCCTCTGTAAAATGAAATCATCCATACTTGAAAGATTGAATTGTAAATTAAACAAACCTGATCCAGCTATTTAGGGTAAGAGAAAAGTTGAGGAAACATGTTTAACTCTCTTTTTTTCACCTACTCTCCTTCTATAGGCGTATCCAAAGGTGAGCTTTGGTGAAAAGTTTAAACTGGTGGGAGCCTGCAGAAGAAGCTGGAGAACAGGTTTTCCCATCACTTCCTGGAGAGGCAAGCTTTGAAGTTGGGACCTTCGGAACCTGGGCCCTTCCATGCTTGAGCATCTTTTAAATCCCTTTGCTGTGCTCCCAAAAGATTATGTAAAATACTTGGAAAGATTGAATCCCAATTTAGTTCTTGTTTGTGGGGATCTTTTTCTCTGTGTTAATGGATAAGCTGGTCCTATGCTCTTGATTTATAGAGGAAGGTTCCTAGCACGTGAATAAAGTAGGTCTCCAGAAACAGGAGTCAGAGTGGGAAGGATGTATGGCTTGTGTTCCCAGTCAGTCAATCCATAAACATTAAGTGCCCGCCATGTGCCAAGTATGATGCTAAATACTAGGAATAAAAAAAAATGGCAAAAGAAGGTCCTGCCCTCAAGGAGCTTATAGTCTATGGGAGAGACAATGAATAAACCAATAAATGCAAAACAAGACATATATACAGATGTTGACACAATTTTACTGAGCCAGTCTCTAACCTGAGAATGATGAAACAGCAGGCCAGAGACAAAGTTCCAGTAAGCAGGTAGCTGTTTAATTAATTTCATTAGGAGGAACAAATTTGCAAATGGGGAATTCTCTCAATCAGAAATCCACCTTGCTGAAGCAAAGACAGAGACTATATACATTAATCACAGGTGGGAGAGGAGGGATGAAGGTGGTTTACAAATAATCATTCCCAGGGTTTTCCACAACACCCCACAAATGGAAGACAATATGAGTGTTGGAGTCCTGTGGGAGCAATGTTGCTTGAGTCCTTGGGGGTCATTACTTGGTGGGTAACAGGACCAGAGTTGTGCGATGGGAATAGGTTCTACAGTCTTTGATTCACTTCACTTCAGGTATACAGGCAGAAAGCGTGAGCCTTGTTAAAGTTTGATTGAGCATTTTAAGCTGCATTGTAAACCTGACTCACAAGAGAGGCAATTCTGAAAAATTGATTTATTAGTATATTTAATACATGTCATATAGATTATTATAAAAATCTTAATTCCCTTCACACAGAATAAATAGGAAATAATTAGGAAAGGGAAGCCATTAGCATTAAGAAGGGCTGGGAAATGCTTTCTGTAGAAGATGGGATTTTAATTGGAACTTAAAGGGGTATATGTGTTATTCAAGGAGGTCTAGCACTTTTGGTGCGAGGGCTTGCTGAGCCCTTTTCAGGGCTGCTTATCGACCTTTGGTGTCTACTCAGCACTCAACTGCGGCTCCAAGAAGCTGTAGCATTTGTAGTAGCCACACCCCAGCAAACCGTCTCAGCAGATTGAGAGTAACCAACAGCTTGGTCAGGCATTGAAGACACCAAGGTCATCCACTGCAGTCTAGACCTTCACCAGTAGTTTAGACTTTTGTCTTGCCACTGGACTTCAATGACTCTGGAAGAGAGAGTGAAGCTGACGACTTTGTGCAACTCTGCCTCACTAAAATTCAATTATTCACCCATGAGTCAAGACATCACCTGATGATGCCATTGGTCCTCTTCCAAAACAAAGGACTAACAACAAAGGAAGCCAGGGGAGGGGAGATGAGGAGAGAACATAGGCCACAGCCAGAGAAAATGCTTGCAACTGAGAGAGAGAGAGACAGAGACAGACAGAAAGACAGAGAGACAGAGACAGAGACAGACAGAAAGACAGACACAGAGAGAGAAAGAGACAGAGAGAAATACAGAGAGACAGAGACAGAGACAGATAGAGAGACACAGAGAGAGACAGAGACAGAGACAGAGACAGAGACAGAGAGAGCCTTGTTCCTGGAACAAGGAGGCCAGTGTCACGGAGTAAGGCATAACAAGGTTGGAAAGGTACAAGGGAGTTAGGTTATGCAGGATTTTGAATGCCAAATAGAGGATTTTGCATTTGTTCCTGCAGGTGACAGGAAGCCAATGGAGTTTATTGAGTAAGGGAGAAGGATGATATGATTGGATCTGTGCTTTAGGAAAATCACTTTAGTGCTGAGTGGTGGATGGATTAGAGGGGAGAGACTTGAGGCAGACAGACCCAGCAGTAGGTTACTGCACAAATCAAGGCATGAGGTGATGAAGATCTTCACTAAAATGGTGGTAATGTCAGAGGATAAAAGGGGGCACGTCACAGAGATATTGTAAAGGTGAAACCAATGGGTCTTGACAACAGATTGAATAAGGGGGTTGAAAGTGCAGAGTCAAGGATGACTCTTTGGTTGTGAGCCTGAACATCTGAGAGAATTGTGTGTTGAGGTAAGATGTCTACTGGACATACAGTTTGAGACGTCTAAAAGACAGCTGAAGATGCATGATTGAAGATCAACAAAGAGGATAGAACAGGATAGGTAGATTTGGGAATTGTCAGCACAGAAATGCTAATTAATAGGAACTGATGAAATCACCAAGTGAAGTAGTATAAAGGGAAAAGAGAATAAGGCCAATGACGGAACCCTGAGGAATATTGACATTAGAGGGTGTGATCTCGATGAGGATCTAGCCAAGGAGACTGAGAAGCAATGATCACATAGGTAAGAGGAGAACCAGACAAGAGTCATGTCCCCAAAACCTAGAGACAAGAGAGGGTCAAGGAGAGGGTGATTGGCAATGTCAGAGGCTGCAGAGAGACTGAAGAAATTTAGGATTGAGAAAAAGCCATTGAATTTGGAAGATCATTGGTAACTTTGGAGAGAACAGTTCTGGTGGAATGATAATGTTAGAAGCCAGATTGCAGGAGGTTAAGAAGAGAGGGAGATAGAAAATGGAGGCATCTACCATCAATAACCTTTTCAGGGAGTTTAGACAGAAAGAGAAGAAGAGATATAGGAAAATAGTGAGGATGGAAAGATAAAGTGATGTGGTTTTTTTTTTTTTTTCAGAATGAGGGAGATATAGACATGTTTTTAGGCAGCAGGGAACATGCCAGATTGGGAGAATTTGAAAGTGAGTATGATAGAGGGGGCAACCTGTTAGGTGAGTTGGTAAGAAATGGAATCTCTTGAGCAGGTAGAGACATTAGCCTTGGCAATACATAAAGTTACCCCTATCATGTGAGATGGGGTGATGGAAGAAATCATGGCAGAAGGCATATGAGTGATATGAAATG
Organism: Pseudochirops corinnae; assembly: GCA_028646515.1. Lineage (NCBI taxonomy): Eukaryota > Metazoa > Chordata > Mammalia > Diprotodontia > Pseudocheiridae > Pseudochirops > Pseudochirops corinnae. The sequence goes on along the minus strand of CM053592.1, from coordinate 24,525,369 downwards.
AGGAAGAGGGGAGAAGGGGAAGCTCATAGAAAAGGGCCTCAACATTTTTCTCTAAAATATAAGGCAAGATTCTCAATTGGGAGGAGTGGGGGATAGGGAGCCCTGGGAGATTTGAGGATGGATGAAAAGGTTTGGAAGATCTATAGTGGAGAGAATGATGATGAGTTGATAAGACAGGTATAGTATAGTTGCCTAGCAGCAGTAAGGTTGTGTAACATAAATTTCTATTGGATTCAGTTAGAAGAGTTGTTTAATTTTCTCTGTCTTTGTTCAACAGTGCACATGCTCAACAATGTCCTTCCACATGAGGGAAGGTACACATGAAGGAGAAAATGGTGGGAGTGACTCAAGGTCCTTGGCATGGCCTAATTGGCAAAGTTATAAGGGGAGAGATAAAGATTCAGGAGAGGAGGACATTGTAGAGTTGAATTGGTTCAACAAGGGGTCAAAATGGAGGGAAAAAAGAGAGAATAACTGGTGTAGGGGAGATGGCCTGGGAGCGAATTGCAAGGTCAAAGCATTGGAGGTCATGGTAAGGATGAAGAGTAAGGTTTTCTATGGGCTTTGATTTGGCCTGTTAGAGAGAATATTGCTATAAGTGAGATCCCAAATATGTTAAAGTGTCTAAGGGTATGAATGGGTGGCATTCAGTACCAGTGCTAAAGGTCTTCTTTAAAAAAATATTTGTTAGATTGGTATGTTTGATTTGAGTTAAAATTTCCAAACAATAATCAATGAATTTTTCATTCCATGTGTTTAAGTATTAGCCATTACATGGTCTTTAACTTTATGGAATCCCATAGTCCTTGACTCTCCCTCTGACTTCCCAGATTTACTTCAGTTGAAGCCAGAACAAGCTGGTTCATTTTGGATAGAACCAGGGAGGCTCAGTTTCCCTTGGGTCACTTTTCCTCTCGTGGTTCACCTCATCTGTACTGTGACTCACCAGCAGTCCAGTCTTGGGTTTCACCTTTTACAGAAAAGAATAAAGAAACACTACTTGTCCTACGAAGTAGAGCAGAGATTCCCAAATCATAATAGCTAGTCTTTAAATTGTACTTTATAAAAACCATACAGTAGCCTTATGACATAGCAAAATTAAGTATGATTATTCCACAAATAGGGAAACTAAGGTTAAAGGAGGTTCTATGATTTTACATGGTGATCCAGCTAGTAAGTAGCAGAGCCAAAATGTGAGCCTAGATTTTCCTACTCTGAGACCAGCTTTCTTCCCTGTACCTCATTCTGCTTCTCCTGTCTTGAATGTCCCATAAAAATTATTCTGCCCACTGAGAGACATGTGTAGCTAAAGATCATTGACCAACAGTGTCATTGGGGGTGAGCCGTGTAGACGCTGAGCAGTTGCCATGAGTGGAGGAGGATCTTTGTCTGAGGTAGCCTGTCCTGTTTTGAAGGCTTGAGAATGTGGGTATTTACTACATTAATTATGTATGCCAACTCCATAACTACTGTGATGGCTTTGACTTTCTGGTTTTGGGACTCAGGGGTTTGTATTTGAATAATTGTTCTAGCTATATCCTCCATGTAGAGAGCCTGTTACATTTTGTGATTAATAACCATATCAGCATATTTATAGTTACTGTGGGCACTGTGAATACTGCATTGTTGATACAGATAGTCTTCCTAAAATATTGATATGTTTTCTAAAACACAGACATATACTTTGCAGATAAATATACAACAGGGAATATGAGGGAGGATAATGTTAAAGTATTCATTTGGTCAAGAGTTCTGGGCACAATTAGAATAAGTTCTCAGACAAAGAACTAATTTCTTATCTTTCTACTGGCTAGAAGACCCAACCAGAAAATGATGGGTTGAAATAGACAAGTGGTTTTTAACTGTTGTTGTATGTGCCATGGATTTACTTGGCAATCTGATGAAGAATACATTTTAAAAAATGAATAAAACATAATACTTAGGGTTACAAAGGTAACCCATTATAGTGAAATGTATTTATCAACATATTTTAAAATGAAGTTCACTGAGCCTAGGTGGTTCCTGAACTAGATAATTTGTAAGGGTCTTTCCCTTTCTAATCCTATGGTTCTATATCTCCTATCTAAAGCACTAAGTCCTGTCTATGAATTCTAGTCTAAACTAGAGTCATTCTTTCATTAACACTTTCAATTTCCATACACATATGATCTACTGAAGTAGCCAGATGAATTTGACTAGTCTTTCACAGTCATTTCTAGGCATTTTGCATTTCCTCCTGGTTTCCCAGTGATAGAATAATGAGGAAGATGGAATGTCAAATAATTTGATAAAAACTACAGAATGAATTGTATTCTGTAATGCCACAGGTTGTCTCTTGTTGGTAACTTTCTTTTTTCTACTAGAAAGCCCATGACTTGGCTGCTTCTTTTTTAAAAATTATCTTATTATTAATATCTTTTGGTTGACATCACATTTATTTCTTAATAGACCCCCCCCTTCTACTCATTGAGTCATTCCTTGTAACAAAGATTTTTTAAAATGCATTTCACTATATTGATTATGTGAAATATGTGATATTGCAATTGAAATATACAATATTGCAAATTTTATAAAAATTGCAGTCTCCCACCTCTCCAAGGAAGGGAGAGTGCTGCATTTTTCAACATTTGTTATGTGACTACGTGAAACATCCGTTATATTTTAAAGAGGGGCATTAAAAGGGAGGAAGGCATGAAATGTGTATGTGCCTTTCTACCTATATATACTTTTAAAAAAAAGAATAAAAGCTACCAGAATGACAAAAGATATGTCTTGGTCTTTACCTAATACAACATAGCTTTTCTAATGATTTAGCCTTAAGTGAGATGGGGTAGTGACCACTCACACCTCTCACCTGGAGTACGAATTCACTCTCTGGCTTGCTTCTCTCCAAACTACCATATTAGCTGATTAGCTGTAGGTCTAGATTCCTAGAAAAAGATTGCCAGAGTAAAATTCCCTCAATCTTTATAGTAATACAACAGTTAATTTTTTGCTCCAAAGTTCTTCAATCCCATTGCAAACCTTTCCTAAAAGTATGTTTCCATATGTGTATTTATGAATACCTACATACCTACACACACACACACACACACACACACCACCACCACACACACGCTGTAAGTGATTTTCATTAAAGTTCTTTTTCTGTTCTTTTCAGGCTTCAAAATGTTCATGTTAATCTATAACAGTGGCAGTATCTTACCTATTTTACCAATTGAGTTGACGCTTTTCCTTTATAGAAAAAACATTTTAGGCCCTTTTAAGTACTAAATTTCTCCATAGGAAAGGGGACCTAAAGGGACAATATCTAATACCTAATTCAGCAGATAATGTGTCTGGGAAGAAAGATGAGCAGCCCTGTGAAATGAATTGCATTCAGTAATTTCAGAATTCCAACCTTTTAAAAATATTTTATTTTTAATTCACAGAGCAAATAAAGCATTTCTATAACAGTACAATAAAAAAGATGATAGTATATGAAACTACAAGTCTATCATGTACAACTCATTATTCCCTCTAAATATACAACAAAGTTATCATGTGAATTTCTTTTTTTCCCTTCCCCAGAGATGGCTATCATTAGACATAAATAGGATGTGTGTGTGTGAGTGTGTATGTATGTCTCTGTGTGTATATATAAATATATATATATGTATATCCCTATACATATATATGTAAAATTGTTCTATACATACTTCCATTTATCAGTTCTTTCTCTGGAGGCAGAGAGCATCTTTCTTCATGTGTCTTTTATTTTTAATTTGTCCATTTATTGGCAGTCAAAATGACTAGTTGTTCACATCTGAAAGATCCCAGGAGGAAAACTTACAGGAATGTCACAGTTAAGTTTCAAAACTCCTAGGTTAAGAAAAACATTTTGCAAAACAACAAAAAAATAATTTAAATACTGTGGAAATTTAGTCAACATTTCCCAAGACCTAGCAGCTTCTACTTTGAAAGACATGTAGGTCTTGGAACATTATATTTTAAAGTATAAAAGAGCTGAGTATTCAGTTAGAATTCCAACCTTTAAATCTGGTAGATGATCCTACAGTCTTTAACAAGTTCACTTTTAAAAAGGTGTTTTTATGTGCTTTTTTTTTTTTCATATCACTATCACATCCCTACTCTCAAGTCCCCAATATAAAACTTTCCATTGTATCAAATACATCAGCTCTTTGGCCATGTCTGAGAAGGAGAGACAGGAAGCGTGTTTCGTTATAAATCCTCTGAAGTCACAGTTGGTCACTACAGCAGTTGGAGCTCTGACTTCTTCCTTTTCAGGAATGTGTCCCATGGAAAAGAAATGTCAAGAAAGAGCTTAGTACTTTATCCTAAGTTCTAAGGTTGGTCTTCTGGATATAAATAACTTCCTTTAAAATATAAATATAAATAACCTCCTTCTCTTCTAGCATCACTGTGCCTTTGAAATATCTCTCCCCAAAAGACAGTAAAGCTGTCCTTTTGAATCCTTTCAACTTTTGTAGAGTTCAGAATATTTTAAATTTAATAGTTTAAGTAAAAAGTTCAGTTTCCTTTTCCTTCTAAAATCCCCAGGACTGTCAAGTATCTTGGTCCCAAAATAGCATCCTTAAAGCCTCGAGGGTGTTGCAGAGAAATAGAGACAGAGATAGGCAGACACAGACCCAGAGAGACAGGGAAAGAAATTCTATGAAATTATGCAACACAGTACAACAGTGGCCATTCCTTCTGGGGCTAAATCCCTTCCAGTGACACACATTTTGACCCTTTCTAGTGGATACCTTAATAAAAGATCTTATACAACCAGATCTTTACATATCTGCAAGGTAAAGGGAAGGAGTAATAATTAATAATTATAGCTAACATGAATATGGCACTTACTACGTAAGTGTCCCAAACACTGTGCTAAGCACTTTACAATTATTTTTTTAATTTGGTCTTCATAACAACCCCAGAAGATACATGCTAGTATTATTTCCATTTTACAGATGAGGAAACTGAGCTAAGCAGGTCAAATGACTAGCCCAGAGTCACAAGCTCATTAAGTATCTGAGGCCTAATTTGAATTCAGGTTTTCCTGATTCCAGGCCCAGTGCTCTGTCCACCCTGCCACATAGCTGCCCCTGAAAGACTGAGACAATGACCATCAGCCTCTGAGTGAGTGGGCAGGGCTACGTGCTCAGTAGACTTTAATGGCAGAGAGGGCTTCTACTCTTATTCTCATGTTCCTCTCTCTTGATTCCCACTTTGGGTCTCTGGCAATCCTCATTGGACTTCCCATGGAAATGGGGGTAGGTGGAGGAATTTGTTCTTCCTGTTCACAACCCTGAAGCAGTGATGGAGAAATGAGCCCCGCTGATGCTCCAAGCCCTGGCTGCCTCTTCTGCTTTGCATTTCTTTCCCTGAGTATAAGTGGCCAGACAGCAATGCTGTTTCATTTCCAGCATTGGCAGCATTGGACTGGAGAGACCTGTGGTCATTGAGAGGCTGGAGGGACTGGTAGCTCCCTCCAGCTACCACCAGGCTTCTTGGAGGAGACAATGCTGGCTGCCAGGAGCTCAAGTCTCAGTTAGGCCTGGTTTGTTAGAGGATCTGAACCTTGTGAGAGTTACTCAGACGATGTGGAACCACAGTGAAATTAAAAGGATTGTTCAGAAGCTTTCCACAATGGCTTGTGTTTTGGTATTTAAGTATCAGCCTCTTGGAAGAGTATGATAGGGAGGAGGGAAGAATGAAGGTTTGTGTGACATGTGCTATGTGTAATGTAATGGACTTTTTACAAATATTACCTTGTTTGATAATAGAAGTTATGGGTTATTATTCCATATCTTTGTTACTGGGACAAAGCCTTTTATGGTTTCTGTGATCCTTTTGTGTCCTATGCCAAATCTACTCTATTCACTGTATAGCTTTCTAGACCTCACCCTCCTGCTCCCTTTTAGGGTGGCCCTAGATATGAGCTGTTCAGTTGTTTCAGTCAAATTTGTGTCTTTGTGACCCCATTTGGAACTTTCTTGGCAAAGATATTGGAGTGGTTTGTGATTTCCTTCTCCAGCCCACTTTATAGATAAGGAAACTGAGGCAAATAGGGTTAAGTGGCTTGCCCATGGTCCCACAGCTAGTAAGTGTCTGAGGCTGGTTTTGAACTCAGGAAAATGAGTCTTCCTGACTGCAGGACCCGCACTCTATCTACTGTGCCACCAATCTGTACCCATACTTAGTTTTCAATGATTTTCTCTGGAATGCTTGGATGGAGACTTAAGGAGTGGGAGAGAACAGGAAAAGCCTGGCTCTTCCTTAGTACAAAAGGGTTCCCTACCCCTCTGGTCATTGGGTGTTGTTACACTGGGAAGATAACAATGAGCTTAGAGTTAGAAAACCTGGGACTGAGTCTCAGATCCAACACCTAGGAGACCTGAGACAAGTTACTTCACATTTGTGGGACTCATTTCTCTTATTTGTAAAATGCAGAGTTGGACAAGATGTCTTGTAAATGTTTTTAGAGAGAGTGGGTACATCGGATGAAGTGTTGGACTTAGGAAGACCTGGCTTTGAGTCCCTCCTGAGATGCTTATTATCTGTGTGACCTTAGATAAGTCACTTAACCTCTTGGTCCTCAGCTCCCTCATGTGTAAATAAAAAAAGGGGGGTCTTGAATTTGATTACCTCTATGATTTCTTCCAGCCCTAAAGCTATGATCCCAGGATCTTTTCTGCTCCATGACTCTATGGTTCTTCAGAATCTAGCTTAATCTCCACCATTATTATCTGTTGGAAATGCCAACTTAGGAAAAAAAAAACACAATCGATACCAAAAATCTGATAGCAAAAGAAATTTATTAGGGAGAAACCCAAAGGAATTGATTGCTTCTAGCCAGAAGTGGACCACTTCCATCTTGTGGAAGGAGGAGTCCCAGGTACAAAGGCCAAATCAGTTTTATACATTGGTTTGTTGCAGACGCTCCCTTTAGAGGACTGATTGGTTCATTATCTTCAGGGTATACCTTTTCTATTACCATACATTATTACCAATAAGACTCTAATTCTGTTTGATAATATGCATAATATATGAGGTTCATTATGCAAGTACAGTAACAACTCCAGAATACTGACCCCCCCACCCTTCACCAGTCTAACCTGGATGTGTCCTTATCTGCGCCTGAGTGTCCCAAGGCCACTCTCTGCCTTCTAATTGGTCAAATCCACCTGTTGTTACTAACTTCTTTTTATTTTACATTATTTCACTTTTAGTATTATCTAGGAGTTCTATGGGAACTGGGAATCCAACTTCTTCCCAAGGCTACTGTGTGGTCTGCTAACCTCACTTTTTATTAGTAGTCCCATTTCAGCAATTTTTGCAGCCCTATGGAAACTTAACCCTTTGCTACTTCTCACATTATCTTTTCCCTGTTAACTACCTCACTTCTTGTTTCCTATATGGAGAGAGTATGGATAGCCCATTAGTCAGGCATAATAGTCCAGAAATAACTGAATGTGCAGTTTTTAAATGGAAGGACTGCTTTGGATTTCCAGGTGATGAAGGACAACCTTGAAAAAAATTTCAGAATTTCCAGAATAAGTTTGCTTACTTTACAGAGTTCCTCTTGATCAGGGGTTCTTAACTTTTTTTTTTTTTTTGCATCATAGACACAAGGTCAGCTATTTCTTCATTTTCCCACCCAGCTGTACTCCTGGACTTCTCCATTATACCCCAACAATTTCTTATCTTGCAAGATCATTATATCCCTGGAATTCATCCCTCATCAGTACCCTCTGCCTCTGATTAGAGGGCTGAGTGGAGTGCTCCTCTCAGAACCACTTTTTAAGGAGGGCATGTGGGTCAATCAATCAATCAACATTTATTAAGTGCCTACCAGGTACTCTGCTAAGCACCAGGGATACAAAGAGTCAAAAGACTGTCCCTGCCCTCAAGGAGCTTACTTAGCAGAATGCCTGGCATATAGTAGGCACTTAATAAATGTTGACTGACTAAGAAATGATATGAACACTATTATAGAACCCTCTTTACACAAATGAGGACAGATTAAAATTATCAGAGGAATAGTAATTGCTCATGGGTAGACCAAATCAATATAATAAAAATGACAACACTAAATTAATTTGTTTATTCAAATCATATTAATCAAACCAGAAAAGGATTACTTTAGGGGTTAAAAATAATAACAAAATGAATCTAGATGAACAAAGGTCAGAAATTTCAAGGGAATTAATTTTTAAAAAAACAATGAAAAGGAAAGGGACCTAACAGGGATGTATCTCAAACTATCCCACAAAGCAGTACTCATGAATACAATCTGGAACTAGTTAAGAAATAAACCAACTGATCAGAGGAAGACGGTAGATGCATAATACACAGCAAAGAAACACCAGCCTAGTTTTTGATAAATCCGAAGATCTCAGCTACTAGGGCAAGAACTCACTATTCAACAAAAACTATTGGTAAAACTGGAAAACAATCTGACAGAAACGAGATTTAGGTCAAAATCTCACACTGTATATCATGGGAAGTTCCAAATGGGTATATGATTTAGACATAAAAGAAGACATCATAAACAAATTAGGGATGCATGGAAGACGTTACCTGTGAGATCTATGGATGGGGAAGAGATTATTACTGAACAAGAGACAGAAAGTGTCATAAAAAGTAAAATGGATCATTTGGTTACATAAAATTTTTAAAAAATTACAAACAAGACTGATTCAGCTAAGATTAGAAGAGAAATAGATATGTTTAAAAAATATTTGCAGTATAGTTCTCTGATGAAGGTCTCATGTCTAAGATTCCACTTCTACGGGAATTGATTCAAATTTATAAAAATGCAAGCTATTCACCAATTGATAAATGGTCAAAGTATATGAACAGTCATTTTTCAGAAGAAGAAATCCAAGCTATCAACAGTCATATTTTTTTTAAAAAGACTCCAAATCACTAATAATTAGAGAAATGAAAATTGAAACAACTCTGAGTTTCCACCTCACACCCATCAAATTGGCAAAATTAATAATAAAGAAAAATGACAAATGCTGGTGGAGCTGTAGGAAAACAGTTATATTAATGGACTTTGGTGGAACTGATCTAACCATTCTGGAAAGCAGTTTGGAACCATATCCAAAAAGCTACCAAACTGTTGGTAGCTTTGGTCATTTGATTGGTTGACCTTGTGTCTGTGATGCAAAAACCAAAAAGCTATCAAACTATTCATACTCTTTGACCCAACCACAACACTAGATCTATACCTCCAAAGAAATAAAAGAGAGAGGAAAAGGACCATATCATATCAATTTATAGCAGCTCTTTTCATGTAAAGAATAGGAAACTGAGGGGGGAGGTGTCCATCAATTGGGGAGTGAATAAAGAAGTTACTGTATACGAATGTGATGGAATACTGTTGTGCCATAAGAAATGGTGAGGGGTTATTCAATTTGGTACTAAAAACATTAGCTTTAGCAATAAGAGAAGAAAAAGAAATAGAAAGAATTAGAATAGGCAAAGAAGAAACAAACCATCACTCTCTGCAGATGATATGAAGATATACTTAGAGAATCCTAGAGATTCAAGTGAAAAAACTACTTGAAATAATAAACAACTTTAACAAAGTTGCAGGATATAAAATAAGCCCACATAAATCATTGGCATTTCTATATATTACCAACAAAGCCCAACAGCAAGAGATAGAAAGAGAAATTCCATTTAAAGTTACTGTAGGCATTATAAAATATTTTGGAGTCTACCTGCCAAAGCAAACTGAGGAACTTTATGAACACAATTACAAAAGACTTTTCACACAAATAAAGTCAGCTCTAAATAATTGGAAAAACATCAGTTGCTCATGGGTAGGCTGCACTAATACAATAAAAATGACAATTCTAGCTAAATTAATTTACTTATTCAGTACCATACCAATCAGACAACCAAAGTTTATTTTATAGAGCTACAAAAATAATAATAAATATTAATTAATTAATAAAAATAAAAATAATAAAATTCATCTGGAAGAACAAAAGTTTCAGAATATCGAGGGAATTAATGAAAAGAAATGCTAGGGAAGGTGACCTAGTGATATCAGATCTCAAATTGTATTATAAAGCAGCCATCATCAAAACTATTTGGTACTGGCTAAGAAATAGAATGATGGATCAGTGGAATAGATTAGGTACACAAGACATAGTAATCAATGACTATAGTAATCTACTGTTTGATGAACCCAAGGACCCCAGCTTCTGGGATTAGAACTCACTATTTTACAAAAGCTTCTGGGAAAATTAGAAAATAGTATGACAGAGGTAGAGCCAAGATGGTGGAGTAGAAGGACAAACTTGGCGTGGGCTCCGGCTCCAAACAATTCCAACACCTGTAAAAAAATGATTTTAAACAAATTTTAAAGCTACAGAACCCACAAAGTGACAGAGAGAAACAAATCTCCCACTGAAAACAGCCTGGCAGACCAATAGGAAAGGTCTATTGCAACATGCTGGGAGCCGAGCACAGTCCCGCAGGAGCTGCAGGACTCCAGTCCCAGGGTGGCCCCGACCAGCTGTGCTGGAGCAGATTTCATGAGAGTGGATAAACAGAAGCTGTGTCGTTTTCCAGACTTCTTGACCAATAAATGTCAAAGTAAAAGGACAGTGTGGAACTCTGTTGGAACAGGGGTAGACTGAAGAGTGAGGTATGGAGAAGTGGTGGAGGCATGGTGGCAGCTCCACATGGCTGCCTCAGGAGCTCCTGGACTGCAGATTGTAGGGGGACCAAGTGACCATTCCGCGGGTAATTGTTCTTGCTTTAACCTGCTTGGATCTGGATCATGGTCTTAGGTGGTGGTCCTGTGGTATGTGACCTGTGAGCCAGAGCTTGTGGGGGCAATAGGGACAGCACCCTCCTAATAGCTCCAGAAGCTGTGAAAACCCCAGCAATTTGAGACAAAGTTCTCTCTACTCTGGAAGCAGAGTTCTACTGTGGCAAAGAGCTCAAAATCCAAGTAATTGGCTGGCAATATAAGCAAGCACCAGAAGCACAAACAGATGATAGAATCCTTTTTGGGAGACAAAAAAGATCAAAGCATGGAGCAGGATGAAGACAGTGAAGTCAGAACTCCTGCATCAAAAACCTCCAAGAAAAATATGGACTGATTACAGGCATGGAGGAGCTCAAGAAAGATTTTGAAAATCAAGTAAGAGAAGTGGAGGAAAAATTAGAAAGAGAAATGAGAATGATGCAGGAAAATCATGAAAAGTGAGTCAACAGCCTGCTAAAGGAAACCCAAAAATACACTGAAGAAAATAACACCTTAAAAAATAGACTAACTCAAATGGCAAAAGAGGCCCAAAAAGCCAATGAGGAGAAGAATGCCTTAAAAAGTTGAATTTGCCAGGTGGAAAAGAAATTCCAAAAATTCACTGAGGAGAATAACTCCTTCAAAATTAGATTGGAGCAAGTGGATACTAATGACTTTATGAGAAATCAAGATACTATAAAACAGACCCAAACAAATGAAAAAATAGAAGGAAACATGAAATATCTCATTGGAAAAACCACTGACCTGGAAAATAGATCCAGGAGAGATAATTTTAAAATTATTGGTCTGTCTGAAAGCCATTATAAAAAGAAAAGAGCCTAGACACCATCTTTGAGGTAATTATCAAGCACAATTGCCCTGATATTTTAGAACCAGAAGACAAAATAGAAATGAAAAGAATTCACTGATCGCCTCTTGAAAAAGATCCCAAAAAGAAAACTCCTTGGGAATATTATAGTCAAATTCCAGAGTTCCCAGGTCAAGGAGAAAATAATGCAAGCAGTCAGGAAAAAACAATTTGAATATTGTGGAAACACAATCAGGATAACACAAGACCTAGCAGCTTCTACATTAAGGGATCGAAGGGCTTGGAATATGATATTTCAGAGGTCAAAGGAGCTATGATTAAAACCAAGAATCACCTACCCAGCAAAACTAAGTATGATGTTTCTGGGGAAAATATGGTCATTCGATGAAATTGAGGATTTTCAAGCATTCTTGACGAAAAAAACCAGAGCTGAACAGAAAATCTGACTTTCAAATACAAGAAGCAAGAGAAGCATGAGAAGGTAAACAGGAAAAAGAAATCATAAGGAACTTATTAAAGTTGAACTATTTATATTCCTACATGGAAAAATGATAATTGTAACTTATGAACTTTTCTCAGTATGAGGATAGTTGAAAGGAATATATATGTATATATGTATACGTACATATATTTATGTATGTATAGGAGGGTATATGTGTATATAAATATGTAGGTGAGTATGGGCATATGTATGTTCATGTGTACATAAACAGAGGGCACAGGATCAGTTGAATATGAAGGAATGATATCTGAAAAATAAAACTTAAGAGGTGATAGAGGAATTTTTTGGGAGAAGGAGAAAGGGAAAGATAGATTATCTCATATAAAAGAGGTAAGAGAAACCTGTTACAATGGAGGGGAAGAAGAGGAAAGTAAAAAGGAATGGGACAACCTTACTTTCATTGAATTTGGCTTAAGGAGGGAATAACATACACACTCAATTGGGTATCTTACCCTACAAGAAAATAGGGGTTAGGGGTTAAGGGGGGGGGTGATAGAAAGGAGGGCAAATTGGGGGAGAAGGTAGTTAGAAGCACACACTTTTGAAGAGGGATAGAGTCAAAGGAGACAACAGAATAAGTGAGGGGTGGGATAGGATGAAGGGAAATATATTTTCACAATAAATGGAAATGTTTTGCATAACTATACACGTACAACCTATATTGAATTGCTCATCTTCTCAGGGGGGTGGGTGAGGAGGGAAGAATGGAAAAAATCTTGAACTCAAAGTTTTAAAAACAAATGTTTAAAAAAAATGTTTTTTTACATGCAGCTGGGAAATAAAATATACAGGCACTGGAGTGTAGAAATCCATCTTGCCCTACTAGAAAGTTGGGAGGGTGGTAATGGGAGAGGATATAAGAGAGAGCAGATTGGGGAAGGGGTATTCAGTAGGCTTGCTACTCTGGGGTGTGGGGTAGGGGAAAGATGGGGAGGAAAAATTGTAACCCAAAATTTTGTGGAAATGAATGTTGAAAACTAAAAATAAATTAATTAACTAAAAAAATAAAATAGTATGACAGAAACTAGGCATAGACCAACATTAGTCATATACCAAAATAAAGCCAAAATGGTTCCATGATTTAGATATAAAGGCTGATACTATAAACAAACTGGGAGAGCAAGGAATAGTTTACCTGTCAGATTTATGGAGAATGGAAGAATTTATCACCCAATAAAAGACAGAGAACATTATGAAATGCAAAATGGATAATTTTGATTATATTAAATTGAAAAGTTTTTGCAAAACAAAGCCAATGCAGCTGAGATTAGGAGGGAAGTAGAAAACTGGGAAAAAAAACTTTTACAACCAGTGTTTCTAATAAAGGCTTCATTTCTAAAATATAGAGAGAACTGAGTCAATTTTATAAGAATACAAGTCATTCTCTAATTTATAAATGGTCAAAGGATGCCAATAGACAGTTTTCAGATGAAGAAATAAAAGCTATCTATAGTCATATTAAAAAATGCTCTAAATCACTATTGATTAAGAAATGCAAATCAAAACAACTCTGAGGTACCACATCAAACCTATCATACTGGCTAACATGATAAAACAGGAAAATGATACACATTGGAGAAGATATGAGAAATTTGGAACAGCATTGTGAACTGATCCAACCATTCTGGAGAGCAATTTGGAACTGCGTACAAAGGGCTATAAAACTGTGCATACCCTTTGACCCAACAATACCACTTCTAGGCCTGTATTCCAAAGAGATCATACAAATGAGAAGAAGATACATATGTACAAAAATATTTTATAGCAGCTCTTTTTGTGGTGGCAAAGAAGGAATCAAGGGGATCCCCATCAATTGGGGAATGGCTGAACAAGTTGTGGTATATGAATGTAATGGAATTCTACTGTGCTACAAGAAATCATGAGCAGGCAGACTTCAGAAAAACCTGGAAAGATGTATATGAACTGATTCTGAGTGAAGTGAGCAGAACCAGGAGAACATTGTACACAGTAACAGCCACATTATATGATGACTAACTTTGCTAGACTTATCTCTTTTTAGCAATGCAAGCATCTAAGACAACTCCATGATGGAAAATGCTGTCCACATCCAGAAAAAGAACTATAGAATCTGAATACGGATGGAAGCAGCACATTATTTACTCTCTCTCTCTCTCTCTCTCTCTCTTTTTTCTTTCTCTGAGTTTTTCCCATTGGTTCTAATTCTTCTTTACAATGTGAGAACAAGTTTAAGATGAATGTGTATATTGAGCCTATATCAATTTGCATGCTGTCTTGGGGTGTGGGGAAGGGAGAGATGGGGAAAAAATTTGGAACTCAAAATCTTATGGAAGTGAGGGGTGGAGCCAAGATGGTGGTACAGCAGCTCCCACACAGCCAACTCAAAATACCCATAAAATATGACTCTAAACAAATTTTAGAGCTCTAAAATGCACACAAATATACTTCTTGCTGAAGGCAGCTCGGCTAGGAGGGATCATCTCAGCGCTGGGAGCTGAAACCAGTCCAGCCTGAAACCATGGCTTGGCCCTGGCGGTGGCCTGATGAGCCAAGCCAAGCCACAGCTGGAGCTTCAGGAGAGCAGATCAGCCGCAGCTGTGGCAGTTTCCAGAATTATCAGGCCATAAGAAAAAAGGACTAAGTGAAAGGTCAGTGGAACTCAGCTAAAATTGGGGGAGAAAAGCCGGTCTGGCCAAAGTGCCTCCAGGGCAAGGAAGCAGCAGAAGCAGAGGCCCTGCAGCCACCTCCATGTTGCTGCTTCAGAGCTCCCAGCCTGCAGACTGCAGGGGGGCCAAGCAGTTGTTCAGAGGCCAAGTGCTCTTGCGTTGAGTGGCCTGGATCCAGATAGTGGTCTTGGGTGGTGGTCCTGGGATGCATTTTCAGTGAGCCAAAGCTGGGGGGTGGGGCAGGCTGCAGCAGCCTCCTAAAAGTGCTGGCAGCTGGGAAAACACCAGCAATTTGGGACAGAGCTTTCCCCTCTGGAAGCAGAGTTCCACAGAGCTAAAAAATCATTGACTGACCAACCATGAGCAGGCAAAGGAAGCAAAGTAAGAACAGCAAACAAACTCTAGATTCCCTCTTTGGGGAAAAGAATGATCAAAGCAGGGAACGGGAGGAAGACAACA
>CM053592.1:24451188-24509657 GCA_028646515.1 Pseudochirops corinnae | reverse complement strand
CTTTGCTTCTTATGCTTATTCTTACTCATGGTTGTTCAGACTGTGATTTTTTTTTTTAAATCTCTGTGGGGCTCTGCTTCCAGAAGGAAAGCTCTGTCCCAAATCACTGGGGTCCTCCCGGCTGCCGTAGCTCTCAGGAAGATGCTGAGACTCTTCCTACTTACTTCCGGCTGACTGGATAATGAAGACTCCAAGACCGAGGCCCAAGACTGCCATGTGGATCCAGGCCGCTCAACGCGAGAGCACTGGCCTGAGAACAATCACTCAGTCCCCCTGCTGTCTGCAGGCCGCGAGCGGGAAGCTGCAATGTGGAGGCAGGTGCAAAACCTCTGCCTTTTGCTTTTCCGCTCTGGAGGCCTTTCGGCCAGACTGCTTATCTCCGCCTTTCGCAATCCCCACTCGCAGCTGCCGCTAATCCGCTCACCAGAGAGGCTCCTATGCTCCTCTCGCCCAGCCGCCCCCGGGGCAACAGCCGGGGCTTCACGCCAGGCTGGTTTCGGTTCGCAGTGCTGATATGGTTCCTCGTAGCCGAGCTGACTTTAGTGGGAAGTATCTTTGTGTGCGTTTTGGAGTTCTAGGATTGGTTTAGAGTCCTATTTCATGGGTATTTTGGGGTGGCTATGTGAGAGCTGCGATATGTTGCTGCTGCTATGCCGCCATCTTGGCTCCGCCCCCAACTATACATATTTGTAAAAAAAAATTTTTAAACTTTTTTAAACAATTGGATATGGGGAAGTAGGAAGGATAGAAGGCAGATTTGGGTTAATTAAAAATATTAATTTAAAAAAATTAGGTGACTACCAAGGTCTCCCCCTCAAATTCCAAATTCTTCATTGGTTTTCTAACTACCTGGGCTAACCAAGTACAAGAGAAAGTGATCTAAAGTCAAAAATAGAGTTGGCAGAACTAAGGCTATTTTAAAATTTCCGTTTTAATGGTGCCACCTATGATGTGGGACTCTTCAGCCTTATTCTATCAGATTTCATTCTTTCCTATATTATGTCACATTATTCATCACAAGAAACCCAGGAGGTGCATATTGTCCCCATTTTACAGACGCAGAAACTAAAGCACATAGAGGCTAAATAACAAATTAACTAGTGTCAGAGACAGGATTTGAATTCAGCTCTTTATGAGACACTCTAACCATTGTGAAACCTAGGTAACTGAAATGATCAAGAGTTTAGGAACACAGGCAGTTCAGAAATCGGAGACAGAGAAATTTTCTTATTAAAGCAAACACAGATGGGCATGGCTCAATTTTGAATTTAACCATTTGACTGTTTCAAGTAACTTTACTTAGATCTTTATTAGGCCTTCCCTGATTTCCCCAGAATCAGTGCCTCCCTACCAAAAAATGTATTGGTACAAGTTTTGTGCCAATATAATATACATTTTGTTTGCACATGCAATTTCCCCTAATAGAAAGTAAGCTCCTTCAGGGCAGGAATGGTTTGCTTTCTTCTCTTTGTAGGTCCCAGGGCCTAGTCCAGTGCCTGGCATACAGTAGACCCTTAAAAACTTATTGATTTATTAGTACTGATTGATTGATTGCTTCTTGCTTTTCACTGGATTACAAGGAATCCATGAGCTGAATAAGGTGGAAACTCCCATGGTACAAATCCCAACCCATCCACAATTGATCATTCTATGGGATTCTTGCCCATATCTTCTCACAGAACCTCTATGGAAAAATCTACCAAAAGCACTGGAAGCTTTCTAGGTCTTTTAATATTCAGTATGTATCAGGACATCACTCTAGCTAACTATTACTCTCCTATCTCATGATATAACCTTCTCTGTCAATCATGTTGTTGTTTTGTTGTTTTTAGTAATGTCTGACTCTTTGTGACCGCTTTTGAGGTTTTCTTGGCAAAGATACTAAAGTGGTTTTCTGTTTCCTCCTCCTGCTCATTTGATAGATGAGGAAACTGATGCAAACAGGGTTAAATGATTGCCCAGTGTCACACAGCTAGTGAGTGTCTGAGGTTGGATTTGAACTCAGGTCTTCCTGACTCCAGGCTTAGTGTCTATCCACTCTACCACCTAGCTACCTTGCTCATCATAAGGATATCTTTTTATACTACTTATTTTATTGCAAACACAACTGTGCAAAACCCAAATATAACAGCATCAATGAAGCATCTTTTATATGCAAGGCACTGAAACATAATGTTTTGGCATAACATTTTAAACACAATATTTTCTGCACTAAATATGTTCTTTATTGGACCATGTTAAGGCAATTTTGGCAATAACAAAATATTCATATTAAATTTCTCTGATAAGGATTTAGTATCTGGATTCATAAACAATTAGTAAATATAATGACTAATAGCCTTTCTCCAGTATATAAATGGTCAAAGGACATGAATAAACAGTACAGTACTCAAAAGGAGAAATATGTTCACATGAAAGAATGCTCTAAATCACTAATAAGTGAAATTCCAGTCAAAACAAACCTGAAATTTCACCTCATACCCTGCAAATTAGCAAAAATGACCAAAACATGGCAACAGACATTAACATTTCTGGTACCACCTTAAATGGTAGTGTTGATAATGGACATCCTTGTTTCACCACCGATCTTATTAGAATTGCTTCTAGCTTATCTGTTATGGTCAAGAAATAGTTAAGAAATATTTTCTGAAATTAGTGGTCAGCCTAGTGAAACTCTATGGTATACAGCCAAGTGAAACTCTATGATAATTAGCCAAGTGAAACTCTATGAACCTGGCAAGCCTCCCTAAACCATTTTTTCTGTACCTGGGAGGCTGGTCTAGGATAATCTATCTTTACCTTAGTTTACCCCCTCCGTTTTCCTTTGTAACCACTTGTTTGCATCTATATGACAAATTGCTTAGCAACAAATGATGTTGGTTAGATACACAAATCTAATGAAATGTATAAAAGATTCTGCATCTCTCAACTCGGGGCTGCTCTCCCTTAATTGGTACTGAGTAGCCCCAGCTGGTAAATTAAAGCTTCTTAAAACTTTCAATTCAGACTCAGTGGTCACTTTGTTAAGACTCGTCAAATCGAACCATTTCATATCCTCATTAAATATAATGCTTGCTGATGGTTTTAGGTAGACATGATTTATCATTTTCAGGAAGACTTCATTTATTTCTATGCTCTCTAGTGTTTTGAATAGGAATGGGTGTCATTTTGTCAAAAGTTTTTTCTGTGCTAATTGAGATAATCATGATTTCTGTTAGTTTCCTTGTTGATATGGGTCAATTCTACTGATAGTTTTCCTAATATTGAACCAGTACTGCATTCTTGTTTTAAATCCTACCTGGTTATACTGCATTGTTCTTGTAATAAGTTGCTATAATCTTTTTGGTAATATTTTATTTTAAATATTTGCTTCTATGTTCATTAGGGAAATTGGTCTATAATTTTCTTTCTGTGTTTTGACCCTTCCTGGTTTAGTTATCAGTACCATATTTATATCATAAAAAGAATCTTGTAGGACCCCTTCTTTGCTTATTTTCTCAAATAGTCTATATAGTATTGGAATTAATTATTCTTTAAATGTTTGATAGAATTTGCTTGTAAATCCATCTGAATTTACATCCCTCAAGATTTTTTCCAGGGAGTTCATTGATGGCTTGTTTAATTTCTTTTTTCTGAAATAGGGTTATTTAAATATTTTATTTCCTCTTTTGCTAATCTGGGCAATTTATATTTTTTAAATACCCATCCATTTCACTAAGCTTGTCAAATTTATTGGCATACAGTTGGGCAAAATTGTTTCTAATTATTTTTTTAATTTCCTCTTCATTGGTGGTGAATTTACCCTTTTCATTTTTGATACTGATAATTTGGTTTTCCTCTTTCTTTCTTTTAAATCAAATTAACCAAAGGTTTATCTATTTTATTGTTTTTTTTCAATAAAACCAGCTCTTTGTTTTATTTATTAGTTCAATAGTTTTTTAATTTCAGTTTTATTAATCTCTCCTTTGGTTTTCAGTATTTCTAGTCTGGTATTTAGTTGAGGATTTTTAATTTGTTTTTTTTTTTTTCTAGCTTTTTTAGTTGCATGCCCAATTCATTGATCTCCTCTATTTCATCCATGTAAACATTTAAAGATATAAAACTTCCCCTAAGAATTGCTTTCACTGCATCCCATAAATTTTGGGCTGTTTCATTATTGTCATTATCTTGTATAAAGTTATTGATTGATTCTATCATTTGTTGCTTGACCCATTCATTCTTTAGGACTAGGGCAAACAGATTTCAACTGGGGTTTGATTGTTGCACTGATTTTATATACTTAAGAAAGCATGAAGAAAATGTTAACAATGCAGATAAAACCTAAAAGTTTATAATGAACATATTTTTTCCAGAGAGCTAAAAGTATATCTCATATATATGTATATATATATATATATATATATATATATACACACATATGTGTGTGTGTGTAAAAATATATATATATATATGTGTGTGTGTGTATTTCCCCCATAGTTGTTACTACCAAAATCCTGCCTACACTGCCCCTGAAAATCTTTCTCTGTATCTCTCTGGAACCCAGCTTCCTCTCCTCTGACAAGGTCCACAAGAGAAGCTTCGCTTACGTGGTCCTTCTCAGCAAACCTGCTGCTCCAGAATTCTCATGTCTGTGACAGAGACACTAAGTGTTTCTGTCTCTGTCTCTGTCTCTCTCTCTGTTTCTGTCTCTGTCTCTGTCTCTGTCTCTCTCTCTCTCTCTCACACACACACACACACACACACACACACACACACACACATACACACACACACACACACACACACACACACACACACCTCTCACACCTCTTCCTTTCTCGTATCTTGGAAGATGAAGTGACCCTTCCCCTTGCCAAAGCCAACCTCTCTACTTATGCCCTTAATCCCATTTCCTCCCGGGATTTCTCCTTGATCACTGCCTCTTTCCCTCTCTCTCAATGTGTTGTTATCTACCAACTCCTTCTCTACTGCCAATAACCATGTCTTGATCTCACCCATCCTTAAAAACAAAAACAAAACCAGAAATGCCTTCATCTGATCCTCCCATACCCTCACACAATTATCCTGAGCTTCTCCTCCTCGTCACTCAGTCACAGAATCCCAGAGTTGGAAGGAACCAAAGAGGCCACACACCCAAACAAAAATCTCTACTCCATATTTGACAAGTAGCCATTAAACCTTTGCTTTAGGACCTTAGATGAGGTCTTCTACCTCTAATTTGAGGCAGCCTGTTTCATTTTTGGATCATTTTAATTATTAGGAATATGTTCTTAATACTGAGTCTCAATTTGTCACTGCAACAATGTCTTTTGTTTCTACCCTTGCTGGCTGGGGCTAAGCCAGTCATATCCAATTTTTCTATTAGATCTAGTTCTGAGTTAAAAAACCATCTACTGTAGTTACCAAGTATACTATCACTGTTGTGGTTCATCCTTTGTGATCTCTGCTATTCTCCTTCCCATAACTCCAAAATAAGGCTCTCACTAGGATGGCAAAATTTAAAGGGAGAATAAATGTAGCTCTGCCCCAACAGAGTCAAGTATCTGTTAATTCAGTTTTGAGGAATGACTACCAAGAATGAGATCCAAACCATAAAGGTATGCTTAAGCCTTGGCGTGCCTCGAAGTGTTTGTTACGCAACCTGGCTCATACTTATGCTCCAAAACAAGCTGAAGCCTTCCCAACTATGCCTCACAAACCTTCCCATGACTTGTGCCACCAACTAGGCATGAAGCCAGAGCAGGCTGTTCACAGAGCTCACGGAAGAAGTTGGCATCTAAGTATTGCTGATAAGTACAAAGTTTCTCTAATAATTCACATCTCTGTAGCACTTTCATGCAACACATTCCTGATAATATCCCTGAGAGGTGAATAGCATAAAGATTATGAACCTCCTTCTGCAGGTAATTAATATTGATCATAGCGACTATGAATATAGAGATTCAAGGTTTGCAAAGACACACATTAACATGTGTATATGTACATGTGTAAGTGTATATATATATATATATATATATATATATATATATATATATATATATATATACATATGTAATATGTGTGTATATAAATAAAAATTTGACCTTCCATCAACTCTGTGAACTGGGTGCTATTATTATCTCAATTGTTACAGATATGGAAACTGAGGCTCAGAGAATAATCAATAGGCATTATGCCACCTAGAAACAGACTTAGGGAGATGAAATGATCAAGTTTGTTTGACTTAGCAAGAAAATTCAGCAAAGACATTTGCCTAAAAATAAGTATAACTTAGATGGCAGTCTTATAGAATCCTAAAATTTAGTATTGGAAAGGGCCTCAAGGGTCAGCTAGTCCAACTCATAAAAGAGAAGAATCGCTCCTACTATTGTAGGTCATTCAGTGCCTGCTTGAATTTTCAGAAGGGAGAGCCAGTAATTCTTGAGGCAATCCATTCCACCTTTAGTTAGCTCTATTTTTTTTTTATAATGTTTTGGTTGATATCAAGCCTTCTGACTTCAGCTCTTTGGGGTCAAATAGAACACAATAACTTTTGTGCCACAAGTTCTTGAGCAAAGTGATCGTGACCCTTCCTTCTCCCCCTCCCGGGCGTCTTTTCTCTTCTATGCTAAATTTCTCCATTTCCTCCACAAGATGGTCTCCACAACTGTCAAATTGAGGAAGGTTAAATTGTGGTAACAATTATCTTTAATTTTTTATTGAGAGGACCACAGGAGGCAGATACTGTGGTAACCTGAGGGGGGGGTTGAAGGGAAGTTATGTTCCAGGGAAGTAATTAATGTGATCTTGTGTGTTGCTCACATTTATCCATCAAGGGCTGGCTTTAGGTATAAGTAGAATGGAACTCATCGGATTTATAAATAAGGGAAACAGTGTGATACAGGGGATAAAGTACTGAACTGGGAGTCAGGAAGACCTGAATTCAAATCCTACCTCAGACACATATGACTTCTGTGATATTAGGTAATCACTTACTGGCTCTGTGACTCAGTTTCCTCACATCTATAAATGAGAGAATTTAACTTGATGTTCTATAACAGCAGTTCTCAACCTGTGGGTTATGTTCAATTTAAATACATCCTGCATATCAGATATTTACATTATGATTCATAACAGTAGCAAAATTACAGTTATGAAGTAGCAACGAAAATAATTTTATGGCTGGGGATCACCACAACATGAGGAACTATATTAAAGGGTTGCGGCATTAGGAATTTTGAGAACCACTGGTCTATAAGGTCCCTTCCAGCTTCAAATTTATGATCCTATAAGTCCACAGAAACCATGTAGACCAGCCTCCTTATTTTGCAGAGAGTGAAATCTGAGGTTCACAGAGGTTTTAGGTTTTTGTTCAATGTTACACAATGAAATTGTTAAAGCATTGGAGATAGAAAGTAGTGGCCTATATAGTATGTTGTGAGAGATGCCTGCTCCAATAGAATGTAGCCTTCTTGAGGGCAGAAACTATTTAATTTCATCCCCTATATCCCTAGTTCCTAGCACTCTGCATATAGTAGGTATATAATAGATACATGAGGATTGACTGATTGACAGTGGGGAAGGCCACTCTAGCCTCAAATGAGGTGTCATAGAATCCTTGAACAGGAAGCAAGATTGGCATAAACAAGATTTCATGGGAAGACATAGGAGACACATAGGAAATCTCATTAATTAATTAAACTCATTAATATGGAAAACAGTTCCCACTGGCTCATGAAAGCTTTTATTCCATATGAAATTGTCATGGCTAAAATTTATGCTAATTAAATAAAATGTTGAAAATTTATTTTATTTCATTTCTTGAAAATACGCATAATGAGGTTTCCTATGTGTCCAGTCTTTAGGGACACCCGGTATAGTCCAAGCCACTTCCCAAAAGGCCTCTTCCCAATATTTGAATTCTTCTAGGAGATTTTGTCATCTGGATTCTGTTTTAATATAATAAATGAGGACCTCTACCTCGAGAGATGGCTCATTCCATTTTTAGACAAGGAATATCATTTGGAAATTCTTTGTGTATCGATCCATAATCTGCCTTTGTACAACTTTCCTATTCTCCTTTGTGGTTACAAACTGAATGTAATCCTCCTTCCACATGACTAGGGAACACAGCTATTATGTAGTGCCCTCCGTATTCTTTCCTACAGGCTAAATATTTTCATTTCTTTAAATGGAGTCTCGTATGACACCTTCAAGTGCTGTGACTGCTGTCATCACACTCCTCTGATGTGCTCCAGCTTTTTACATGGTCCTCCTAAAATGTGGTGTCCAGCACTGAATACGAAGTCCAGCTGTGGACTGTCCAGGGCAGAGTACAATGGAACTCTCACCTCCCAATCACCTCCCAATTTATTAAGCACCTTCTATGTGTGAGACACTAGACTACTATGTTCTGGAGACAGAAAGACCAAACCAATCTCTACTAATGTAGTACAAGACTCCATTGACTTTTTTGTCTTTTGGGTGACATTTTGTTCCCTCATATTAACCATGAAGTCAACAAAAAATCCCAGGTCTTGGGACTGCTGCCAAGCCATGTCTCAAGGTTTGTGACATATCTTATGGCAGTGGTTTGCAACCTTCCTAATGCCACGACCCTTTAATACAGTTCCTCATGTTGTGGTGACCCCCAACCATAAAATTATTTTCCTTCCTACTTCATCACTGTACTTTTGCTACTTTTATGAATTGTAATGTAAATATCTGATATATAGGATGTATTTTCATTGTTACAAACTGAACATAACCCACAAGTTGAGAACTGCTGCTTTATGGGATACATGGAAGAAGGTGTGCAGAGTAAAAGCAGCCAAATTTAACCTAAGAATTTGGGAACAGCAGGTGTGCTGAGAAGGACCGCCTAAGCAAAGCTCCTCTTGTGGACCTTGTCAGAGAGGAAGCTGGGTTCCAGTTCTACCAGTTTCTCCTCAGCTTCTGATCTGAGGTCTTAGTGAAAAACCTCTCATCAAAACCACTGACTTCTTGGTCACAGGATCAAAGATATAACACTGAAGGGGAAGTGTTATAACATTAGGTTTGGTGGTGTGAAGACCACCATGACAGTTTCCCTTTGATGGAGGCTATAAAATTTTAGAATCCATTCATGGAAAAATTCCAATATTTTTCAAAGGATTGAACAGCTGTGTTCCCCAAATTATATTTTGTCTACTGCCAGCTTGCTCTTCTCTCCCTGATGACATCCTTCCCCCAATATTTTATCTTAACCCTAGATATGAAACTCAACAGGGATTACCCAGAATGAGAGTATAAGATCCCACCCTCAGAAGGGCACTTGAGAGTACCCTCTTTCTGTTGAATTGAGCCACGTCTCTTTACTCCTTGACACAGAGCTGCCTTGAGAATTATTCTCTATGTTAGTGTGTATGCCTGAATTGTATGTTGAGTTCTATTATCTCTCTTCACTCCCCCCTCCCACCCTGTCTTCCCCATTGCTTGCAATAAATAGGCTTTTCATTTATTTGAGTCCTATTGTTTTACATGTTATTATCAGCACCTGAACCCATCAAGGGGGTGTTTTTCCACCAGTCTCTGAATGGCCAATGGGCCTTTCCTTAGGTGTGGACTCAGAACAAGGACTACGTCTATTGACACTTACACCAGGGGAGTATGGCACTATAAGCCATGTGTAGAAAGCAAGGGTCAATGGATGAGCCCTATATCCTCCCAGGGGCCACTTCCTTATGCCAGAGGACTGTCTCAAAACAGGAAGAGAAGAACATAGCATAGGACTGGACATCAAAATTCATAAGTCTGGTACAAAAAGCAGGCATTCAGGAGCAGCTAGGTGGCACATGAATAGAGCACTGGCCCTGGAGTTAGAAGGACTTGAGTTCAAATTTAGGCTTTAGGCACTTGACATACTTACTAGCTGTGTGACCTTGGGCAAGTCACTTAAGCCCAATTACCTTGCCTTCCCCCCTCAAAAAAAGGGGGCAGCTAGGTGGAACAGTGAATAGAGCACCAGCCCTGGAATCAGGAGGACTTGAGTTCAAATTTGGCCTCAGACACTTAACACTTATTAGCTGTGAGACCTTGGGCAAGTCACTTACCCCAACTGCCCTTCTTTCCCCCCTCCAAAAAAAAAAGAATAAAAAAAAATAAAAAAGCAGGAGTTCCCACAGTCCAGAGGTTCTGAACCTTTCTTGTTTATTGGATCTCTTTGACAGGCTACAATTGATGCTTTTAAGTGTATAAAACAAAAGACACATGCTTAAAAAAAAACTAATTGTGTTGAAATACAGTGATCTTAGAAAAACATGAATAGACTTGCACAAAATAATGAAGAGTGAAATGAGCAGAACCAAGAGACCATTGTATACAGTAAAAGCAATATTGTTTTAGAAACAACTTTGGGTAAGTCATTTTGACCAAATTAACTTACACCCAAATTAACTATGAAAGACCTATGAAGCAACATGCAATTACAAAGAGAAATGTAGAGAATGATTTTACATATGTAATATTTGCTTATATATGTATATGTACATATATACATGTTAATATCTAATGGTAGCCACCTTTAGGGTAGATGGGGGAGGGAAGAAAAAAGAGAAAAAAGTTACACAATGATGTTATTACATATTTAAAGGGAATAGCACTTTGTACATAACAGATTTGCAGTTTCTTGTGCAATCATCTTTTTCTCCATTCTACTATGTTATGAAAACATTTGTTTCATTTCATAAATTAAAAATAAAATAAATTTTTAAAAGAAAATATTAGGCATAATTTCTCATTTAGAAGAACTTATATCCATATCAGCAAAGGAATATCAATATATAATTGGCTTTATTAACACCGAACTGCATATTCATTTGGAAATTCTCAAAAAGGGATTTGGAATATATTTTTTCATTCAATTCAAAATATCAAAAATACACATTTTTCCTCTAAATTTTCATACTCAGTCTTTGTAAAATCTCTCTTCTCATTCCACACTCATTTTAAAATTTACATCAAATTATTAAAATGTTTCTTGAAATGAATTACAGAAATACATGAAGTATATGAAAATACTGTCAGCTCCTTGAAGGCAGAAATTATTATTATTATTTTTTGCTTTGTATGCCCAGTGGATATTAGAGGGCATGGTACATAAAATATACTAGATAAATGCTTGCTGAATTGAAATGAGTGATTTCCTTTCTTTAAAATATACATTCACATTTCTTAATTGAAGCAGGTAGGGTGTGTCATATGAAAAATGAACTATTTTACTTTATGAATTCAATTTATTTTTTAAAAGAGATACTAAAAAGTATTCATATTCTTTGAAAAATAAGGGGATAAGACAAGAGAGATGGTAGATGTGGGTTTTTGTAAAGTATACATAATGTATATATTCATATAAATGTAAATAGAGGTAACACATTTATATATATGTCTGTATAGTTTGAAAATATAATTTGAAAAGTTTTTATAAGAACTTCATCACCCACATGTCTTGCCCAGCTCATATGAAATGGATGATTAGAATCCTGAAAGGAGTTGTTCTTCATGCTCTTATTAATCTGATGCATGGATATGATCATTTCCCTTAAAATTTCCACATCAGTAAAATGTGAGAAGAGCTTAGATCTTTTTACCCGATGATTTCTAGTCCAATATAAACCACTTTCTTCAGATTTAAACATCAACAATCCTAATATTACCAGTTACCATTACCCTACTACTATCCCAGGTAAATTGTATCATGTTAGTGACTATGTTAAACTGTAATTTAAGAAAGTGTATTTATTTGTTCTAACATCCTTAATTTCTGTCTTGTGACTTACCCATATGAAAGAACCATATACACTCTATGCTTATTATATGAAAGAGAAATATCAGAGAAAGAGACTCCTGATGGATCCACAGGTATCTCCTATCAATTCCAAGTTCAAAACGTTATGATTGGTTTAATGCTGAAAGAGAAAATGTTAGTTTCTGATAACAGTTTGTTTCCATATCTCTCAATAAGGATAATTTAACATTGGGGCCCACTTATTATACAGCTTACTCTTCAGTGTGCACAGAGATAATAAATGAAATACTGCCACTTCATTTCAAATGAACTACTGCGCATTGAATGAATGATGAATCTGAAAGAGCAATTTGCCAAACCTGGGGGCTGGGGGAAGGGGCAGTCAGAAGCTAAAGGAAATTTTGGGGTCTATGAGAACGAAGGCCATTTCCCCTAGTCTTAAGAAGAGGTGTGTTTCAGATGTAAAAGTAGGACTCAGTTTTTATACTTCTCAAGTGGGAGAGTAGGAATAGATGAGCTCTGTTTCCTTACAGGTATGAACATGCAAACTTATGATTCTTTTCTGTCTAGGAAAATAAAATGCCTAGCACATATATTGTGCCAAGTACTTGGCAAAGAGAAGGAGCTCAGACAGATTAGTAGGTTTATATAAAGAGGATATATTTTTTCTCCTGTCATTAAAAAGAGATTCTTGTCCCCTACATGACGCCATTCCTACAAAGAGATCAAAGAGTGAGGAAAAGGATCCTCATGTGCAAAAATATTTAAAATAGTTCTTGCAGCAGCAAAGAACTGGAAACTAAGGGGATGCCTATCAGGTGAGGAATGACTGAACAAGTTATGGTATACGAATGTGATGGAACACTGTTTTGCTGTAAGAAATTATGAAGAGGATAGTTTTGAAAAAATCTTGGAAGACCTGTATAACCTGATGCAGAGTGAAGTGAGAAGAACCAGTGAGAAGCAAGAAGAACAATTTATACAATAATGATGATACTATAAAAACAAAGAACTCTGAAAACTTAAGAACTGTGATCAATTCCAGCATACTAATGATAAAATATGCTATATATGTATATATGTAAATAAGCATGCATACATAAACGTGTATGTTTGTGTGTATACACATAAATAGGTATATATTTATAATATATATGGTATTTTTATAAGACCCATGTAAAAATTTACTTTGCTTAACTACACCTATTTGTTACAACTATTTTTCTTCTTTTTCATTTGAAGTTGTGAAGATGGGAGGAAGAAAAGGCAGATTGGGGTTAATAGAAAATAAGAGCTGCTATAAATGTTTTAGGATATTTTAGACACCAGGGGCCACCTCACACAGGAATCCTTGTGTTTATCCTACCACCAGGAATCACCCTCTTTCCCACCCCAGCTATCTATTTCTTGCTCTTGCTCAGAGAAAATAATCCCATCAATGCAATTATTGCCGTTAGAAATAATGTGAAAATCAGTGACTCTACTTGCCTTCCCCTCTGACTCACCTGACCAAGATACCCTTTCTTCCCTCCTTTGTATACGTTATTTCTGCCTAGTAGAATGTATTCTCCTTGAGGACAGGTACTGCCTTACCTTTTTATTTGAATCTCCAGAACCTAGCCTAGTACCTGTACACAGTAGGAGCTTATTATATTCCTGTTGATTAATTTACACTGGTTTATGTAAATTCAGTATTTGTCTGGATCATAGCTACATTCTAAGGACTCTCTTAACATATTAAACAATTGAGAGGTGGACTCTACCATTGCTCAGATTTGAGCTGGGATTGAACATTCAGTCCTGGCTCTCAGATTCTTCTTTCTAGCTACTGATTACTCACTGTGGTATCATGCTTTCCGACGGCCTCAAGGGTGTACCCCACAGAATTGTCAGTCATCTCCTTCAGGACTTCACTGATGGGCTTTGTGTAATCCTTAGGGTTGATGTACTCAGTGGCTCCTACAGCTTTGGCCTTCTCAAATTTGCATGGGTTGATGTCAACTCCAATGATCCGGGAGGCACCAGCTGCTTTACAGCCTATAATAATGGAGAAGCCAACTGGTCCCAGCCCAAAGACGGCACAAGTAGATCCAGGGGTGACCTAAGGGGATGAAAAAATACGAGTAATTAATGATTGATTCAGTAAAACTGATACTATAATAAGTCTGGGATCGTGTAACTAGCCCAGCATAACCATTGGCAAACTGATTCTGGTGGTAATACTTTGAAGGAATGAGAAACACAGGTGGCTTAGAGATTATATATACACACATGCACATACATATATACATACACACATACATATATACATGCACATAGATATATGTTAGGAAGTGATGTTCTGTCAGCTCAGAAATTTCATTTGTAAAAATGCAAATAGGTACTTGTAAGAGGGAGAATATGCAAACTTTTTGTTTTTACAAGTAACCTTACTTATATCTTTATGAAAACTGTTATACCACTTGCTCGCTTTGTCCTGGGCCTTTACATGATTCCCAGAGTTTGTCACTGGTGAGAAATATAAATTAAATTTTAAATTTGGAATGAGTAACCTTGTTATAACCTGTTCCGGGTACCTCATGAATATGAAATGCTATTTTTTCCTTGTACATGGCAGCCTAAGAAAGAAATTCAATCGGAAACTTGTATCCAAAAATAAGTTTCTCTCCTTGATTTTAAAAGCGAATGTTTCCCAGACCGGGGAGGGAGTTGTGCAAACACAGGCGGCCACGGTTCCGCTAGTTACCGCCTCCAGACAAATGACGGAACCTTCTGTTTCCCAGGTTTTCATCGTCGTTCTTCATCTTCCCACGGTAAAATCCTACCTTTCTGGAACATCAAACTTCACCAACACAAACACTAGGAGGGGTTTTTTGGAAGCGCTCACTTGGCCAAGCTGCGAGCCAGTATTTTCGAATTTCCCCGAGAACGCCGGTGACGTCACTACTTCGCGACAAACCCCCGCCGCGCCCCTTCGCTGGCTCCGCCCCCGCCCCGCGCAGTCACCAATCGCGCGGCTCCATACGGGTCCTCGCGCACGCGGGCCGGACGACGGGAAGACGGGGGAGGAGGAGATGGTTTCAGAAGCGCGCCGAGCCTAGACTCGGTGGCCGGGAGACTGAACTGAGTAAGTGGGAGAGGTCAAGACGCCCTACGCGGACGCCCCGCGGGGGGCAGGCCCCTCTCCGCCTTTCTGTTCAGGTTGGCTTCACTTCTCGAACCTCCCTAATTGCCCCCCATGTCCCGCCCCTCCGCGTCCCCTCAGATTACCGCCTTCCCCCGGCCATTGTGTCACGGTGCATGCGCAGAAGGACTTCGGGCGTCCCCGCCCCCTCGCTGGCTCCCGTTGGGGCAGCCCTGGAACTGGGGGGCCGGGAGGTGAGCTCTGATTTCCCAAGACACGCCCGTCTCCCTCGGCCTCACTAAATATTTATTGTGACCGTGACCGGCCGCTGTCCCTTCCGTCTGTCCCATCCTGCCGCAAGCATGTGTGCCGAGTCTTGCGCGGTTAATCCCATTGGTCCACGGTCCGATCATGCAGTAAGCTCTGATTCAGCCCGTGCCCGGCGCAGTGCATTCCCCGTAGCCTTGCAAGGCCAGCAGGACCCCCATCTGTGTCCGTCTGGACTCTTAGATACCCCTGACCTGACCCTTCAGGTGTGCCGCACACGTAGCCCGCCAGCCCTCCTCCCAGACAGTGCCCACTCAGATGTCCTTGTTCATGATTGTGAGGAGACCTCGCACTGTGCTTATGCCAGTCGAGCTGATTTGAAAGATTTTCCTCTGCCGAACCCTGAAGCAGTCTGGTACACAGGATTTAAGCTTCATTGAACAAGGGGTCGGGAAAAGTGGCTATTGGGTGGTCAGCCTCTACCAAACCATAGAGGCCAAACCCCTGCCCCCTGGGACCTCTGCCCAGAAGGCAGAATTGAGAGCACTCACCGGAGCCCTAGAGCTGGGGGAGAATAACAAAGTAAACATTTTTACAGACTCAAAGTAGGTTTCCATGTTCTACATGCCCTGGAGCAATTTGGAAAGAAAGGGGATAATCTGACAGCAAAAAACTCCCTAGGAAACATGCGCAGGAGAGTTCACTTCTCCAAGCTGCTCAAAAGCCCTGTGAGGTAGCTGTTATGTTTTGCAGAGGCCACCAGAAAGGGGAAACAGATCAGGCTGTGGGAAATCGCCTGGCAGATACCTCAATATTTGCTGCCGGCCAGTTGCCTCTCCTGGCTCCTTTACTCTCACAGCTCCCCATTTCCTTCACACCCTCATACAGCCCTCAGGAACAGGCCCTTGCTAAGGAAAAGGGATACTCTCTTTCCTCCTCTGGGTGGTTTCAAACACCCTCAGGACAACTTCTTATCCCAGAGGAAAATCAGTGGAAGCTTCTTTTTGGCTTACATCAGGCCACACACCTAGGGAAGAATGCCCGCCAGTCTCTCAGAAAGCCCGTTTTTACTGGCAGTCAGCTAGGAGAAACCATCAGACAAGTCTGTCGGGCCTGCCCAACCTGCGCTCAGGTGAATTCCGAAGGGGCAGTCAAACCTCTTCCCTTTTTAAAACCTCTCCAGAGGAGAGGTACCTACCCAGGTGAAGACTGGCAGATAGACTTTACACGTATGCCCCAATGTAGGGGTTTCAGATTTCTTTTGGTTTTTGTTGACACCTTTACTAATTGGATAGAAGCTTCCCCTTGCAGAACTGAAAAGGTTCAGGATGTATCAAAGTTACTATTAAAGGAAATTATACCTCATTTTGGCTTGCCTGTCTCCTTACAGAGTGATAATGGCCCAGCTTTTATTTCTCAGATAACCCAGGCAGTGGCAAAGACACTTAAAAATCACTTACCACCTCCGCTCAGCCTGGAATCCAAAATCTCCTGGTAAAGTAGAGAAAAATGAATCATACTCTTAAGCGGGTCCTTGCTAAGCTATGCTAGAAACCGGAGAAGATTGAGTTAAGAATCTCCGCATTGGGCTACTCAGAGTTCAAATCACACCTCAGCAAAATATCAAGCTTAGTCCCTTTGAACTCTTGTATGGGAGGCCCCTCCTAACCTCTGACAACCTGGTGGACTCAGAACAGCATTTAATTAGCCAGTTTGCAACTCAGTTAGGAGCTGTCAGGAATGCTCCAACCGAATATGCCAATAAGTATCTCCCAAAACCTCTTGGCCATGAAAAGGAGTGTCCTGCTGCAGTACAACCTGGAGATTGGGTCTACTTGAAGTCATGGAAAACCCAAAAGGAAGAACAGTTAGATGTCAAATGGAAGGTGCCCTGCCGAGGCATACTTAGCACTCCAAGGGCAGTAAAATTCGAAGGTCTCTCCAGCTGGACTCATAACTGTAGGATAAAACCAATTGTTCCCCCCCTAGAGACTCCAGAATATACCTGTGAGCCCTTGGAGGACCTCAAACTACTGTTTAGAAAGGCTCCAGCCCCCTCCAGCAAAAAGGATCAAAAGAGGTGAAATTATACCTGTCCTTTCCCTTTGCCTTTCCATAGTCATCTTTAATGCCTACCAGGAAATTGTTCTTTCTTTATTATTATTTTTGGTGCCTGTTTTGGTCTTTGTTGCTTAACCTCTTTGCCAGGTTTGTCTCCCCCAGGGTTTAAGCCATCAACCTCCAGATGGCCACTCTGGCTATACCAACCTCTGACTGAAACCAGGTTCGCCAGCCCACTGGACGTGGCATCTGGCATATTTCAGTCTGACCCTTTGGATGTGAAGTCTGACCCCTTTGAACGGGACCCAGAGAAGCAGGGAGGGCCCTATGCCCCTTGCCAGCAGGAAGCACTTTCAGAAGCTGAGACCTTCACCCTTTACCCCAAAGGAATTTGGGTCCCATTTGTTTGAGGGGCGAATGATGAGGTGCAGGCTCTCAGACTTCCCCCCGCCCCCACTCTCGCTGGAGCTCTCCTTGAATCTTTGAGGTACAGGCTCTGGAAAACCCCTTGAAGTCTGATTAAATCTTCCCACTTGATGAGGCATTTGCAGAGGCCATAAGTTTTGAGGGTTAGATAGGATGGATTTCTGTTGAAATCCTTTGAGGGTTCTTATCAGTCTGAAAGAATTACCAGGCATAATGAAGAGGTGCTGGGTGGCCTATGTAGTGTATTTTGGGGTAACTTTAATTCGGTTTTGTGTTAAGTTGTAAAAGCCACATTTCTTAACTGTTTCTCCCCTTCCCCCAGCTGTACTTGTCTTTCCCTGCCCCAGCCTAGAGCTATTTCCTCTCAAACCATTAACTCTTCATTCAAGGTACGACCTCCTTCAGTCCTAGCAAACCAAACCCATCCACTTGCAAATCAGGATGGGAACTTCTCACTTGACCTGACCTCAAATCTGTGACCTGCTGGTCGACCTTATGACGATTCAGGGCTCAAACCACACCCCCTGCCCCTTCCCTTCTGCTGTTTGTCCCAGTGTATTATGGGTAAAACACATGCACAGTTGATGTCAAGGCTGCATGTCCCTTTAAGCATTGGCCACTCCCTGGCTCCTCCCAGGTTCCTCCCTAACTCCACCTTTGTATACCTCATTAGCTTAATGAACTTACGATTGACAGCTTGGTATCTTTAAGAATGCCCCTGGAGCCCTTAGAACTTCCGCAGATGGACCTTGGTAGCTCTTACCTTTTCTGGCAGATCAGGTAGGCATTCTGGTAGGCCATCTGCCCGCTGCAGAGCGTCACATTGACTCCCCCCCCCTTGCCCCTTGCCAGCTTTTCCTAGCCAGTTTTCCTCACCCTACCCCTTTTTGTCCTGTGAATCAATAAACTTTTGTAAATCTGCTAAAAGACAGCTGAGCTTGTAATTCTTTTCAGATGCGAACCTAGAAAGGATTTCATTAGAAATCCCCCCAAAACCTATCCCGCAACAATAAGCAGTCTTAGCAGTTTTAAAAGGGTTTATTACTCTTGTTAGTGGGCAGGAGAAAATTAAGTGGAATCCTCCTGCGAAGTGTGGGGATTGGGGGTACTGATTATATAGTAACAAAGTCATACAGAGGTGGAGTTAGGGAGGAGCACCCAGCTTGTCTGCCCTGAAAGGTCGCCCTTTAATAAGGTGAAGTTCTTTTGTTAGGAGTTATCTTACAGCTGGCCCCTAGAACAAAAGGGGTAAACACTTCTCTAAGGAATCCTTTTAAGAATTCATAGGTGTGGTGTGTTATAGTTAAAGAGCTTCAGGGAAGATACTTATAGGCTGGGGGCAGGGGAAGGAACAGATTTAATGACTTACAGCTGGGGGGGAAAGGTGACCTTTCCACAGGCTGATATCACATACCCAGGCCTGAACACAGATGAGATTCAAGACAAAGTCACCCCAAAACATTACAAAGGCACCTCAGCACCCCCCTTCATTAAGTATTTCATTGTGGCCGGGCCCAAACCTCTGTTACTAGCCTAGCCCTCCATAGTTCATCTACTTCCCAGCCTTGAGCCTATCAAAATATCAATCCATCCTTGAACTGGCCTAGCCCACCAATGTCTCCTGGTAGCCTCCAGCAGCTTCCCAACTTTAATCATTTACTGACCTCATTAACTCCTCCCTGAAGACCCTGCCCAAACTCCTCCTCTACACCACCCTTAGATTCCTCTGTATATAAGAACCCATGTTCCCTCTCTATGGGATGAGTGAAAACTTCTCAATTTGGGGTGGTTAACTTTTCAAATTGCTTCTGTCAATCACTTTCATGTTCCTTTGTCTGTTTTCCCGCCTTGGTGGGACCCTCCCCTTATCTCTCCTTGCTGTCCCAGTTGGGGAAGTATTTGGTGAAGTGTGCCTCTCCACCAATGAGAGGAGAAACAGTTGGGGAGGGGCCTTGACTAAGTTAGGTTATAAATTCCAGCACTATCTTTTGTAACTGGCCTCTTCTCCCGGGGAAGAGAATAAAGTCCTGTTCTTATTCTAAGAGATCTCTGTGTTCATTTCTTTTCACTAAATTAAGGATGAAGGATATTTTTCATTCCAAATACCTCCATGTGTGAGAGAGCACCATAGAATAGCTTAGCACAGACCTACTCTGTGTCACACTTGCTCTGGGCTGCTTACCTAATGCAAGCGTCACAGATACCCAGGCTCCCCAAGAGTCTACCCCATATGGTGAACTTTCAATAAACTTTACTTTTCTTTGGCTGAGAAGACTTGAGTCGAATACTTTTGGCAGGACCCGGCGTGTTGCTATTTTGGGGTCTCCAGGGCACCCTCACCCTCTTTGTGGGTAACCTCATCAATGGTAAAGACAATGTGATGGCTTTTATAACTTACATACTCTTTTTGTTTAAATATTACTGTCCTGTTTGTAGATGTCTCATAAATAAAAACATGATGGCTAATATAATTTTCTTTAACCCTTTTAATTTATAAATATTTGTCAGGGAAATAGATTTTCAGATATTTAATAAGTGCAGAGCGGTTCTCAGTAAGTAATTGTGTCTGAACATTTATTTTGGGATGCTGTCCAGAAACCAAGTCCTTTGTATTTGCAGGCTTTTTTCCTAAAATTAAGTTGTAAACTTAACCCTTTGAGTAATGATATTTTACAGTCTTGTAGTTCCAGTCTCCTTACTCCTCTCTATTTTTCAGTTTTCAATTTCAAGTTCACTGTAATGTAGTGAGAATTTTCTCTAGTCCAGTTTATCATTTTTTGTTTAGAGCAAATCATTATCCGCATAGTATCAGTAAGCATGTTTTGGGAGCTCATATACTCAGTACTCAATGAAATTTATGTGCTAGGTGCTCAGTACATTGGTGTGAATAGCTCAATGTGTAAAGACCCTAAACATTAATATCACCTCTATAACTCAATCAAGCCATGTACCAAAGGATTTAAGAATACTTGGGTCTCTCTTAGAATACCTTCCAATGAGAAACTACAATCTCAATTATAATTTTGTCCTCACTAAGTAAGGAAAGAGCAAGTTGTAACAAAGCTCTAGTGAATTCTACCATTTGGGGACCCTTTAGATAACATTTTCTGTTCCAAATAACTTCATGCAGATGAATGAGTTTTTATCTATACAGTAATGAGAGTGCATATGAATACCACTATAAAATACTCATCTTTAGTTTGATTTTTTTAAAGCATTATCATTAATTCTTTTTATAATTTTTAAAATCTGAATGTGTAATTACTAAGAGACGTTTCTCCATTTGGTTTTATATTTTCTCTGAAATCTTGAAAAGCTTTTCACTCATTTCCAGTATTGAAAATTAGCACTTGGTCGTGGTTTTTTTCCCCCCCACTCTTGGATTTTTTTTTTCTGTAGCTGACCCAAAATAAGTCATCGTTACTAGGGATTATGAAATTCTGGAGCAAAAGAAATACTGATAAATTTAATAATTACTACAACCAACAAAAGAAATCTTTGTATTTGCTGTGATAATTTTGCTTTAAATTTTTCCTTTGTCAGACTTGTCACATATGAATTTTTTTTAATCTTTTTTTCTTTCCTTTTCAGATTAATAGTAAACAGTAAAGACTGCCTAGAAGGTTAACAGGATGGGACCCCAGTCTGTAAGTGAAGTGATTGTGAAGATCTTTAGCACTGAGCCCTGGCCTAGCAGGAAACACCTCCAGGTAAGGCTTTGAGCCTTCTGGTTAACTGTCATCTTTCCCTGGAATAACTGTACTGCCCTGGGAAGATATGCAAAACTGTTTAGACTAATCACATTGGAATTTCTCCTTTGGTAAAAGCTGTGCTTAAGTTTTCTCTTTGTTAGTAAATGGTAAACTTGGCCCAAAGCCTTTAAGAAGTTTTTTCTGTTGCAAAATAAACCTTTTTTTTTTTTTAAACTTTTGAGTTAAAGCTTTAAGTAGTTTACTGACTGATTTGAAAGTCAACTTCGAATTTCATACTTTTAACTATTTGAAATTAAGTAAAATTGTGGCAAGATTTAAAAAGGCATTGGGTTTATACACTAAAGTTAATGACTCCCTAGTAGTGGAATAATTTTATGCTTGACTAAAAACTTAAAATTGTTAAGTTGTTTCACTAAGACTTAAAAGACTAAAAATATTTTAGATTTTAATAACATAAGTTTTTTCCCCCCCAAGGAAAACATACCTTTTCAGAAAAACTTCCATTCAATTTTTTTACTAATTTTTACTAATCTGAAACATCAGAATAATGTGAAATTTTCTTAATTTTTATACTTTCAGTGGACATTTAAAGGAAAGAATTTTGAAGTATGTTTATGTTTCATATTTGTTAAACGTCAAAACATTTAATTGTCATTTATTTTGAAGCAGATGAAGCTACTGAAGAGAAAACATTTTAAAGAAATCAATTTATTCATATATTTTTGACAGCTAGATTGTAAATTAAGATGTGATAGTTCAGACAGTAAGCCTAGCTGATATTTATATATACCTAGAGAGAGAGAGAGAGAAAGAGAGAGCACTCCTTTTCAGTTTGTGTGGGGTACGGGGACCCCCAAAATCCCCTCCCCAAGAAAAATAAAAAAATCAGAGGCATCTTGAGGAAGGAACAGGAAGTTTTATTCTCTTCCCCTGCAGGAAGAGGGCAGTCCTCTCCATGGTGGGGATCCAGGAGTGGAGGATTGTAACAAAAGACAGAACAAGAATTTATACCCTAGGCAGTCAAACACCTTCCCCTCTGCTGTCCCTTCACCCATTGACTAGGAGGTGGGCTCTCTAACCCAGTGATGGATAAAAAAGAAGCCAGCCACTGTCTCTGCTGACTGGAGGAAGGGGTGTGGGGCGGGACAGGAAGCCAAGGTATGATCCAGGTCTTCCTTTGGTAAAGGCCAAAGCAAGGGTGGAGGTCAAAAACTCTTGAGAAAGGGCCTAAGGCTTATAAGGGTGTGGTATGCAAAGGTGGAGGTCCAAAAACTTTTGAAAAAGAGCCTAATGGTAATGACAACAAGGGAAGGGTCCTAGGTTGTGTAAACCCAGGACTCAGGTCTGTCCAGTCTTACAAAAGTCTATCTCTGCTTTGCAGATAGTTTCTCTCCCTTCTCATTCCAAGGAGTCGTCACAGAGGGTGCAGAGAGTGTACCCCATTCAAGCTGCAAAGTGCTGTAATTCTGTGATTCCCCCCCCCCCCCCAGTAATGCTGATGGGTTTTTGCTAAGGTGCCTCTGCTATGCTGCTTTTGCCTAATTCCTTTCATTAATGTCTGTTTAAAATATAACTTTCAAAGGGTGAATATTTAGGCGCTCTGTACAGTTCTTTGTAAATAATGTATTGTTTAGGAAATGTTGAATTAAATTGATTAAAACCTTCCTGTCCTTGGGCCATTGACCCAAAAGGGACAACCTTGACCTCATTAACACCAAGTTCTGATTCAGCCTGGCCTGACTGAGACTGTGACTATTCAACAAATCTTTATTGAGTACCTACTGAGTGCCAGACACTCTACATTTTCAGAACAGGAATTAGTAGTGAAGATTACAGAAAAGAAACTAGTTCAAAGAAAATATGTCAAGTAAAAATAGAAAAAAGCGAACACTGGTTTTCAGGTATATAAAAAGCCAGAGGCAAAAGAAGTTGGAGACTTTGATTCTGGTAATAGTTTCATTGTGTTTATCATCAAAAAGATTATAAGATCCTAATATCATTACTTTACTATCACCTGATTTACAGAAAGTGAACAACATAATACCTCCTCTCGTTTTAAGTTTAGCTACTATTTACTCTTTAATGCAAAATGAAGTATTATAATATGTCACTCCGGTACTGTTGAAATAATTTAAAAATAAATTTTCTAATTTCTAAATGCATTCATTTTTTTTTTGAAGATCTACACATCTTGACTTGGTATTTCATTTTAAAAAATTATTAACCAGGAAAAAATGTTTTCCCCCTTGTTTCAATATCAAGCAAGTTTCTTTGGGTATCTTTATATGAATGTATTGGAAAGGGCCTCAGTGGTCAGCTAGTCCAACTCATAAAAGAGAAGAATCACTACTACAATACATCCTACAAATGTACATTCAGTGCCTGCTTGAATTTTCAGAAGGGAGAGCCAGTAATTCTTGTGGCAATCCATTCCACTTTTAGTTAGTTCTAATTTTTTTTTATAAAGTTTTGGTTGATATCAAGCCTTCTGACTTCAACTCTATGGGGTCAAATAGAACACAATAACCTTTCCTCTACAAGTTCTTGAGTGAAGTGATCATGACCCTTCCTTCTCCCCCTCCCCGGGAGTCTTCTCTCTTCTATGCTAAATTTCTCCATTTTCTCCACAAGATGGTCTTCATGACTGTCAAATTGAGGAAGGTTAAATTGTGGTAACAATTATCTTTAATTTTTTTTTTCAGAGGACCACAGGAGGCAGATACTGCGGTAAACCTGAGATGGGGTTGAAGGGAAGTTATGTTTCAGGGAAGTAATTAATGTTTAGCTCACATTTATCCATCAAGCACTGGCTGTAGGAATAAGTAGAATGGAACTAATTGAATTTATAACCAAGAGAAACAGTGTGATGTAGGGGACAGACTACTGAACTGGGAGTCAGGAAGACCTGAATTCAAATCCTACCTCAGACACTTATGAATTTTGTGATATTAGGTAATCACTTACTGGCTCTGTGACTCAGTTTCCTCTCATCTGTAAATGAGAAAATTTAATTTGATGGTCTGTAAGGTGCCTTCCAGCTTCAAATCTATGATCCTGTAAGTCCACATAAACCATGTAGACTTGCCTCCTTATTTTGCAGAGTGAAATCTGAGGTTCACAGAGGTTTTATGGTTTTATTCAGTGTCACAATTAATTTGTTAAAGAATTGGAGATAGAAAGTAATGGCCTTTGTAGTATGTTGTGAGAGATGCCTGCTCCAATAGAATATCCCCTTCTTGAGGGCAGAAACTGTTTAATTTCATCCCCTATATCCCTAGGTTGTAGCACTATGCGTATTTTAGGCATATAATAAACACTTGAGGATTGACTGATTGACAGTGGGGAAGGCCACTCTAGCCTCAAATGAGGTGTCATAGAATGCTTGAACAGGAAATAAGACTGGCATAAACAAGATTTCATAGGAAGACATAGGAGACACATAGGAAATCTCATTAATTAATTAAATTAAACTCATTAATATGGAAAATGGTTCCCAATAGCTCATGAAAGCTTTTATTTCATTTCTTGAAAATATGCATAATAAGGTTTCCTATTTGTTCAGTCTTTAGGGTTACCCTATATAGTCCAAGCCACTCCCCAAAAGGCCCCTTCCCAATGTTTGAATTCTTCTAGGAGATTCTGTCATCTGGTTTCTGTTTTAATATAATAAATGAGGAACTCTACCTCGAGAGATAGCTCATTCCATTTTTAGACAAGGAATATCATTTGGAAATTCTTTGTGTTTCGATCCATAATCTGCCTTTGTGTAACTGCCTTATTCTTCTTTGTGGTTTCAAACTGAATGAATTAATCCTCCTTCCACCTGACTAGGGAACACAGCTATTATGTAGTGCCCTCCGTATTCTTTCCTCCAGGCTAAATATTCTCATTTCTTTAAATGGAGTCTCGTATGACACCTTCAAGTGCTGTGACTATTGTCATCACACTCCTCTGATGTGCTCCAGCTTTTTACATGGTCCTCCTAAAATGTGGTGCCCAGCATTGAATATGAAGTCCAGCTGTGGACTGTTCAGGGCAGAGTACAATGGAACTCTCACCTCCCAATCCAATTTATTAAGCACCTACTATGTATGAGACACTGGACTATTATGTGCTGGAGATAGAAAGACCAAACCAATCCCTACTAATGTAGTGCAAGACTCCATTGACTTTTTGTCTTTTGGGTGACATTTTGTTCCTACATATTAACCATGAAGTCAACAAAAAATCCCAGGTCTTGGGACTGCTGCCAAGCCACGTGTCAAGGTTAGTGACGTATTTTATGGGATAATTAAAGAAGGTGTGCACAGTAAAAGCAGCCAGATTTAACCAGAGAATTCGGGAGTAGCAGGTTTGCTGACAAGGACAGGGTAAGCAAACCTCCTCTTGTGGACCTTGTCAGAGGAGAGGAAGCTGGGTTGCAGTTCTCCCAATTTCTCCTCAGCTTGTGCATGAGACAGTGGACTGTTACGTGTTGGAGATAGAAAGACCAAACCAATCCCTACTAATGTAGTACAAGGCTCCATTGTCTTTTTTGTCTTTTGGCTTACAATTTGTTCCCTCATATTAACCACGAAGTCAAGAAAAAATCTGTCTTAGGACTGCTATTAAACCATGTCTCAAGGTTTGTGACATATCTTACAGCGCTGGTTCTCAACCTTTTAGTACAATTCCTCATGTTGTGGTGACTCCCAACCATAAAATTATTTTCATTGCTACTTCATAACTGTAATTTTGCTACTGTTATGAATCATAATGTAAATATTTGATATGAAGGATGTATTTTCATTGTTGCAAATTTAACATAACCCACAGGGTTGAAAACTGCTGCTTTATGGGATAAATTGAAGAAGGTATGCAGAGTAAAAGCAGCCAAATGTAACCTGAGAATTCAGGAGTAGCAGGTTTGCTGAGAAGGACCAGGCAAGCAAAGCTCCTCTTGTGGACCTTGTCAGAGGAGAGGAAGCTGGGTTCCAGTTCTCCCAGTTTCTCCTCAGTTTGTGATCTGAAGTCTTAGTAAAAAAATGTCTCAGCAAAATCACTGACTTCTTGGTCACAGGATCAAAGATATAACACTGAAGGGGAAGTGTTATAACATTAGGTTTGGTGGTCTGGAGACCACCATGACAGTTTCCCTTTGATGGAGTCTGTAAAATTTTAGAATCTATTCATGGAAAAATTCCGATAATATTTTTCAAATGTTTGAACAGCTGTGTCCCCCAAATTATATTTTGTCTACTGCCAGCTTGCTTTTTTCTCCCTGATGACACCCTTCCCCCAATATTTTATCTTAACCCTAGATATGAAACTCAACAGGGATTACCCAGAATGAGAATATAAGATCCCACCCTCAGAAGGGCACTTTAGAGTACCCTCTTTCTGTTAAATTGAGCCACGTCTCTGTACTTCTTGACCCAGAGCTGGCCTTATGAGAATTATTCTCTGTTAGAGTGTATGCCTGAATTGTATGTTGGGTTCTAT
The DNA here is from genome assembly GCA_028646515.1 of Pseudochirops corinnae. Lineage (NCBI taxonomy): Eukaryota > Metazoa > Chordata > Mammalia > Diprotodontia > Pseudocheiridae > Pseudochirops > Pseudochirops corinnae. Next base: position 24,482,821 of record CM053592.1, on the reverse strand, counting down.
TATCTCTCTTCACCACCCCCTCCCACCCTGTCTTCCCCATTGCTTGCAATAAATAGGCTTTTCATTTATTTGAGTCCTATTGTTTTACATGTTATTATCAGCACCTGAACCCACCAAGGGGTTGTTTTTCCACCAGTCTCTGAATGGCCGATGGGCCTTTCCTTAGGGATGGACTCCGAACAAGGACTTCATCTATTGACACTTACACCATAGAAGTATAGCACTGTAAGCCATGTGTAGAAAGCAAGAGTCAATGGATGAACCCTATATCCTCCCAGGGGCCACTTCCTTATGCCAGAGGACTGTCTCAAAACAGGAAGAGAAGAAGATAGCACAGGACTGGACATTGAAATTCCTAAGTCTGGTACAAAAAGCAGGCATTCAGGAGCAGCTAGGTGGTACAGTGAATAGAGCACTGGCCCTGAAGTTCGGAGGACTTGAGTTCAAATTCTGTCTCAGGCACTTGACATACTAGCTGTGTGACCTTGGGCAAGTCACTTACCCCAACTGCCCTGCCTTCCCCCATCCAAAAGAAAAAAGAAAAAAAGCAGGAATTCCCGAAGTCCAGAGGTACTGAACCTTTCTTTGACAGGCTTCAAATGATGCTTTTAAGTATATAAAACAAAAGACACAGGCTTAAAAAGAAACTAGTTGTGTTGAAATACAGTGATCTTAGGAAAACATGAATAGACTTTCACAAAATAATGAAGAGTGAAATGAGCAGAACCGAGAGAACATTGTATACAGTAAAAGCAATATTGTTTTAGAAACAACTATGGGTAAGTCATTTTGACTGTTAAAAACATCCACATTAACTATGAAAGACCCATGAAGGAACATGCTATTACATAGAAATATGTAGAGAATGATTTTACATGTATAATATATGCAAAAAGAGAAAAAAGTTGCACAGTGACACTATTATATATGTCAAAGGAATAGCAGTTTGTACATAATAGATTTGCAGTTTCATGTGCAATCATCTTTTTCTTTATTCTACTATGTTATGGAAATGTTTGTTTTATTTCATAAATTAAAAATGAAATAAAGAAAATTTTCAAAAGAAAATAATAGGCATAATTTGTCATTTAGATGAACTTATATCCATATCAGCAAAGGAATATCAATATACAATTGGCTTTATTAACACTGAACTGCATATCCATTTGGAAATTCTCAAAAAGGGATTTGGAATATATTTTTATCATTCAATTCAAAATATCAAAAATACACATTTTTTTCTAAATTTTGACACTCAGTCTTTGTATAATCTCTTCTCATTCCACATTCATTTTAAAATTTACATCAAATTATTAAAATGTTTCTTGAAATGAATTATAGAAATACATGAAGTGTATGAAAATACTGTCAGCTCCTTGAAGGCAGAAATTATTATTATTATTTTTTGCTTTGTATGCCCAGTGGATATTAGAGGGCATGATATACAAAATATACTAGATAAATGTTTGTTGAATTGAAATGAGTGATTTCCTTTCTTTAAAATACACATTCACATTTCTTAATTGAAGCAGGTAGGGTGTGTCATATGAAAAATGAACTATTTTACTTTATGGATTCAATTTATTTTTTAAAAGAGATACTAACAAGTGTTCATATTCTTTGAAACATAAAGGGATAAGACAAGAGAGATGGCAGATGTAGGCTTTTGTCTAGCATATAAAATGTATATATTCATAAATTCGTAAATAGATGTAACACCTTTGTATATATACCTGTATATTTTGAAAATATGATTTGAAAAGTTTTTATGAGATGTTGATTGTCAATATTTCATCTAAAACATAATATCTGGTTTAAGGTATCATAATAACATCACCCCATATGACCTGCCTAGCTCATTTGGATGATTAGAATCCTGAAAGAAGCTATTCTTCATGCTCTTATTAATTTGATGCATGGATATGATCATTTCCCTTAAGATTTCTACTTCAGTAAAATATGAGAAGAGCTTAGATCTTTACCTGATGATCTCTAGTCCAATATAAACCACTTTCTTCATATTAAACATCAACAATCCTAGTATTACCAGTAACACCCTACCTCTATCCCAGGTAAATTCAATCATATTAGTGATCATGTTAATCCGTAATTTAAGAAATTGTGTTTATTTGTTCTAACATATTTAATTTCTGTCTTGTATTACCCACATAAAAGAACCATGCACACTTTATGTTTATTATATGAAAGAGAAACATGAGAGAAAGAGACTCCTGATGGATCCACAGGTACCTCCTATCAATTCCAAGTTCAAAACGTCAGAATTGTTTTAATGCTGAAAGAGAAAATGTAAGTTTCTGTTAATAGCTTGTTTCCGTATCTCTCCATAATGGTAATTTAATTTGGGGCCCACTTATTATACACTTTACTCTTCAGTGTGCGCAGAGATAGTAAATGAAATACTGCCACTTGATTTCAAATGAACTACTGCGCATTGAATGAATGATGAATCTGAAAGATCAATTTGCCTAACCTGGGGGCTGGGGGAAGGGGCAGTCAGGAAGCTAAAGGAAATTTGGGGGTCAGTGAGGCTGAAGGCCATTTTCCCTGGTCTTAAAAAGAGGTGTGTTTTAGATGTAAAAACAGAACTCAGTTTTTATACTTCATAAGTGGGAGAGTATGAATAGATGAACTCTGTTTCCTTACAGGTATGAATCTGTGAACTTACAATTCTTTGCTCTCTAGGAAAATAAAATACATAACACCCATATTGAAGTAACTGGCAAAGAGGAAAAGCTCAGAGAGATTAACAGATTTATATAATGGGAATATATTTCTTCTCCTGTCACTAAAAAAACAGTCTTGTCCTCTACATGATATCGTTCGTACAAAGAGATCAAAAAGTGAGGAAAAGGATAATTATGTACAAAAATATTTAAAATGGTTCTTGCAGTGGCAAAGAATTAGAAACTAAGGGGATACCCATCAGGTGAGGAATGACTGAACAAGTTATGGTATATGAATGTGAATGAAACATTGTTTTGCTGTAAGAAATTATGAAGAGGATAGTTTTGGAAAAATCTTGGAAGACCTGTATGAGCTGATGCAGAGTGAAGTGAGAAGAACAATTTATACAGTAACAATGATACTATAAAAACAAACAACTTTGAAAGCTTAAGAACTATGATCAATTGTGATCAGTTCCAGCATACTAATGATGAAAGTTGCTACGTGTATGTATATATGTAGATAATATGCATATACACACATACAAACATATATGTTTGTATATATATCCACACACATAGGTACATATTTATTTATAATATATACAGCATTTTTATAAGACCCATGTGATGAGAATTTACTTTGCTTAACTATACCTATTTGTTATAACTATTTTTCTTCTTTTTCATTTGAGGATGTGAAGATGGGAGGGAGAAAAGGCAGATTGGGGTTAATTGAAAATAAAATTAAACTAAGATCAGGAAGATTTGTTTCCAAAGGTTCTTTTCAAACTTCCAGATTCTTCAATGGTCGTCTGATCCTTGGAGCTAAGCAGCAAAAGTTGATTGAAGATGTCAGAGTACAGGTTGGAACCCAGCTGAACATTCCCTTCCAAACAACTTTAAAATAATGTCACAAATCAAATTTTAGGATGGCAGAGCCAACAAAAGGTTAGTTACACATATTTTTTGAGCCTAAGACAACTTAGGAAGTCTATAGGAGAGATCTGTGACACCAGAGTGAGTGAAGGCCTGGAGCTTGACACCTGTAGGGCTTAAAGATGGCCACTGTACCAGCAACAGCAGCAGTTTCAGGGGCTCTCAGTCCAGAGACAGTAAGTGGGGCAGACCACTTATCATAAAGAGATTTGGGGGACCCTTTGATGTGTACTTGGTATAGCTGATGTTAATTGGCAACTCTGTTCACCATAAGCAGTTGTGGGTCACAGTTCTAAGACGGAGTAGGGACCATGGTCATAGTTCCAGAGCCAAGAGAAGTGATAGCATTTGTGGTACAGGGAAACAGAGGCCCTGCCTGAGTAAAGACCAGAGTGCAGACCAAAAGAGCAATGACCACACCTCTCCCAGGATAACACCACCTTGGAAGAATGAAAAACTTTCAGACCCCCAGAAGTAGCTCTGAAAACAGCCACACAAAAATGTATGAAGCCTAGAACAGTGCCTTCCCCCCTGTAGGTGAGTAGGGTACAAATTTAACATAAAATTCAAAGTAAAGATATAGGCTGGGAAAATGGGCAAACACCAAAGAAAGAACAACTATAAAAACTCTTGGTGGCAGGGAAGATCCAAGATATAAACTTGGAAGAAGATAACAATGTGAAAATAATTACATGCAAAGCCTCAAACAAAAATGCTAATTGGATCAAAGGCCAACAAGAATTCCTGAAAGAGTTAAAGAAAGAGATAAGAGTGATAGAGGAAAGATTGAGAAAAGAAATGAGAGTCAGGCAAGAAAATTATGAAAAAGGCACTAAAAATACTGAAGAAAACAATAACTTAAAAAACAGAATTGGCCAAATTGGAAAAAGAGGTACACAAGCTCACTGAAGACAGTCATTCCTTGAAAATTAGAATCAGAGAATGGCTAGGTGGTGCAGTGAATAGAGCACCAGCCCTGGAGTCAGAAGGACTTTAGTTCAAATCTGGCCTCAGACACTTAACATTTACTAGACGTGACCTAATGAAAGTCACTTAACCCCAACTGCCCCTCCAAAAAGAAAAATAAATTAGAATCAGGCAAGTGGAAGCTAATGACCTCAAGAGATTAAAAAAAAAAAAGGTAAAAGAATGAAAAAATAGAAGAAAAAGTGAAAATATCATTAGAACAAGTGACCTATAAATAGATCAAAGATAATTTAAGAATTATTGGACTACCTGAAAGCCAGGATTGAAAAAGAGTCTAGACATTATATTTCAATAAATTATTAAGAAAAATTGCCCCTACATATATGTGTGTGTGTGTGTGTGTGTGTGTGTGTGTGTATGTATATTCAGATGATAAAAAGAATCTATCAGTCACTTCCTGAAAGACATCCCAAAATGAAAACTTCTGGGAATATTATAACTGAATTCAAGAGCTTTCAGGTCAAACAGAAAGTATCGCAACAAGCTAAAAAACAATTCAAAGATCATGGAGTCACAGTCAGGATCACACAAGATTTAGTAGTTTCCATGTTAAAGGAGTGGAGGACTTGGAATATGATTTACCCCAGGACAAAGGACCTAGTATTACAACCGAAGATAACCTACCTAGCAAAACTGAGTATAATACTTAAGGGAAAAAATGGATATTTAATGAAGAAGGGCTACAGGAGATAGAGCACCAGACATGGAGTCAGGTAGATCTGAATTCAAATAAGGGTTCAGATACTAGCTGTGTGACCCTGGGCAAGTCACTTAACCCTGTTTGCCCCAGTTTCCTCATCTGTATGATGAGAGAAAGAGATGGCAAACTCCTCCATTATCTTTGCCAGGAAACCCCAACTTGGGTTGTGAAGAGTCAGACATGACAGAAAAACATCTAAATAACAAATAAAATAGAAGACTTCCAAGCATTCCTGATGAAAAGACCAGAGTTCAATAGAAAAATTAACACTGAAATGCAAAATTTAAGGGAAGCATAAGAAGGTAAACATGGGAGAATTATCATACATGTAACTCCTAAAAACTTTATCATCATAGGACAGTTAGAAGGAGTCAGTATGGACTCATAGGCATGAGTGTGAATTGATTTTATTGGGGTGATCTACCAAAAACAAAGAAAATAGAGTGAGAAACGTATGTACTGGAGTAGCAGGAAGGAGAGGTAGAATAGGGCAAATTTTCTCACATAAAGGAGGTCTGTAAGAAAGGAGGGGAAAATAGAGTGGTGGCAGGCAATACTTAAACCTCATTCTCATCAGAATAGGTTCAAAGAGGGAAGAATATGCTCACAGACACACATATATACACACAGACATAGCTATTGTGTACGTCTACATCTCTGTCTTCCTATATACACACATAAACACTCAGCTGGATATAGAAATCTATTTTACCCAAAACAGAGATAGGAGAGGGAGGAAAAAAGAGATATGGGTGGGGAGAATAACAAGGGGAGATGGGTTAGAGGTGACAGTGGTTGGAAGGAAGACAGATTTTTGAGGAGGGACAGGATAAAAAGAAAGATGAACACAGGAAAATGGGATGGAGGGAAATGCAGTTAGTGGTCATGGATGTGAATGAGATAAGCTGACTCACAGAATGGGAGCAGATAGCAGAATAAATTGGAAACCAGAATCCAATGACGTGTTGTAGATAACAGAACCACTTGGTACAGAAAGAAACAGAACTGAATCGATGAGTTGGAGGAGTTTATTAAGCTTCAGTTTAAGTGAAGAGGGCAGGGGTGGCTATCCTATCCTCAGAGAAAGCAAAAGCAAAATTAGACCTAATTGAAAGAGAGAATCAGGGAAACTACATTTTGCTAAAGGGTACCATACTACCTGCTCATCTTTTCTTATAGCACAATAGTATTCCATTACATTCATATAACCACAACTTGTTAAATCATTCCCCGACTAATAGGCATCCCTTCAATTTCCAATTGTTTGCCACCATGAAAAAAGGTGCAATAAAATATTTTTGTAAATGTGGGTCCTTTTCTCTCTTTTAACAATCTCTTTGGGATACAGACCCAGTGGTGGTATTGTTGGATCAAAGGGGATGCACAGTTTTATAGCCCTTTGGACATTGTTCCAAATTGCTGTTCAGTATGGTTGGATCAGTTCACAACTTCACAACAATGCATCTTCTCCAGCACTTACCATTTTCCTTTTCACAGATCAAAATCAAAAAGATTCTGTACTTTCATAGCACTCCTCATCCCCAGCTTATTAATTCCTCTAACTCATGTCGAGTTGTCTACTGTGCCATACTAAATGACAAATGTAATGGTATTTGTATCTATACACAATCTCAGATGAAGATGGATGTCATGATTGTCACATAATTTTTAAGCTGTTACTTAATTTCCTTGGGTTTTCTTGATCGTAAATGAAGAGGTTACCCTAAATGGTCCCTGAGGTTCCTCTTAAGTCATGTTATTTTGATCTTATGATTTGGCCAAACAACTGGTTAATTAGAAGACAACAAGTTTGTCTGAATTTAAATTATTTCCAAGTGGTAACTGGTTGTTTACAATATTCAGTTTTTAGTAATGCTTTAGACCAGTTTATATATGTACACATGTACTGTCTATATCGCTTGTGATCTGACTCTAACTTCAGTATATAAAGAAGAGATAAAGGCTAGAGAAGGATGCATGAGGACTAAGAAAAAAAACAGGAAGAAAACATAATTCTTCTCAGTTCAATGGAAATTGCTTTTTGACAATGGACCACAGATACCTTTTGTCCTTGTAACCTATAATGCCACTGGGATCCAGAGAAGTGCATGATGGGTGAGGAAGCACTGTGGCAGAATGGATTCTTAGATTGCTATGAGTAAGTATAGACACCTGGATATAGAGGTGGAAAAATATGCTTTTAAAGCAATCCAATTTTCTCCACTCTATTATCCTAGTGCTTGTCTTTAAGATCAAAAGTGAAGAGATTGTGTCCCCTTATGCCACTTCACATATCATCATGTATTTCTCTTTGCCTGAGAAACTTCATGTGCTACATGTTGTATAGAAAGGTTCTCTTGTACTGTTTCCAGGGTCCAGTGAGACAGTTTGGGTATAACACTAAAGTCATTCACTATTCCTGTCCATGTTCTGTCTTCATCTTCTTACCAGCATTGGGATTCAATGCCAAGAACTCTCAAGGTCAATACACACAGAGGTGGTTATCTCATAAGATCATGCCTTAGAGACCATACAAATTATCAAGCACAACTTCATCACTTTAAAGAGAATAGTCCTCTCTGAATACCAGAGAGACATAGTTCCCAGAGGTCATGTGGCTAGCAAGTTACAGGACTGGGATTTGGACCTAAATTAAGTCTGCACCTCTTTGTGCTACCTAGCACCCAGGTGACATCAGTAAAGTGGACTTCCATTTTTATGAGGGAAACAGCATTTAACAGATCTGATGAATGAAAAAAATGTTTGGAAATGCAAAGGAAAATTATGTTCAGCTGCAACAATGTAATATTGATCCTACACAGACTTTGATTTTGTGGAAGTCAAATAAAAATATATATAAACAAGATGATTCTTTCCAAATTCTGTATTACACAAATTGCATTTTTGAGTATTATAAACATAAAAACACATACCTGTCTCCTTTGTGGAGGTTATCAAATCCATCTTTGATTTTGTTAAATGGTAAAACATGGGTTATTAAAGGGTCCAAGTCAAATTTCTTGGCCATGTAGTCACTCACTAGTTTTGGGAGGTCATTTTTGGTTTTCCACCCTTAAAAAAATTAAGCACCAGTATTTTAGTTTATAAACCATTAAAAGTCAGTTAACAAGCATTTATTAAGTGCTTCTTATATGCTAGGCATTGGGGGCCACAAAGGAAGGCAACAACAGTTTTGCACAAAGAGCTTATACTCTAATAGAGTAGCTGAGTATTGAGTTGAAATAAGAGCATTGTTTAGGGAAATAAATGGACAAGAACTGCACAAGATGAGAAGTATGTGTGACTCTGTGTGTGTGTGTGTGTGTGCTTGTGTGGCTGTCTATACTGGTTGCATGCCCAAATGGATGAAATCATGGATCCATAGAATATTATAGTATATTTCACTTTAGACTTAAATATGACAACCTTTATTTTATAAGATCTTGACTTTTTGCATCAAAGGAAAATCTACCAACCTATTGTTAGTATATAAAAGACATTTTTCACAAGAAAAGGGTAAAGGGAGTAAGGTGCGGGGCTCAGATCCTTTCCTGAGCATTATGTCCTTTATCAACATCTTAGTTCATCCAAGAAACCTTTTCTGTCTAACCTCTTTCTGCACTGATCATGCTGTTTGGGATCTTGGGTAAAAAGCCATAACAACCAGTATTTATTTTGTAGGGCTTTATAATTCACAAAATTGTCATATTCAAACTACTCTATAATGGAGGTAATACAAGAATTTTAAGGTTGAGGGAGTACCAGGGATATGTTCCTCAGTTGCCTAACTAGTAGGTCTGGGAATCTGGATTCCAGGCTGGATCCTTTATACTGCACCCGATTCTGTTACAAAGCTAATATCATTTTGTGGGTTTTATCTCGATAGTTTCCCTTTTAGTTAGTGCTTTATCGAATGCCTTATAATGATAAGTTACAAAGTGTTCTCCATACCGTGTCTTGTGTGATGTTCACAACAATCCTCTAAGTTTGGTAGTGCAAAATTGTCACCATTTGCCCAAGACAGAAATTGGCTTTGTCTTTCCTCCCCAAGCAGATCAGGCAATAGAGAATGCAAATTATTCTCTGATTACACCAGTACTTGGTCTTTTCTCCCCTCTCTCTCTACAGATATTTTGGAAAATAGCCCTGGATAATTTGAATAACCCATCCCAGCTACTCTAAGAGATGGGGAAGTATAGGAACATTTAGGGACAAAGTGGGAAACTTCCCTACTCCCTGAAGTTGAGTAGGAATTTCTGGCATGATGGAGAGCGACACTGCCTGGATATACAACAGAGAGCAGGCAAAGAGAAATAACTTCTTGTGAGCCTATGTAGGTTTAAAGCTGTGGCATGCTGATGCAAATCAGAAGGATTCACTGGAGCCTGTTTTTACATTTTCAGCATGAGGATTTACTCTTCAGAAAGCAATATGAACATGGAATTTTTTGGGGGTGTTGTTAGTTGTGTTTATTTAAGAAAGAGATTGAGAAAATATAAAAAAAATCCAGACTAAACACATTTTCTTTTTAAGAGCTGGTTGTTAAATCTTTGCCAGCACACTATTGGGTTAAAGGCACAAACTGATCCAAGAAACACAAAAATAAAAACTTCTATATGCCCTACCATCACTAGAGCCCTCTTACGTAAAGTTTGGTATTATGGAAACTCTGTATAAATGGTGATTTGAGAAGAATGGATGAATGAGCTACAGGGAATATTACAACTAGAAGCATCAGTGGGATTGAGTAACATTAGCCAAATCCAGGAATATGCAAGTCTCTTGGGTTTATTGCAACATTCTTTGGGTTCTTCACTTTGGGTTTATTGCTACTTTCTTTGGATTCACATGTAAGTCCTAGGACTTTCCATTAATGTATAAATAAAAATATTAATGCTTTGAAGCTTGTAAGCCTGTGTGATTTTTAAAAATTTATTCATCCATTTGTTATTTTAAATGCAATTTAATTTTTTGTTTCATTTTAAGTTTTGAACTGCCACTCCTTCCCCACCCTGCACTAGAGAAGGCCATTACCATTTCACACACACACGTAAAACTATACTATGCCTACTTCTATTTATCTTTCTCTGCAGATGGATAGTATCTTCCTTCATAAGACCTTTGTAGTTGATCTGAGTAGTTATAATAGAATAATTAGTTGTCCATAGTTTTTCAGACAATGTTGCTGTTACTGTATATAATATTCTCTTGGTTCCGCTCATTTTACTCTTCATTATTTCATGCAAGTCTTTTGATGTTTTTCTAAAATCAACCTGCTCACAACTTAAAGCATAGTAGTATTCCATCACAATCATATCACACAACTTATTCAGTCATTCCCCAATTGATGGACATCCCCTCAGTTTCTAGTTCTTTGCCACCATAAAAAGAACTGCTATAAATATTTTAGAACATATGGGTTCTTTTCCTTTTTCCTTGATCACCTTGGGAAACAGACCTAATAGCACTATTGCTGGGTCAAAGGGTATGCACAATTTTGTAACTCTTTGGGCATAAATCCAGATTGCACTCCAAGCCTGAGTGATTTTGAGAGGTAGCCAATGTTTACCTTTTCGGAGTGTCAGATACTAAATTACCTGGATCATTTAGGTGGGGCAATGTGTTTTTAGTATAGTAGTATTTTGCACGATGTATGTGCTTAATAAATGTTTCACTTAATGATTTAATGACTTAGTAACATTCTGAACTAATTTATAGAATGTCTGACCCTCAATAATGAGGACAAATATTAGGGAGTATTAGGAGCAAATTTTAATGTATCTTGTTCTCTTGGTTTCCCATTTTTTGTTGTTATTTATTTCCAAGAAGTTCTGAAAATAACTTCTATTCATGGAAACTGTTTTTACATTTTTTACAAAATATGAACTAGAATCACAGAATGATTTAGAGCTGAGATAGATTTGAGATCATCTAGTCTGACTCTTTCATTTCATGGACAAGGAAACTGAAGCCCTTAGAGATTAAAATGAGTTAACAAAGAATAAAAACAGGGACCAAAATGTGCTCAGCACAACCTCATTCTTCATCACTTACACTGTGCTGCCTTTCTAAGGATTCAAGTGTGATTAGGGGCATTAATAGATACAGAGAAGACAGGAGAGGTGGTGGATTAATGGGGAAGATAATGTAGCATTAGATACATTAAAAATGGCATTTGATGGAGAGCAGAAGTCTTAGGGCTAGATGGAGTAGCTGAAAGCAATATAGTGAAGTGTCTCCCACCAAACCAAACAAAAAAACCCCCTCCCAACATATCTAGGAAATGCAGAAGACCAAATCCTGATGTGGAAATCCAGAAAAAGTCACAGTGAGTCATTTGTCCATCTCAGGTCAGCATAGGGAGACAGACAAAAGTTTAAAGTTCCTGGGGATGGGGCAGGTTGGTGGCATCATCCTAGCAGAGTACTGTGGTCCCCAGGAAGAGACTGTGAACCTGGTCAAGGGGACATTCCTAATGCATACTGGGTCACCACCAGACCCATAATAGGGAATCACCATGGGGACAGGCACCAATTGGCAGCTTTGTCACCTACCCTGTTCGGAGTCACAGATCCAGGGTGGAATACAATTCCGTGAGTGACAAGTGAGAAGGTGGACTTTTGCTAAATATAAAGAAGATTTTTTTTTTTAAAAAGGAAGACAAGGACTTCACTCTGTTGCCTGAACCAGATGAAATAACCGTCCCTCAGATACCTCCTCCTCTGCCACCAGCAATAGCAGAGTAACGTTCAGTTTGTACTAATCTGTTATGGACAACAGGGTAGAAAAGTCAAAAGAGTGATGATATTTAGAAATACTACAATAGGTAAATTGTTTAACCTCTCTGACCTTCAGTTGTGTTGTCTGTAAGATGGGGATAATACTGGAATTAGTGATCTCACAGGATTGTTGCAAGGAAAGCGCTTTGTAATTTCAAAACACTACATCAATGTCAACTCATCTGTCGCGATGTGAATCTACAGCGTTCCGTTATTTCTTATTTACTCGAAATTTGGAACTGAAAGTGCTGCTTTAGCAGTCTAGGAAATGTATGTGCTTGCCCTATAGACATTGCTGAGTGATAAAGCAAACCCGAAGCACATACAGGGATGTAATTAGATATTCTTGTACTATAAGAAATCACTATTCTGAAGATTATAGAGAATTATGTTATGACACATAACCAGTGCAAAATTACGTAAGCAAAATGAAGAAAGTCAATGATTACAATAAAATAAATAAAAAACACCTCCCTTCCTCCCCTTCCCCCATAGTAAATGCCGTATAATTAAATGTTTGGGTGTTCCCAAAGGAGAAATAGAAAATGCTCCCTCTTCCCTGCTTGGAAGAGGTGGTAATCTGGATCTGGAACACTGCATATATGGGGATGCTTGATGATGTGTTAATTACAGAACTTCTTTCTCCTTCTCCTCTCTCTTTATTTCTCTTTGTCACAGAGAATGGCTCTCTGTGTAGGAGAGGGTAGAAGTACATATTTGGAAATTAAACTAATGTAAAAAAACATAACAAAAATTCAAATAAAAAGAACTTCTAGCTATAAAATTCCTGCTAGATTAGGGGTGACATTATTGGGTATCTGTTTTTTTCTTGTTGATTTCTTCAGATTTCTCCTTTCTTTTGTCCTCTTATCTATGTTTAAAGATTTCCCCCACCCACACCATGAACTACTTCTTAAATTGTTGTGAGATCACAGGCTTTCTCTCTTGGCAAAGGAAAGGTCAGATGTTCAGTCCCCTCCACCTATGTATCAACACCTTTCTCTTCCATCTTCAGACATTTCCAGTACTGTGGCCTCTCCTCTGATTGGTGAATCCCTGTCTAAGTTCAGATTTCTTGCCCAGGACCTGGACTGAAAAGGCTGGCTATCTATTTTCACATTCCTCCTGACCCTGCTCATGACTTTCTGGACTTTGCTCCCCACTCCACTTTCTCCTCTGGTTGCCTTGTGTGTGTTGGCATCTCCCATTCGATTGTAAGCTTCTTGAGACTAGAAGCAGTCAACTTTTTATTTACTTGTGTCTGTATTCTTAGCCCTTAGCACAGTGCCTATCACATTGGAAGCACTTAGTAAATTCTCTCTACTTGAATGAAAACTCCTTTCTCAACCACATACCACCAAAAATGCATCCTCTCCAGCTGCGTCCAGTGAACACAAGCATGAGATCAAAGGTGAGCATTTCAGATGGTGGAGGATCACCAACGATCACGCTGGTCCCATAGTTCATATGACAAGAAGCCAGGGCATCAACCTAATATGCAAATGAAAGAGAAAATACGCTTCTTATGATATTGATCAGAGTAGGAATAGGTCTATGCCTTGTTCCATTGCCACCAATTAGCACAGTCTCCCAAATGAATGAATCAGAAAGCATCTATTTGCCAGGGAACTGTGCTGGTTATATCAAACAAAAGAGTCCTTCTCAAGAATCCTACATTCAACATATATGTGAGGGGCACCAACCTATACACATATAAGGATAATTAGAAAGTAAATCAAGGTAATTTGGGTGTTGGAGGAAGGGGAAGGTTTTGGCAGGTGGGGACATCAAAAAAAAGTCTACTGTTGGAAGTAGTGTTTGAACTGAGATCGGACGTCCAGAAAGTACATATTTTCCTTGAAGTACTCATTGCTTGTAATTACTTCTCTCCTTTAACTCAGAAGATAATGTTGCAGAGCTATACTTGACTCTGGCAATGTAAATCTAATCATATACTTCAGATATTCTTGGTCAATTCTAAATTTACAGATTGATAGATGAATGAGCAGAAACTGCCCTCAACTGCTATGTCTAGCCAGGCCCAGACTATGCCTCACAATATAATTGTCTTTCCCAATTGATGGGCATCCCCTTAATTTCCAGTTCTTTGCCACCACAAAAAGAGCTGCTATAAAAGTTTTAGAACGTAGCTTCAACTGGGACACCAAGGGGCAACCTCACACAGAAATCCTTACATTTATAAGGATTCAGGAATCACCCTCTTTCCCACTCCTAGCTACCTATTTCTTGCTCTTGCTCAGAGAAAATAACCCCATCAGAACAATTATTGCCATTAGAAATAATGTGAAAATCAGTGACTCACCTTGCCATCCCCTCTGATTCACCTGACCAAGATACCCTTTCTTCCCTCCTTTGTATATGTTATTTCTGCCTAGTAGAATATAATTTCCTTGAGGACAAGTACTGTCTCACTTTTTTATATTTATCTCCAGAACCTAGCCTAGTACCTGTACACAGTTAACAGCTTATTAAATTCCTGTTGATTAATTTACACTGGTTTATGTAAATTCAGTATTTGTCTGGATCATAGCTACATTCTAAGGACTCTCTTAACATATTAAACAATTGAGAGGTGGATTCTGCCATTGCTCAGATTTGAACTAGGATTGAACATTCAGTCCTGGCTCTCAGATTCTTCTTTCTAGCTACTGATTACTCACTATGGTATCATGCTTTCCGATGGCCTCAAAGGTGTACCCCACAGAATTGTCAGTCATTTCCTTCAGGACTTCACTGATGGGCTTTGTGTAATCCTTAGGGTTGATGCACTCAGTGGCTCCTACAGCTTTGGCCTTCTCAAATTTGCGTGGGTTGATGTCAACTCCAATGATCCGGGAGGCACCAGCTGCTTTACAGCCTATAATAATGGAGAGGCCAACTGGTCCCAGCCCAAAGACGGCACAAGTAGATCCAGGGGTGATCTATGGTGATGAAAAAATACTAGCCTTTAGTAATTAATGATTGATCCAGTTAAATTGATATTATAATAAGTCTGGGATAGTGTAAGTAGCCCAGTATAACCATTGGCAAACTGATTCTGGTAGTAATACTTTGAAGGAATGAGAAACATAGGTGGCTTAGAGATTATATATACACACATGCACATACATATATACATGCACACATACATATATACATGTACATAGATATATGTTAGGAAGTGATGTTCTGTCAGCTCAGAAATTTCATTTGTAAAAATGCAAATAGGCACTTGTAAGAGGGAGAATATGCAAACTTTTTGTTTTTACAAGTAACCTTACTTATATCTTTGTGAAAACTTGCCTGATTCCCCTCCCTACACTCCTCCACCCTGTCCCAAATAGTGCAGTGGATAGACTACTGGTCGGGTAATTAGAGAAATTCCTCTTCCTGAGTTCAAATCTGAACTCAGAAACTATGTGACTCTGACCAAACTTCATCTGTCTGCCTCAGTTTCCTCATCTGTAAAATGAATTGGAGAAGGAAATGGCAAACCACTCCAGGATCTTTGCAAGAAAACCCCAAATGGGGTCCAAAGTGTTGGACGTGACTGAAAACTGACTGAAAGTGCCTCCCTACCAAAAATGTCCTTATATTTACATTTATTTCACATTGTTTTATATGTGCCCAAGCCATTTCTCCTAAGAGAAACTCCTTTAAATCGAGGATGACATCCTGTCTTTTCTATCACCAGGACCTAGGCCAGTGCCCAACACAGAGAATACAGTAGTTCCTTAATAGACATTTGATTAATGGATCTCCTGTTTCTTACTTGTCATAATATTTCAATAGGTCAATAAGAAGGGTACTCCCAAGGTACAGATCATGTCTCATCCATAATTGATAATTTTCTTGGATTCTTGCCTGTGTCTTATTATAGGGCTTCATGGGGAAATCTGTCCCAAGCATTAGAAACCTTTTCCTAGGTCTTTTAATGTTCACTGAGTATCAGCAAATCCCTCCATCTATCAGAGTCTTACCCCTGCTTCCCCCCGGCACAATGTAACAGTCTTTGCCAATCAGGAGGGGTTTGGGGTTTTTTTGGTGATGTCTTTCACAATTTGGTGACGCCATTCACAATTAACAAAATTCAGATACCATAAATATTAATTAAGCCTCTACTACATGCAAGCACTGGTCATAACGTTTAGGATTCTGAGAACTAAAGGCATTTTCAGCATTTTATGCACCCACTATCCTTGTAATCCCTCTAGAAGTTGGGACAGATGTTACAATCACAAACAACACTGAGTTTAATGCTCTACCCCATGTAGCACTACGAGGAAACCCCAGTGCCATGCATGTGTTACTATCCAAACTACCAAGACCATGGATTGGGGATAATTTGATGTCAATGAGTTAAAATGCTCAAGTTGAAAACTTCTCAGTTGAGATGACTCTGGTTGTGATCTTTTTCACAGCTAAAATATTGCAAATAATTTTTATGTACTTATGTTATTATTAAGATGTTGCCACTTTAATGACAAACAAGAGGCAGGGCAGGATTACATTCCAGTTAGGGGAACAGCCTGTACAAAATGACAGATTTAGGAACAAAAAGGTCATGTGTAAGGAACAGCAAGTAGGTCAGTTGGACCACATTGTATATTATAGGAAAGGGAATAATACATAATATTATGGGAGCATGGAAGTATAGGTCATAGATAGACTGTGAAAGGCTTAGATGCTGAACAGGAATTTGCATTTTATCCTAAAGTTAATGGGAAAACCCTGGAGTTTCTTAAGGAGCAGTGAAATGTTCAGTTCTGTAATTTAGGGACATTTCTTTGGAAGCTGTATGGAGAACAGATTAGAGAGGAGAGAGATACTGGCAGTAGAGAGACAGATTAGAAGACTCTTGCAATCTAGGTGCACTTAATAATCACGTAGAAGTTACTGAATTCTTGGTGTATTGGGGAAATGCAGACCTGGGTATCCAGAATGTGAACTGGCAAACCACACTATACTTTGCTATTCAACAGCAACACACTTAAATAGTCAGGCTTTTGATTTGTGCACGTTTTAAAATGGATATCAGGATAAAGGTGGGGATACTCCCTTTCATGAAGCTCTGAGATATCATGCTTTATCACAACTCTGCCAGATCCAAGATCTGCAGGATGTGTGGAAATTAGATAACAGTCCAGGAATCATCCAAAAACATATTAATAATGGGTCTTTGTACGCAAGGGGCAGAGAAAGAGGCACCATCTATTGCATGTTTCTTACCAACCAAGGGAGCTGACCTTAGCATTTGAAATAAGAACGGTCAGTTTTCACTTGCTTTCTGCCCTGATCCTAAACTCTGCAAAGGAAAGTGTCACAAAGAAAAAGTCAGTGGACAGGTGGATTCATGGAGCCCTCCTATGGGTAGTAATGATTCAGAAACTTTAGAGGAATGTATACTATGTTCAAATAGGAAGAGAGATACTCTTTTTGGTCCATGTGGTCATATTGCTACATGATGTCTATATTCTCCACATGTCAAGCAATGCCTCATCTGTAAAGAGCAAGTTCAGTCTAGAACAAAGATTGAAGACTGTATGGTGTGCCCTAACAAGAAAGCTGTTGTTCATTTTCAGTCCTCTTAGCCACGTGTGTGCTTGTGAGAACTGAGCTAACCTGATGAAGAAATGTGTGCAATGTTGGGCAATAGTTGAACAGAAAATGCTTTTCATCATGTGTTGTGGTGGCAAAGGCTTTGATGACATGACAAGTGGAAACATTCAAGCTTTACAGGACAAAGACAACACCACTGTCAAAGCTGATGTGCAGAAGTTACAGCAACAGTTACAAGATATCAAGGAGCAGATGTTGTGTCCTCGGTGTTTGGATCTTCTGAAGAACATAATGTTCCTGTGTAGCAGCTTTGTGGGATCGAATGGGTGAATGGTCTATTTGCTGCAAAACCATTGAATGAAGGATCTTTTAGTATTGAGTGAGAAATAGCAGTGTGCTTTGTTAGCTAAACGAAATTTAAATGCCTTTGATAAGGCAGTTCTAGTGACATGCTATATAATAGCATAGCATTTGTACTGCATTAGAATTACTTTGACTGCTCCAAAACCAAACCAACCACAAAACAGTGTTTGGACAGTTATTTTAAAATTTAGATCAAATCCATGTAAGTCATAGTTAATTTTAAAAAGTTAATTTTTGCTCCAAAATACAAAAAGATTTATTAAACCATTCTAATATGATTTTAAATCTGGTTTTCATAACCTTAAGTTCTGAATTGCCATGTACTTTGAACTTCCCGTAAAGATGATTCTGAAATAAATAACTACTACACACATGGAACCATATATTTTGAGAATAGCTCCAAGAATATCTAATCAAGTAATTTTTCAAAATCCTGAAGTGTATCAAACTGTTTAGCATGTCCTGCTGGAATTCTGAAACCAAATTATGGCTAGGCAGTGATTTTCTAGTGTCATTGTCCCAGCCTAACTGGATAACTGGGCATAGGATACAGTCCTGTCACTGTCTCTTTTATATTATTTTGTGCTGCTTAGAAGATATCATTTCTTTGATCCTCCTTCCCAAACACAACCCTCTCAAGGCCCCTGTTTAGTGGGTTAAATACTATCTACCATCGTGCAAATCCCTCTTCTGTTTCATTAATGTGATTCATAGATATAATAGCTTCGTTACTTTAGTTATATGTATGAGGGAAGATGGAGGAAGTCTTGTATGAGTTAATGAAGAATAATAACGAGAATATTTTTAAAAGAACGTAGCTTCATTGGTTTTACCAGTGGGTTAAGTGAAATATTCTAAAGTACTATTTCATGAAGGTTATGCTCATTTTTCCTTAAAGGATATCGAAAGTTTCTTCGAGACTGAATTAATTCCAGGTCTTAAACCTGGGACAATTAATGAAGATTCTTAGTGTCCTACAGTGGGTACAAAAAGGCTACAGTGTGGAGAGTCACCAGCCCCTCCCTCAAACTTTTGATTGGCAAATGAATGTATAGGGAAGCTACACCCAAGTGAACCAATGCTTTTTTCTCATCAGATAGCTTTTCCCTGCTATGACTAAAGAAATTTTATTTTGTGAGCCGTCAGATGCTTTATAATTGTCTCATTTCATTTTCATCTTAAATCTAAACTATCACAACAAATCTGACTCTGGCCTATACTACTGTAAGCGGCCAAGATTTGTGGTCCATTGGGCGCAGCTTTTCAAAACCCAAGGCAAGTTCTTTGGCACATCAATGAAGGCCCTTCTAAGGAACCAGACAGTTGATATCCCAGAAAAGGTTGACAGTTTTTGAAAGAGCTGGACAGATGTAGTGAGGGGCTTGAGAGGAATTTTGCAAAGGAATTTCAATCATATCAACATTAAGTTCAGTCTCCTTGGAAAGAATTTTTAAAATTCCAGATTGACAAGTAGTGTAGAAATTAAAAAGAACTAGAAATGCTTCACACACTCTGTTGACATGTGCACTACATGATCAGATTTATAATCCTGGATTTTTGCTATACGATAAAGTTTGTATATGCTAACTTCTCCATCACCATTGTGAACTAAGAGATAGACTCATTTTTTGAAATCAGAAAATTCTTGGGTGGAAAATATATCTGAAGAGTGTGCATGATGCCAAGGGATTCTTGTGCTGTTCCTTAAGCGCAAAAGGAGTTAATTCTTAAAGCAAATTATTTTGAACTTCTATTAAATTCAGCTGCCTTGATCTAATAGGCCACAACAATAAAAAACAAACAAAAAAAAGATCAGAAAAATTTGGAATGGCATCTATGTTTCTGAGAAACGCATAGGGCAGCAGACAGGTGAATTAATTGAAAAGGTTGTCCAGATCTCAGAGGCACTATCCTGAGGATTCAACACTTACTCAGATGTTATGATGAAATATTTTTGGTCAGAAAAAACCCAGGGCTCACCACCTCCCGACCACATTGACACCTTGGGGTAAGACTTCACTCATAACTTTGTAGTGCAAGCAGTCCTACTTCTCAGTGCTTTGAATGATACCACTCACATTTGCCTTCTAATAAGAATGTACGTGCCTTGCCCCCTTCCTCTTAGACTATGAGTATCCACTGATGTGCTCATAGACAAACACAAAAGTGTTTGTACAGTCAGGACCCCTTTCAAGTGACCTTCCATGCTACCTTTTGTCAACCTTTTCTGTTCACTACAGAACAAATTTGACCAATTCCTTCATTTGTCTCATCAAGGCGAACCTAAAATTCATTGTTCCATTTTGAGTGAATGTCCTCCTTTTTTCTGTGTTTTCCCCTCCTTTTAACATTAAGAATGTCCCGATGGGTTTAATTCAGCAAGTCTAATAATATGTTCACTTATTGGTTATCAGTGAAATTGAGGTTTAAAGAGTGTCTAAACATTTTGTGACTTTTAGAATCACCATCTTGCTATATAACAACGTCACAGAAGAAACTGAAGTGCCATGTGCCATCATAAGCACCTTATCACATTTTATTTCCATGGTTACCATGGCAAAATAATTCATCATTAAATAGTCAACCTACTGTTGATGAAGATTTCCTTATGTAGTTAGGCTGGTCCATGGAAAAGACAATCAATATGTTATCAGGACTATCATAGAAACATCTCCACCAAAGCAAAACCTTCTGGTACTGACTGGGGCTCTGTTGGTTTAGTCCTTGAGAACCCACAGCAGCCTCCCTTGATATTCTTCTTCTTTTGGTCTTTTAAATGAATTTTGTTATCATTTTTTCTAGCTTTATGAAATAATTCTTTGGTAGTTTGATATGGCACTGAATAATTAAATTAATTTAGGTAGAATTATCATTTCAAATTCTAATTAATAAACTTATCAATTAAGAAAATTAAAACTATATTAATTTATTAATATGCAGCACATTATGCATAACTAATAATTTATTAATTATATTATTAAGTAAATTTTAAATTAATTTCTCAGCCTACCCATGAGAAATTAGTAATTTTCCAATTATTTAGGTCTGACTTTATTTGTGTGAAGAGTGTTATGTAATTGTATTCACATAGTTTCTGGGTTTGTCTTGGCAGTTAGATTCCCAAATATTTTATATTGTCTGAGGTTGTTTTTAGTGGAATTTCTCTTTATATCTCTTCCTGGTGCCCTCTGCTGGTAATATATAGAAGTGCTGATGATTTATTTGGGTTTACTTTATATCCTGCAACTTGGCTGGAGTTAATTATTTCAACTAGTTGGCTTGTTTAGGATTTCCTAAGTACACCTTCATGTTATCTGCACATGCATAACACATGTTATCGCTTTATTTCCTCGTTGTCTATTCTACTTCCTTTGATCATAATCTTACCTTGGCAATGTTGATCACAGCCCCATATCCAGTACTGAATGCACAACCAAACAAGGACACTTTCTCAGGAGGAGCAGCAGCATCGATTTTCACAACTGCGCATTCTTCCACTACCGTGTACTCAGAGAAGGTGCTGGTGTTCATGAAGTGGTAGACGGGTTTCCCTTTGCAGGTAAATCTGCTAGTGCCATCAGCCAATACTCCCCTACCTACAATACTATTCAATATAACAAAACCACCAGTAAATTATTTCTTCTCAAATAGTCATGGGGGAAATAAATGAAATCTCAGGTAAAAATGATAGAAACTCACTCAGTCTTCTCACAGTA
The DNA here is from genome assembly GCA_028646515.1 of Pseudochirops corinnae. NCBI lineage: Eukaryota > Metazoa > Chordata > Mammalia > Diprotodontia > Pseudocheiridae > Pseudochirops > Pseudochirops corinnae. The sequence goes on along the minus strand of CM053592.1, from coordinate 24,461,094 downwards.
ATTAGAATGAGGGCTTTTGCAGTTAGAGCAAATTCCACACTGAGGAACAGCAAGTGGGATGACCTTGTCTCCTAGAAGGGAAAAAATTATGATGAAAACATTGCCCAGTAAGAAGTTTTAAAAGCACCAAATTAATACACATTTCAGAAGTGGGCTATGGAGAGTAGAGACAAGATGGCAGAGTACAGACAGCAAAGAAGCTAAACTCTCCCAACATTCCCCTCCAAATACCTTTTAAAATTTAATTTTTATTCATTTTGAACTTAAATCCAAGGAGACCAAAAAGAGAACCTTTCCAGCACAATGTAAAAAGATTTCATATGAAACCATGAATTTCCACTTCTCACTGTTTTATTTTTTAAAATATAATATATAATAAATATTACACATCATTTTCAAAGCTACCCTGCTTCCTTGTGCCTCCTTCTAAGTGGTCTCTCATTGTCTTCTGCCTACTTTTCATTTTTCTTTCTCCTTCCCTGCCCACCAGCCCTAGAAAAGGTTGGACACAAATGTGCATATTAGTAAAACCACACTAAGCACACTTCTGTTTATCAGTCCTTTCTCTGCATGTAGACAGTATCTTCCTGCACAGGTCCTTTGTGTTTGATTTGAGTATTTATAATACTCAAATGATTTATTCACTCAAAGTCATTCTTGAAACAAGACTGCTGTTACTGTATACAATGTTCCCTTGGTTGTGCTCATTTTACTCTTCATTATTTTGCGCAAGTTTTTCCGTGTTTTTCTAAAATCAGCCATCTCATCATTTCTTGTATCACAGTAGTATTCCACCACAATCATATTCCACAACTTGTTCAGCCATTGCCCGACTCATGGGCATTCTCTCAATTTCCAGTTCTTTCCACCACAAAGAGAGTTGCTACAAATGTTTTAGACCATATAAGTTCTTTTTTTCCCCCCTAATCACCTTGGGAAATAGAACTAAGAGTAGCATTGCTAGGTGAAAAGGCATACTCAGTTTTATTATTCTGGGCATCATTCCAGTTTGCTCTCCAAAATAGTTGGATCAGTTCACAGTTCCACCAATAGTGAATTAGTATTAGTTTTTCCACATCCCTTCCAACATTTGTCACTTTCCCCTTCTATCATTTTAGCCAATCTGTTAGGTGTAAGATGATATCTCAAAGTAGTCTTAATCTTCATTTCTCTACTCAATAGTGATTTAGAGCATTTTTATAGTTTTGATTTCTTCATCAAAAAGCTACTGTTCATATCCTTTGACCATTTATCAACTGGGGAATACTATTCTTTAAAGTTTGACAAAGTTCTTACATATTTTAGATATGAGACTTTTATCTGAGAAACCGTCTCTAAAAATTTTCTTCTAATGTTCTGCTTTCCTTCTAATCTTGACTACATTGTTTTTATTTGTACAAAAATATTTTAATTTGATATAATTGAAATTATAGATTTTGTACCTCATAGTACTCTCTATTTCTTTTTTCTTGATAAAGTGTTTTTCTATCCATAAATCTGACAAGGAATATATTCCATATTCTTCAAATTTTCTTGTAACATCTCCCTTCATAGCTAGGTCATGTATCCATTTTGACCTTATCTTGGTAAATGGCAGAAAATACTGCTCTGTGCTCAATTTCTGCCAGACTTTCCTGCTTTCCCAACAATTTTTACCAAATAATTAAGTCTTTTCTCCAAAGTTTAAAACTTTACATTTGTCAAACACAAGACTATTATAATCATTTGTTACTGTGTATTGTATATGTGCTCTGTTCAACTGATCCACCTTTCTATTTCTTTCTAGACTGGTACACTCAGTTTTATTAATTTCACCTTTCACTTTTAGGATTTCCAATTTGGTGTTCAGTTGAAGATTTTTAATTTGGTTTTTTTCCTAGGTTTTTTTTAATTGCATACCTGAATCATTGGTCTGCTTTTTCTCTATTTTATTGATATATAAATTTTCTTCTAATTAATGCTTGTGCCATATGCCATAGGTTTAGATATGTTTTCTTCTTATTGTCATTTTCTTTAATGAAATTATTACTTGCTTCTGTGACTGAGAGGTTAAGTAACTTGCCTGGGATTCCATAGCCCATTCATGACAAAGGCAAGAGTTTCACCCAGATCAAGCCTAATTTCCCATCACTTCTTTTAGGCATAGCAGCACTTTTTCTGGTAGCAAAGAACTATCTACAAAATGAATACCCTTTGACTGAAGGATTGCTAAACAGAATCTGTTATATTAATATAATATAATAGGACAATACATCAAGAAATGAAGATGAGGAATTCAGAGAAACGTGGGATTATTTATTTAAGGAAGAGAATTTTCCTCTCTCAAACCCAAATTTATGTCACAATGTATGAACAAGATATGGTAATTAGACCAGAGAGATAAGTGTACAACCAGATCCCTTTATGAGGTGTGAAGAGGTTTGTTGTTGTTTGTTAGTCAATAGGAAGGAAGTAGATTGATGAGCAAACTACTTAGCTGTTCCTCTAAGTAGTTTGAATAGTTAAGATCTGGATGAATTCAGAGTTGCAGAGGTGGAGAAATTATAAACTCAAAGTTGCTTTTAGAGGAGATTAGAGTTTGGGGAGAGGAAACTGAAGTGAATTTCACTCTGCTCTGCCCCCTTCTCAGCCCTAAGTCCATATTTGCGTGAAGTTTTAAGATGGTACTGCTTAACCAGTAGGAGACCCTGAATCTAGCAGGGAGCAGAAACATACACACCTTACAGATATATAGATAGATAGCTTTCTGAGGGAGGCAGTAGTTGCAAGAAAATATTCCCTCCTTCCTCAACAAAAAAAGAAAATAAATCTATTAAGGAGATGCATCCCTGAGAATTCTGCTGAGCAATCTGTCCAACAGACATGTTGGACAAATGTTCCCAAAGGGGAAATATGTGAGAACTCTATGAAAAGAAAAAGGGTGTCCAGGTCCTGTAGAAATAAGAGTTAAAATTACCTTTACCACATGTGTAAACTACATGTAAACCTCACTGTCATTATACTCTTAAGTATGAACCTACTCTTTCCACCGACTTTATGAGGCAGAACAAGAATGTTTCATTATTCCTTTTGTTACTCTTTTGTTCCTCCTTTTCTTACTTAGCCATTTCCTAAGAGTTAATTGTGTGTGTGTGTGTGTGTGTGTGTGTTGACTAATGGCAAATGGAGAAAAAGAAAATCTTGATGGGAGAAGGGTGGGTCTCGTGAGCTATAGCATTGCCAGTGCAATCCCAAAGGGTCATTCATAGAACCTGTGGTATTAGTCCACTTTTGAAAAATATTCTGGAAGTGGATATGACATGTGTATGAATTGCTGCTGGATAAAAAAACAGTCTGAGAAGAACAATAAATACAGCTACAGTAATGTAAATGAAAACCCCAGTAAAAGGAAGCCAACATCTCCGCGCCTGTAAAAGAATGTTGGCCCTGGAAAACAAAGTCGAACATCCCTCCCACAGGGCAGATCATTGCATTTATAGGGCGGGCTGTTACATTTACTGTGGAGTGTGGCTACCTTAGCAGTCCTGATTGCTTAACTCTTTTTGTGTTTTGTTGTTCAGTCATTTCAGTCACGTCTGATTCCTCATGACCCCATTTTGGAGTTTATCTTGGCAAAGATACTGGAGTGATTTGCCATTTCCTTCTCCAGTTCATTTTTACAGATAAGGAACTGAGGCAAACAGGGATAAGTGACTTGCCCAGGGTCACACAGCTACTAAGTATCTGAAGTCAGATTTGAACTCAGGAAGATGAGTCCTACTGATTCCAAGCCCAGTGCTCTATCCATCTAACTGCCTTGTTTTCCTGTTAGGGTTTGGGATTGGAACGTACCCAGAAATGACTATGCTGTAGAAAGGAAAGGCACTGATAAAACTAATTGTTATAGACTAGATCCCTGTTAAAAAAGGAAGGATGATCTGCTTCAATTCTCTTCATTTAAAATGTACATCTTGGCTAATATTCCCATACTTCAGAGGATTCTTATTTGTGTGTGTGTGTGTGTGTGTGTGTGTGTGTGTGTGTGTGTGTGTGTGTACTTTGACAGTGTGATAAAAACCATGGACTCATCCTTAGAATAATGTTTTGAAATGCATATAATAAAATAGATTTTGGGTTATGAAGTAAACCAAATTATATTGAAATACAGTTATCAACATATGTAAAAACAAATTCACACATGCCGGGTTAAAAACCTCTCTCTCACCTGGTTTCACTGTGGTTACTCCTTCTCCAATGCTTTCCACAATTCCAGTTGCCTCATGTCCTCCAATTACTGGAAACCTAGTAGGCATGACTCCTGTAATTGCATGGTTATCTGTGCCACATATGCCTGTAGCCAAAATCTACATGGAGAGAGAAAGGCAACTGAACCCGGGGTGTAACAAGACATTTTGGAAATAGCAGAAAAGGGACATTTAAATTATTCTTGACTGAACTACTGTTGTATAGAGATAGTGCTTACATTGTGTTAGGTTCTTTGCCTACCATTTAGCAAATGGTTCCTGTTTGGAAGGAGCTGACATTTTGAGAGAGTATTGTTCAGCGTGGTCACCACATTATACATGCAGGGAAATGCAAAGTGTTCAGGTAGGGGAACCAGCCAAGGTATGATTGATCATCTCACCAGAGAACCATATGATAATATCTTAATTTTTTTCCCAGTAGAAAAAACATGGAATGGCCCAGTGAGGGAGTAATTGGTTGCTAAAATAATAGCAAGATAATCTCTGTCATTGGATTTTTTAACTGTGAGTTACAAGAGAAGAATTTAAAATGAATATCTGATAGAAGAATTCAAAATGGATCTCAATTAAAGGGCAACGGAGAGGTGAATGCTAGCTGAGAGCAGAGGATCCCCTGGAATAGAGGATGTCATTAGGGAAATGCATGATCTAAAACAAAGATGTGCTGATTATATAATGAGAGCCAGGGACAGCCCCTGTGTGCTCCATTAGGACCCCAGGACATCAGGTGGGACAAACAGGAGGACATAGACATGAACCATATAATATAATTTTAACAGGTATTAAACAATCATATAATTTGGTGGGCACACTTGGATGGGTTGCAATCTACATTGCTGGAGGCAGCATCTGATTAATGAGATCACATTTCCATGTACATATTTGAGTTACATTTTTACATCTCTTTCTCTTATTAAATATTTATTGAGCAAACAGTGTAATGTATTCTAAATAAATTAGCTCTCACAAAATCTTCTGGAATTCAGTCTCCTGGATTTTTCATTCATCACATCAGCTACAATACTGATTTTAATAGCAAACATTTAGATAGTACTTTAAGGTTTGCAAAGAACTTTACAAATGTTAACTGAGTTGATCCTCACAACAATCCTATGACATAGGTGCTATTATTACCCCATTTTACAGATGGGGAAACTGAGGCACAGAAAGGTTAAAAAAATATTGCCTTTAGTTGGTAAATATCTGAGACAGATTTCAATCTGAGGTCTTCTTGACTTCAGGCTTTGCACTCTGTGATCAAGACAGAAGAGTTGAGGATTACACTGAAGGTCCAAAACTGGGTTATTAAGAGGGTGATGATGCCCTCAACAAAAATGGGGAAGTCAAAAGGAGGGGTTGATTTGGAGAGAAAGACAATTAGTTCTGTTTTGGCTAGGTTGAGTTTGAGATGCCTACAGAACATCCAGTTTGAAATGTCAAATAGTCAATTGGTGACATGAGTTGAGAGTTCAGGATTGGGCAGAGTGATCTGGGAGTCATATGTCAAGAGATAACTGAACCCTTGGAAGCAGATGAGAAAATCACGTAAGAGACCAAAGAGAGAAAAGAGGAGAGGGCTCAGGACAGATCCTGAGGGAGGGGACTAAGAGGCTAAGTGACTTGCCTAGAGTCACACAGCTAATAAATATTTTGGGGTAGGATTGGAATCTGACTCTGGGTCCAGGACTCTATCCACTATGGAACTAGCTCCCTTGACAATCTCTTCAAAAGATTCCTTTTTTTTTTTCTCCTGGTAGAAGTTTGCTGTTCATAAACAGCTTTGCAACTTCTTGGAAGAAATCTAGTCTGCTTTCCTCCTCCTCCTCAGTTCTGCAATCAACTGGGGCATTTTCTGTGTCTGTCCAAGATGTATGTATGTATCTGTGTTTCTATATGTATGTATTCATGTGTGTATGTATGTGTCTGTACAGATATGTGTATGTATATGTATTTGTATATTGGATGAACTCTTATGGAATAAGGCATCCATCTAACTGCATATTATAATCTACACATTTCACATTCCTTATCCCCTAAATACCCTATGTGACTAGCTAGACCAAACCCTTTGGAGTGGTTACACGTGTCTGCTAGGAGGTATTATAGTGCTTTAGGCTCAATGCAGTTGGCACAATGTCATCAGTGGACAGGAGTATTTGGAAGAACTTATCATCTGCAGAGATTCCCTTGAATCAAGTTGAACATCTCACTGGATCTCCTTTATGGCAGTGGCAAATTACCTTGGAAAGCATACATGTACCTGATTTATGCCTTGTCTGATATTAATGATGAGAGAGAGAGAGAGAGGGAGAGACAGAGAGAGAGACAGAGATACAGAAAGAAACAGAGAGACAAATAGACAGAGAGAGACTGAGAGAGAGACAGAAAGAGAAGGAGGGAGAGAGAGATAGAGGGAGGGGGAGGGGGAGGAGTAGAGAGAGAGAGAGATAAATTAAGGCGAGAGAAAAAGTAGAGAGAGGAAGAGCACTTAGAAATTGATATAAAGTTCAATTGGCATGAAATTTAATTGGGAAAACATTACTCTAGAGACCTCTGAGTGAGATTCTCCGAATATGATACAATACTGGAGACATTGACTTCCAAGTGACCCTTATATTTTCTTCCTCATGAAGATCTTGCGATCTGGCTCAGACTCCTTTTGGGGTGATGATATGGATTTGAGTGCATTCATCTCATCTTTGGGGATTGCAAACATCTTTCTTTTTTTCTTTTTCATTCTAATAATTTATTTTTTTTGTCCAATTATATATAAAAACAATTTTTCACATTCCTTTTTTTTAAAAGAAAAGTTTCTTTTTAATATTTTGAGTTGGGAATTCTATCCCTCCCTCCCTCGTTCTCTTCCCCCACCCTGCGATGGTAAGCAGTCAGATATAGGTTATACTTGTGAAATTGTGTAAAACATTTCCATGTCAGTCATTTTATACCAGAAGGCTCAAATAAAAGAAAAAAATGAAAAAAGAAAATGGAAAATAGCACACTTCAGTCTGTATTCAAACACTATCAGTTCTTTCTCTGGGGGTAGATAATATGCTTTCATCATGAGTCCTTTGGGATTGTCTCGGATCATTGTATTGCTGAGAACAGCCAAGTCATTCATACTTCCTCATCGTACAATATTGCTGTTACTGTGTACAATGGTCTCCTGGTTCTGCTCACTTCACTATCAAACAGCTTCCTAAGATAACTGTCATAAAAGAAATCAATGGGAAGCAGCTGGAATAATATAACAATTGGCAGCCACAGAAATTTAATGTCATATTGGAAAGAAGATGTGTCAGAACAGTTTAGCTGCTTGGCCATGCCATTGGTACATCTATTTCCCTATGCTGGGGGCCCCTTAGCAATATGAGATTCACAGTCCAGCATTTGTTTAGGATGGTGTTATACTCAAGATGACTTACAACTGCAGTGCTAGGCCCTCCTTTGGCACATTGAGGCTCTGTGACCTTAGGTCACTGAATTTCTTAGTGCCCCCAAGAAACTTGAAGACCCTGAGATATAGAACAGGTGCCAATCTCAATAATGGAGGGAGTTTCCTCTTTGAGAACTCCCTATACCAAAGAAATCTCAGGCCTTCTCTTAAAGGAATTAAGTATGTTAGTACCTGGGCAGCTAGGTGGTTCAGTGAATAGAGCACTGGCCCTGGAGTCAGGAGGACCTGAGTTCAAATCCGGCCTGAGACAGTTGACACACTTACCAGCCCTGTGACCTTGGGCAAGTCACTTAATCCCAATTGCCCTCCCTTCCCCTTTCAAAAGAAAAGAATGTCAGTACCTTAATTCGAACTTCATAGGCTTTCGGTGGAGCAACTTCCACTTCCTCAATGGAATGGGGTTGGTTCAGGCCCCACAACACGGCAGCTTTGCATTTAATCACCTGGAAATATAGCAAGCACATATTCATGTGACATATTCATGAGCCCACAGCTTCTGATCATTTGACTAACCTAAGCCAGGGAAAATCCAGTGTAAGAGCTATCATGGTGGGCTGTTGAGCTCCATCAAGCCCAGGACTTTTTCATGCATTGACAAGCTTAAATGACAAAAGTACTGCCTTTGGAGAAATACCTGCTTCTCAGAAGGCTGGAGTCATTGGGAGAAAGGAAAAAGATACTTGCTACTTTCAAAGAACCTGTGCAGTAGGGAAGTGGAGGAAAGGGAGACACTGTGGGAATTAGAATCATCTAGAAGAGCTGAACCTGGGAGGTGCCTCCCAGGGATGGCTGATCTCCCAGCTGGGAATCTCGCTATGTCCAAAAGATTTTCCCTCCCAAAGGATTTTCCTTGTCTTCTTTGTGTTAAGCTACCCCATCCATATAGTACTTAGCACTTAAGGAGAGTCTTTATTTTTTTTAATGCAAAAATCAGTCAATAACATAATAGTGTGAATTCATTCAGCTTTTTTGCCTCCCAGCAATTGCAAAGTTTTGATCACAGAGTGATGCTAGATCTTTTGGGGTCCTAGAGTTGTCTGTAGTGTAGCCTAGGTGGAGTGTTGCAATGGAGATCAAAGAGCACCAGTGTGAGGGAAGGGATTGCTACAGTCCTGGTAAGAGAGGAGATAAGAGGAATAACAGAAATTCAGGTGGGAAGATGTCATAGACTTTGTCTCCCTTAGAACTTTGCAAAGGCAGCCTTGTATCATGGAGTGTTGGAAGAGGCTATGGGGCAGGCAAGCCAAGATGGTGGAGAGAAGCCAAGAAGTTGCCTGAGTTCTCCCCAGTTTCCCTCAGATACAACATTAAGTCAAACCTCTAAATGGATTCTATAGCAACATAACTCACAAAAACACAGAGTGAAATCATTTTCCAGTTTAAAATAAGGACTTCAGGAAAGGTCTGTCTCACTTGGCTAAAAGCGGAGTGCAGCCCACTAAACGGTATACAGAAAAGCCAACAGGAGGCTCTTAGCCACAGCAGAGTTCAGCAACAAAGGCCCCTCAGTCCTGGTTCAACAGGCCAGCAGTGAGCCCTCTAGCCCTAGGGCAGAAGGTGAATTGCAAGCCCTGGAATCCTAGCACAATAGGCATGACTAGGCTGGGCCACCCCCAGTGCAGTGGGCAAGCCACAAGCACCTGAGGCTCTGAAAAGCAGGGACCAGCCCTTGGCCCCCAGTAGAAGAAGCTTAGTATAATACCCCCTGTGTCCCAGGACCAGAGCTCCACTTTAAAAGTCACTAAATGAATTGAAAAAGGAATGAGAAACAGAAAAGAACTTTGATTCTGCTGTGGGACAGGGAAGGTCAGAATACCAGCTCGGAAGAGGACAGCAATGGCAAAATGCCTGCAGGTGAAACCTCAAAGGGGAGTCTGAATTGGCCTCAAACCCAAAAAGTCCTCTTCGAAGAGTTCAGAAAGAATTTAAAGAATCAAATAAGAGAGGTAGAAGAAAGGCTGGGAAAATAAATGAGAGGTGTGCAGGAGAGTTATGAAAAAAGAGACAATAGCTGGGAAAAGGAAGCACAAATTGTTTTACAATTTATTTCATTTACTTTTAGTTTACAAGATTCAGTTCCACAATCCCTTGAGTTTCACATTTTCTCCCCTCCCTTCCCCCCCCACCATGGTGGCGTGCAGTCATGTATAGGATCTACAAATACTTTCACATTGTACGATAGTTTGGTCATATAGAAGGGTTGTA
>CM053592.1:24432160-24450688 GCA_028646515.1 Pseudochirops corinnae | reverse complement strand
TTATTCTCTTCATTGAGCTTTTGAGATTCTTTTTCCATCTGGCAAATTCAACTTTTTAAGGCATTCTTCTCCTCATTGGCTTTTTAGGCCTCTTTTGCCATTTGAGTTAATCTATTTTTTAAGGTATCATTTTCTTCATTCAGGTTGTTGACTTGCTTTTCATGATTTTCTTGCATCCTTCTCATTTCTCTTCCAGATTTTTCCTTGACTTCTCTTACTTGATTTTCAAAATCCTTCTTGAGATCCTCCATGGCCTATAACTAGTTCTTATTTTTCTTGGAAGCTTTTCATGCAGGAGTTCTGACTGTGTTGTCTTCCTCCTGTTCCATGCTTTGATCCTTTTTGTCCCCTGAAAAGGAATCTAAAGTTTGATTGCTATGCTTGCTTTTCTTCCTTTGGTTGCCCATGTTGCCACTCAATTACTTGACTTTTTAGCTTTTTTCCACAGTAGAACTCTGCTTCCAGAGAGGAGAGCTTAGCCCCAAATCACTTGAGTTTTCACAGCTGCCGGAGCTATTAGTTGGGTGCCCTCTCTGCAGCCACCACAAGTTCTGGCTCACTGGTCACACACCCCAGGACCTCCACCCAAGTTAGCAATCTAGATCCAAGCAGGGTAAAGCAAGAGTGATTACCCTCTGAATGTTCGCTTGGTCCCCCTAAGATCTGCAGGACAGGAGCTCTAAAGCAGCCATGCAGCGGCAGCTGCACAGCCACTGCACCACACTTCTCACCCCAGGGTCAGGGGCTGGATCTGCTCTTACATTCCCCCCAGTTCTAACAGAGTTTCACATTGACCTTTTACTTTGTGTTTGGCATTTATGGGTTGATAATTCTGGAAATTGCCACTGCTGCTGGTGATCCACTGTCCTGAAGTCTGTTCCAGCTGCTGCTAGTTGGGGCCACCCTGGGGCTAAAACAGCAGGCTCACGGACGGGCTGGGCTGCGATGGACCCTTCCCATCAGCCTGCTGGACTGCCTTCAGCGGGAGATTTGTTTCTGTCTATCACTTTGTGGGTTCTATAGCTCTAAAGTTTATTTAGAGTCATATTTTATAGGTATTTGAGCTGATTATGGGGGAGCCACAAAGTTTTCCTGCTTCTATGCTGCCCAAGAATCATTATTCTTTTGGAACCTAATACTGTATGTGCCTATTTTTGTGCTTGGCACTGGGCATATGGACACAGAAACCAAAGTCTCCCTGAAGGAACTTACATTCTTGAGGTGTAAGCTGTGGCTAAGCTCGTCTGTGACTGGTATTCAACAAATATATCTTGTTAATCCACATGTATGGTATACATTAAAACTGATCTTTTTCTTCCAGCTTTTGGTGACTCTGGTTGGTTGGTTGTCCTTTGTTCTCCAAGGGAACCAAAATGGTACCAGTATGTTGCAGTCAAGGGACAGTGTGTCCAATTGCGGCTGATCAGAGCATTACGAGCTCAGAAGGTTACACCACAGGTAGGGCACAATATGAATCTTTGGAGTGGAGATGGCTCCAAATTTGCGCATCTCACACTTCTTTTGAGCTACTGTAATTCTGTTTTGCTCATAGAGCGCAATGCCTTCTTTAAAGCAAGCAGACATGTCCTGTGTTACCCAATGGATTCCAAAGTTCTTCAGAGAGACCTCAAGTGTCCTTGTATCGCTTCTTCTGACCACTGTGTGAGTGCTTGCCTTGTGTGAATTCTCCCTAAGACAGTATTTAAGGCAAATATAAGTTTGGCATTCTAACAGTATTAAAGACTTTAAATTGATGAATGTTTGGTGGCTCTGGTATGTTACAAATGACTAAGTTTAGAAAAACTTTTTTTTTTTAGATATCTAAAATAAAATAAAAATTCCTATAATACATTTTCATTAAAGTTTTCTTAAAATGAATTTATATTCTATAGAATGCTACAATGATCACATATAAAAATAGATACAAAATATATGCAGAATAATACAAAGTAATTTGTAGTGGGGGCAGAGGAGATAACAACAGGATGGGGAAGGGAGGAGGTGAGGCTTCAGCCACTGTTGGAAACGGGAAAAAACTCATGCCCCTCATCTCTTGAGCTGAGCATTGAAGGAGGCTAGGGAAAGAGATGAGGAGGAAGGGCTCCTTAAGGCTGCCCTTCCCATGACCCATTCCAGTTGCATCTGTGGCTTTCAATGTGCTCTCTAGAATTCCTTGGCCATAATTAGCACTCTTCTCTTCACTTTGTACCTCTTCCCATCATTTCCCTCCTTATTTCCTGGCTCTCACAGAAAACTGGCTTCCCCTAGAAGATACTGACTGCATTTCTGGCCCTCTTCTCCAATACTGGCAGTATCTTCTTCCGTGCCCTGATGAAACCATGCTCTGGTCATAGATGGGCAGTTGGAATATTTTGTGCCACCCATTGCCACTTCTACACTCTCCCTCTGCCTCCATTGTTTCTAGGGCACTATGGTCCTGCTTTTCACACACACAAGCAGTCCATCTTCCTCGGTACCTTTGAACTCCATGCCTGGAATGCTCTTTCTCTGACTTAGAATCCCTCTGGTGCCACCTTCTGCCAGAGGGTTATTCCCAGTCCCCCTCAGCTTCCAGAGCATTCTCTTCCAAAGTTATTTATATTATATTAAAGCTATGTATATCTGTAATGGTAACGGGAACTTTAAGATCTTCCCTGCCCCTTAATAAGCCTCAGGGAATTTCAAGACCTTCTCTGCTTTGAAAATAAACTCTGCCCCCTAATAGGTTAAATGTAATCATATGGAGCCTGTGGTGGGAGGAGTTTGCTGAAGGGTGGAGCAGAGCCCATATAAAGCTGGGAGTGAGAGCTAGACTAGATGGTTGGGAGGAGAGCATGCTTCCAAGGGAGACAGACAGGCTTTTGAGTAAAAGTTGTTTTTTTTGCCTACTGTGACAGCTAGGCTTGTGTTGGTTTGTGGGAAGGTTAAATGATAGTGTGACTCTCTGTCACTTTGTGGTGCATTAACTTCTATGTTACTATGATGGATTTTGGTTTCCTGGTGTTGAGATTTGGTTTTCTGGTGTCTGAATAAATGTTTTGCTTCTGTCTTCTATATGAAGTCTGTTATATTTTGTGATTGAGCACTATGCAGGTATAGTTATGACCGTGGATGCTGTGAATATTGCATTGGCACTACAATATCTTTTATATCTATATGGACATGTTGTTTCTCCCACATCCCCCAGCACTTAGCATAGTGCCTGGTATGCTTTATAAAAGCATATCATTGAACTAATTGATTGGTTCTCATGGTTCTCCTAATCTCCTATTCTGACCTTGCTTTCCTCCCTTCACAATCTTGACCCCTTTGGTAATGAGCCATGTACTCTGCTACCCCCTACTCTGAATCCCTTATTCTTGTGTCTTGTGTCTTGCCATACTCCAACCCTGGATCATTCTGGCATCATCTGCCACCTCCACTCCTGTTCCCATGCTGTTGAATGGAGGTAGAAGAAGTGTCATCTGGACACACTACATAATTTCAAGTGGGCCCTCATTGTAACAAGGAATTCCCTTTGCTTTTCCCTAAATGATTGTCAGTTATATCCATGACGGTTCTAAAATTTCTCTTCTACCCTCATCTCCCAAACTGTGCTCCTACCTCCATCTTCTCAGCAAAGAACCTTGCCTTGTAATTTACTGAGACAATAAAGGCCATTTGCAGCAAACTCTTCCTTCTAGCCTTCTCTTTTTCACAAAAAGGAGAAACTGCTGGATTTGGGCTCAGGAAAGATCTGATTCCTGAGTTTGAATCCTATCTCAGACACTTATTAGATGGGTGACCCTGGGCAAATAATTTAACCTCTGTCTGACTCAGTTTTCTTATTTATAAAATGGAAACAATAGTACCCACTCTATTACCAGGTTGTTGTGAGGATCAAGTGCCAACCTCTGCACTAATGAATGCTGGCTGTTATTATTAAAATCCCTTGTTATCTTTTCCTGTTTTTCCTTCCTTTACTCCATCCTATGGTGAAGAAGTGACCCTTTTCTTTGCAAAGGCTAGTCTTCTACTTGTATAATTGATTCTATCCCCTTGTGTTTCCTCCAGGACATTTTACCCTAATCATTTCCTCTCTCATCCCAATCCTCAGTCTGCCTTTTTCTGCTGGTTATTCCCCAGATATAAACACACAGACTCAAGTCTGCCCCATCCTTAATGTAGGTGATGGAGACCTTTGCTGGCCAAAGTATTGTTCCAATGCAGTTCATTTCAATTTTGCTATTGACAAATATTCATGAGAAAGACAGGAATTGGATCGCCCCACTATAGTGCAAGGGGAGAACACTGATCTCACCCTTTAAACTGTATTTTGTTCTGACTTGAAGTTATTTTTAGTTAATTCAGAGAGAATCTTGAGGATATATAAGTGTTTTGTTGTTCAGTCATTTTTTAGTTGTATCTGACTTTTAGTGACCCCATTTGGAGGTTTTTTGGTGGAGATCTGGAGTGGTTTGTCATTTTCTTTCCAGCTTATTTAAAGATGAAGAACTGAGGCAAATCGGGTTAAGTGACTTGCCCAGGCTCACACAGCTAGTGTTTGAGGCTGGATTTGAACTTAGGAAAATGAGTCTTACTGACCTTAGGCCCAGCACTCTATCCACTGTGCCACCTAAACATAGTAAGGTAATGGAAGAAATCTTTGATCTCTGGATGCCTCCCCCTCCAAGTGCCCAAATTTTAGTCTGGAGTTACTTTGTCTGACTTTTGATATCTGTCTGTGGTGGCTAGGACTAAAGAACTCTGAGCCTACCCTTACTAGGACAGATTATAGTCTATGCCAGCACACTATAGGTTCAGCAAAGCAGAGATCCTATGCTCAATGAGGAGCAGGAACAGTGAACCCAGCAGAGCTATATGTCCAGTGGAGATGCCATGCTTAATTAAGAACAACGGTACCAAGCAGTGTAGCATCTCCAGAAGGAATCTTGTAGCACTGAACATGGATCTTCCCTTCACATGTATTCTCCATATGTGGGACCTTCATGTACGATCCTTATGTATACTTGCTCTCTCAAATATGGTGGGTATATTTGTGGGAGAGTATATCTTGTGTTTTTGGTGAGGATTTAAAAAAAATAAAATTTCATTGATATAATTTATTTTAGAGCATTTCTCAATATATGCCTTCTCCCTTTCCCTCATGTAACAAAGGATAAAAAGGAAAAATTCTGAAAATCAAAGGAAGGATAACCTAAAAACTCCATTGAATTAAACTCTCATTAAAATTGGGAGTTAGTTTTTTTGGGAACAGTCACATGAATAATTGGAATAATTGTTTCTGGTTGGGTCATGCCAATACAATAAAATGACAGTGTTGTCTAAATTAATCTACAAATTCAGTGCCATGCTAATCAAACTAGTAATATGTAGATAAACAAAATGTGGCAAATAAATATACAAATATTTGTATAAATAAATAAATGATAGATAATTCAATATTAACAAAAATCTGGAGGAACAAAAAGTCAAGAAGCTAAAGAAAAATAGTAGGGAAAAAGTGTGAGATGAGTCCCAGATTTCAAACTATATTACAAAGAAGTAATCATAAAAATGATCTGGTTCTGATTAAAAAAGAGAAATGGAACAGATTGGGTACTCAAGACTCAAGATTCAGCAATTGAATATAATAATACAATATTCAACCTATATCAGATTGCACGCCGTCTTGGGGAGGGGGAAGGGAAGGACAGCAGAGAAAATTTAAAACTCAAAAGCTTGTGGAACTGAATGTTGAAAAGTAAAAATAATAATAAAAAGAAGAACCATCTGAGCTTCCTCTTCTTATAGTCCTATAGTTACTGAGTGGGCATTTGCAGACAAGGCAAAGCTTCTAGGAGGGATGATCAGGAAAAGCAACTTCTTGATTTGAATTTTGTGACCCCAGCTGCTCTCCTGGGGCCAGGGTAGATCAAATTTGGACTAGCACAGCCTCTAATTAGTGGAAACTGACTCCTTCTGGAGGCAGCCTACTCCATTTACAGATTGCTCTCATTGTCAAGCATCAATTGACTTCTTTGGAATTTCTACACATTATCATAATTTCTGTTCCCTAGAATGGAGCCGAACAAGTCTGATCTCTCTTCTCTGTGACAGCTGTCTAGTGGCCTCTAAGCTCTAGCTCTCAAGTTCACCTCTCCAGGCTAAATAACCCCACTTTCTTCAACTGATTTCGATATTCCTTGGACCCTTCACCACATTCATTTCCAGTATAAATATCACAGTCCCAACAATATTTCCTTTTTCAAGGTCTCAGGTGTTGTCTTTTGTGAAATGATGTGTTGGATTAAATGAAACCCAAAATAATTTCTACCTCTAAAATCCCATGATTAGGATGGGGCAGTTCACATTTCTGGGTCTCAGTTTTCTGAGCTCTGAAATGGGGATAGTAATAAATGCTCTGTTTGCCTTTCATGTCTTTTGTGGGGGTCAAATGAGAAAATTTATGTGAAAACATTGAAAATATAAATTGAGCTATCACATTGATTTCCTTTTTTCTTTAGAGTAAACTTAAACATTAAAAATATGAAAAGAACACCAGAGGGCGCTGCAGTCACACGGGAAAAAGGAACTTAATTCACAAGGCTACATACAGGAGTACAGTGATATTTTTCATCGTAATGATAACGTATTTAATTCAGGATCAAAGTACATTTAACACTGATTCTAAAACATTTCATCACTGTTTATAAAATTGGAAACTAGCACAGTCTCACTATGTTGTAGAAGCTGCTCTGAAATAAAGAGCATCATTTAATTTTTTTTTTCTTTTTGCGGTAGCATCATTTTTCCTCAGGTTCCGCTCCAGAGGCTTCCAACAAAACCCCTTCCCCCAATTCTTTCCTCTCCTCCCCCTTCTCCTTTTTTCCTTCTCTCTCTCTCTCCTCTTTCCCCCTTCCTTCTTCCATCCTTCTTTCCCTTTCCCCCGTTTATTAAGGCTTACTCCTTGTATAAAGCAATACACAAGAGAATACAAAGACAAACAGAATAGTTGCTGCCCCCAAGGACCTTATGATCTAGAGAAGAATATCTTAATACTCAGAGGGCTTTGTGATTTCACAGAGTTGGATGTTCCCTCCAGTGATGCAGATTTCTACACATCCACATCTGCCCATCTGGGGTGATGCTTATTCACGTCCTTCCATATATTCACCATAAGAAGCCTAACCAACCTACTGAAGGGAGCTTCCTTGATTTCTCCTAACATTTGGAGGATACCAGCAGAGTGTTGGACTATTACCCTTTTACCCCTTGCTCTAAACATGTGACCAGTTTATCTTCTTTATCACTCATATATTTCCCTGATAACACCCTTTACTCCAGGTTAGTATCTTATACCTTTTATTTTTTGCACTTTGCTCAAGACCCTTCCTCCACATCCCTCTTCACAGCACTCTGTGATACACATTTTTATTTCTTCAGACACTCATGTTCCATGAGTAACTTGCAGAATATCAGCATTAAAAAGATGGGCTTTTATTTCTGGGTCAAGTTTGGGGTCATTAAAGAAGTTTTTCAAAGTTCTAAAGATAATCTAGCCTGTTCTCTACCTCTTCTTTAATTTTGGGCCCAATTACTGTGTTTGTATTATTTGTTCCAGATACACATGAAGTAAGGGGCAGGTTCTATAGTTTGTCTGCTTAATCACATTTTAATATCTGGGCAACAGATATTCTTTATCCACTTGGTATTTTATATGTGGATGGTTAGGTCAAAATCTGTTGAATGGTTACAGATCTATTTCAGGAGGATATGCAACATGTAGGGTCTTTATACAACCTATACAATGTCATCCACAAACAGGAGCATGCAAAGGAACTTACCAGATGCTATTTATAATGGAGGATATAACCTCATAAAGTGGCATGAAGGTACACAAAATTTTGTAACTTAGTACTTCTGAAAGATCATTCTTTAAATGATGAGTAAATGAAGCAATTAGTTTTTGAAATACAGTCCTTAGATATCAGCACTTTTCACAAAAAACAAGTGTATTGCTGGAAGATAGGTTTATAGTATCTATAGTGGTATGTTAAATTTATTTAAAAATTCAAATGTTAATAATTTTGCTTATTTAGTGTTAACCTAGGCAAATTATTTACCTTTCTCAGCACCTATTTCCTCATTAGTAAAAAGGAGATGACAACAGCCACCTTACAGAGTTGTTTCAAAGATTAAATGAGATAATATATTTATTGCATAAATGAGAGTTATTATTATTATAATAAAAGTATTTTAGATAGCTGGGTGATACTGATATTTTTGTCTCACATCCATGTATATATAGAAAGGAAACTCATCTACAATTTATAGTCTTGGGGGTTATCTGAAGCACTGAGAGTTTGAGTGACATGCCCTGGATCCCAACATCCCGACACTCTATGTGTCAGATCTTCCTGACTTCAACCTTGGTCCGACAGTCACCTTGTCTGGGGAGACTGCTACTTTAGTGAGAGTGGCTGCTGCTTTAGCTGGAGTGCCTCCTGTCTTGCCTTGTTTGACAGTATCTTTGGCAGGAGTATCCACTTTCTTGGTAGGGGAAGTTGCTGCCTCTTTTCTAGCCATCATGACTGCTTTCTTGGCAGATGGGGCAACACTAGGCTTTTGGACTGGTGGGGAGTTTCTTTCCTGGAGTGGCCACAGTCTTCTTGCCTTTCTTCTGAGGGACCACAATCTCTTCTCCACTGCTGTTCTCAGGAAGTGTTCATAGTCAGATGCCACTAACTTTCTCAGCCACCACCAATATCATTCTATCAATTTGATGGACCCTAGCAGTCACCATGATAAAGGTGTCATTTTCCCAACAGTCTGTGCTTACATTGTGTCTCTGTGTCACATTTTGTTAATTCTCATCATATTTCAAATTGTTTCATCATTACTATGTTTGTTATGATGATCTGCATTCAGTGATCATTGATGCTGCTATCACAATTGTTTTGGGGCACCATAAACCATGCTCATATAAGGACATAAACTTAATTGATTAAGTGTTGTGTGTGTGTTCTGACTGCTCCACCAACTGGCTATTCCCCTTTCTCTCTCCCTCTTGGGCTTCCATATTCACTGAGACATAACAATATTGAAACTAGGTCAGTTAATAGCCCTACAATGGCCTCTAAGTGTTCAAGTGAAAGAAAGAGTCAATTGATGTGGCAAACTTCATTGTTGTCTTATTTTAAGAAATTGCCACAGCCATCCCAACCTTCAGCACTCACCACCCTGATCAATCAGCAGTCATGAACATCAAGACAAGACCCTCACCAGCAAAAAGATTACAACTTGCTGAAGGGTTAGATGATGGTTAGCATTTTTTTTAGCAATGAAGTATTTTTTAATTAAGGTATATAAATTACTTTTTAAGACATAATACTATTGCACACTTAACAGACTGCATTATTGTGTAAATATAATTTTTATATGCATTGAGAAACAAAAAAAAGTGTGACTCTCTTTATTGTCATATTCACTTTATTGTGGTATCTCAAACCAATCCTACAATATCTCTGAGGTGTGCCTATACTCATAGAGATTCTTAGATGTTTCTGTTAAAATCTTTTGCAAAACAGATCTCAGTACAATTCAGTACAGTCACTTAACTTCTGCTTTGCCAATAAGTGTGTTACATGGTGCAAACTAGTTTAAACCTTATGGTTCTAGTTCTGTTCACCCACAGTGCACTTGAAACTTTGGAGAAATTAAGTTTTTACATTCCTCTTGGTGTTTCTATCTTTGCCTAAACCCTGTACTTGATATAGACATTACTCAACAATAGGCTCAAGGAATGATCTTAAGAAAAAAATCTATGAGGATCTGACTTGTAAAGTGAGTTAAAAAGATTTAATATTTATCAAAGTAGACATGTGAGCTATGATTAAGTGGGTTCAAACTGGCATCGACTCCACATTTAGCTTGTTAAGATTGGTGGTCCTTTATTTTATTCTATACCTCAGATTTAAGTCCCACAAAGGGAAAACCTTCAGTTTTATTACCTATAACTGCCTTGGGATGTAAGTTAGCAAATTTACCTGTTGTTATATTTAGGAAATTGAAATAACAACTGAGAAATCAGAACCTAAACATTTGAAAATGCCTGGTTTGTACAGAGAATGAACAATACAACTGAGCCCAAATTTTAGAACTTGGTATTAGACCATGCTCAAGGCGTGTGTATCCTAGAATCATTTACATTTCACGTATATTATCACCTGTTCTTTTTGTTTTCTCAAAAATTTTCCATTCTAGCCAACCAGTCTTTCCAGACATTGCCCCCTTAGGAAGATGAGAGGCTAAGACTCTAATCCTATACATGAGCACATAGGTAACAACACCTTCATAAGCAGATGACTTCTATGCCTAGGCTTAATGGCCACACAAATGAATTTACGTTGAGTGATGCTTATTTTACTTCAATTGTAACAAAAGACGTGAGTTGAGATATGTAAATATACCAAGTAATTAATTCTAAATTGTATACAGAGGACAGTATATGTTAAATGAATTGTCTATAGTAAAACATGTTGAGTTATGGGCCATGTTCAAGTGGAATAGATATTACAATCCCATAGACCACTGCTCTTAAATACCCTCTGAATAATGGGGACATATTTCAGGTAATTCTTGTGTATAGTGCTTGTATTTTAGAGCAAGCTTTGTACACAGGTTTATGTCAAGGGTCTAACCTGACACATGAATGTAACTTTGACTCCAGGGCTGGTGCTTGATTCACTGCACCACCTAGGTGTCCCAAAGAATATAGCTTTTATAAGTCTTTCATGACTTACCATTCTGTATATGTTTTTATATTCCATACTCTCTCTCTGTCTCTTCCCTTCTCTCTTTTTCTCTTCTTTCCTTTGTCTTTCTCTTTCCTCTCTCTGTCTCTCTTTCTCTCTGTCTCTCTCTTTCTCTCTCTGTCTTTATCTCCTCCCTTTGCCTCTTTTTTCTCCCTTCCGTTTCTTTCTCTTCTTTCTTTCTTCTTTTCTCTCTCCTCTCTCTTCTTTCTCATTATCTCTCTTTTTTTCTGTCTCTGTTTCCCACTCTCAGTCTCCATCTTTTTCTCTCTGTATACATAGGGCCAAAAGGCAACTCAAAGGCCTGTACATGAAACCTATTACTACATGAAAATACTACCTTTTGGGCTTTATCTTTTTTATCCTTCTTAACACTATTATCACATTTTATTATTATTATCATTCACACAAAGCATATGTGTATACAAGTGTCAATCCTACAGAGTTTAAGAAAAATAAAGAAAACACAAGTCAGAGAGCAAATTTTGGATCAGCAAGGATCCCCACTTACTAGCTCCAAACTGGCATGCTATTTCTCTTTAATTAGCCTTATACTTGTTGAGTCCAGAAACTGACAGCCCCAAGAAGATGCTGTGAATCCTTTATGATCAGAGAGTTCTGCATTAAGTAAGTCACACTCCTGTTTAAGCAGCAAAATTATTTAGGAGTGATTTTAAGTGTAATGGCTGCTCACTGTATAATGATTTTAGGTTGTGGGGAGAGGGAGAGAGAGAGAGAGAGACAGAGACAGAGAGAGACAGACAGACAGAGAGAGACAGAGACAGAGACAGAGAAGAGACAGAGAGAGACAGAGAGAGAGAGAGACAGAGAGAGAGACAGAGACAGAGAGTATGCTTCAGTATATATTCAGACATCATCAGGTCTTTCTCTGGAGGTGTATAACATTTTTCATCATGAGTCCTTTGTGATCATCTAGGATCATTGCATTTCTGAGAATAGCTCCTGCCAGCAGCAGGTGGGCATTCCATTGAGGATTTGAAAATGAATCATGGGCCAGGCAAGCCAGTGGAAACTGAGCCAATTTTATTCATCTGAGGGTCCAGTATATATAGTGAAAAACTGCACAGTCATCATGAGCCACTTTCTTGGGACACTTGCTGATGCCCTAGTTCTCATCTGCTTCGTACATGACTGCCTCACTCTCGATCTTGATTATCAGGGTACAAGTGCTGGACACAATGTTCTGCTATTCTCCCTTGAGCAGGATGGAGTTATCTCAATGTTTCTTGTTAGTACCGAGATATCCGACATCCGACAGACCTTGAACATCCTCTGGCCAAGATCCCAGAACAATGCCGAGCCCTGGATCCCAGTTTATCATGGAAGTTCTGTCATGAAGCCACGGTGGGCCACACAGAACTACCTGAGTCCTGGATCAGATGTTTTTGGTCCCCTACAAATAGCCAATTCATTCACAGTTGTATATCATACAATATTGCTGTTACTGTGTACAGTGTTCTTCTGATTCTGTTCATTTCATTCTGCTTTAGTTCATGTAAGTCTTTCCAGGTTTTTCTGAAAGCATTTTGTTCATTGTTTCTTATAGCACAATAGTATTCCATTACAATCATTTACCACAACTTGTTCAGCCATTCCCTGATTCTTACCCATCACAAAAAGAGCTACTATAAACATTTTTGTGCAAAAAGGGCCTTTTCCTTTTCCTTTGATCTCTTTGGGACACAGACCTAGTAGTGGTATTGCTGTATCAAAGGGCATTCACAGTTTTATAGCCCTTTGGGCTCAGTCCTAAATTATTCTCCAGAATGGTTGGATCAGTTCACAATTTCACCAACAGTGTATTAGTGTTCCACTTTTCCCACATCCCTTCCAACATTTATCATTTTCCTTTTCTGTTATATTAGCCAATCTGAAAAGTGTGGTGGTTTCTTAAGAGCTGTTTTAATGTTCGTTTCTTTAATCAATTAGGATTTAGAGCATTTTTCACGTGACTATAGATAGCCTTGATTTTTTTTATCTGAAAACTACCCCTTCATATCCTTTGACCATTTATCAATTGGGGAATTTATGTATTTGACTTAATTCTCCTTACATTTCATGCTGTCTTTTGCATTAGGATGTAAGCCCTCAGAGTCCTTATTCTGGGGCTTTCTGACCAAGGGAGCCGTTTGCTCTTGCTGCCTCTGAAAACAGACTTGACAGCTACATGCATCTGCCTCTTGTTGCTCTGAGAGATCATCCTATAGTAGTTCTGGCTTTGTTGGCAGCTCCCTACTCCCATTGCCCATAGGCTTCTGACTGACTTTGTTTTTGGTATGTTTGGATAGGAAGAAGTCCCTTACTGTCGTTTCTTCCTGGTTATTCCAATCATTATTTAATCTGGTTTGAACCTGAGGGTTTTGCTCGAATAGTAACGTGAGCGAGGCTCCCAATGCTCCCCATTCAGGCCTCTCTCTATCTTGTCCAGAAGTCTTACCAGCTAGGTATTTATGATGACAGAACGTAAAGCTGGAAGAAACCTGAAATTTTTCCAATCCCCTCTTATAAATATGGAATCTGACCTGAGGCAACTTCCATAAGTTCATAACTCTAATAGGTGGAAAGGCAAAGATTAGAACCCAGATCCTTTGATTCAAAATCTAATGTTATTTCCACCACACAGCTAACATGTAACTGTACTCGCCTAGCATAGATCTGCCCTCTCTGAATGTGAAGACTTCAGAACCTTCAGAACCTCTGAACAGGTTGTGTTGGAGCTAGCTCCAGCAGAGAGCCACTCATTAAATTTTTAGTCTGAGCATGAACACCTCAGAAGTCAGAAAATGTTACCAATCAAGGCTTTGCTTGTTTTGTTGATTGTCTAGACTTAAAAAAGAAATGGAGAAAATGTTAATAGTTCAGATTAAATTTAAAAGTGTGTAGCACACATTCCCCACCAGCTGGTTGTTAAACATTTCTGGTACACCCCTTCTTCAGTCTCACACAGAGGCACTGGAATAGGGATTAAAAAATTTTATTGATGCCTTTAGGTTTTAAATCCCATTCATTCCTGAATGTGTGCCTTCCCTCTCCATCAAGCTTTCCCTTGTAACAGAATGGTTCAATACAACCAACCTGCGCAGGTAGTATTTCTCACCTATCCTTATTCAACTTTTCAGCGAGAGGAGGACAGAACATGTTCTCATCTCTTCTGGGTCCAAGCTCAGCTATTAAAATGATTGAATATTCAGTTTCATTTTGTTAGTCTTTGCTGGTTTTTCTTCACAGTGAATCTCTACAAATGAAAGGGAGTCACTGGAGGAGAACTTTAAAAATGATAATTATGAGAGGTGACTTTATATGGTAATTTTATGGTTTGCAAAGAACTTTACATAGGTTTCTTTATTTGCTTTTCTCAACAAGCCCTGAGGCTAGCAAAGCAGAAATTATGATTATCATTTTGTATAATCCTCAGTGATAATTAGGAGTTGTACGGTATGCCCAAAGCCCTTCAAATAACCTAGATAATTATGAGGTTAATGGGAATGGAAGCAACCGGAAGTTTAGAGAGAAAACCTGTGGAGAATTAGTACTAGACAACCAGATTTCAAAACCCAACATAGTTACATAGTTCATATGGTGTCTTTTGAAGTGTCCAACCAACTAATCAGCCTTTATTTTCATTTTTTTTACCAGTTTCTCATTGAATGCCCTATGCTCATGCAAGTGTTTACCAAAATAGAGGAAGCTGGGGGCGGAGTCAAGATGGTGGCATAGAAACAGAAAATAGAGAAAGCTTTGGATATGAGTCCTCATTGGCACCAGAAAGGTACTTATGACCAATCCTTAACCCTTTAGAGGCTCTTCCAAGAATGAGATTCATAGAATCATAGATTTGGAGTTGAAAGGGACATTAGAGGGCATTGAGGCCCCTCCTCTCATTTCAGAGATGGAGAAACCAAGGCACGTAGGGTTTAAGTGGATTGCCTAAGGCCACGTAGCTAGTAAATATTTGTGGAAAGATTCAAAATCAGAATCCTAATTTTGGATTCTAAGATTCCAATTCAACTAGATCCCAAGTGCAGAACTCTCTTCATCATGCTACCTAGCTGTCTCTAGGAGAGTCAGAGAAACCAATCACTTTGACTTGAACCACTATGACTGTCATCATGCTTTGATGGATGCTGGTCCTTGTGACGATCTAATCTCAAGGGTCAGATGACATTAAGCCAAAGACTTGAAAACCAAATCTGGCCTCCCAGGCTTCAAGTATAGGTTACATTTAGGTTGGAAGCACACTCAAATGAGAAATCAATGAGAGCATTGAAAATGACACTGCTCTGACCAAAAGGCTTATGGTGTTACTTGGCCCAATAAATGACCAGTTTCCTCATTTGTTAAAAAGAGGATCATATACCTTTACCAAGAGTACATGGTAGGAGCTGAAAGACTCTTCCTAGAATGTAGTAATTCAATTATGTGAAAAAAATGATCTTGAATTTAAAGTGTAATGTTACCCAACCCTATTATGTTTCAACAAAATTCAATTGTAAATTATATTCATATCAGCTATGTTTTTCTCCACATTGACTTGACATAGGAAAATAAATTTAAACACTAGTAAAAATAATTTAATGTGCAATAAGTAATGAAAGAAAAAATGGGGGTCATGGTATTTGTGACCTGTTTGACTTGTAGGAATGATGTAAGGTTAAGAGAAGAACATATAAGGGAATGTGCTTTGCAGAGTTAATATGTACTGCCCAAGAGCAAGAAGAGTGAGTACCGGGGTATTTGTGTCTCTGCAGAATAAAATGCGTTTATTCTGAAGTAATATGTGAGACTGGTGAAGGGAAACGGGAAGAAAATGGAGAAGGTAGAGGAGAAGAAGGGATTATAGGAAAGATGTGGAAACCTGAGGGTACAAAGAGGGAATGGAAGGCTTTTGCCTTCATCTTGTGTTAGTGAGTATGTTGAAATATTGAGGGATTCAAGATGGCCTGGCCTGAAAAATTGAGGACTGAGTGGATGTGTGGTCAAGCCATAAGGAGTGGGGGCACATTAGAAAAAAGGATAGAAAGAGAAATCTGCTTGTTTCCCCCAATCCCTTATAAATGATAAGGAGCATCCAGGGAGCATTGGGATATGTCAGAGCTTCTGTGGGAACCTCCCCAAGAGAAATACTTAGACTCAAGCCTGTAAGTGACTTGGGGGAGGGGGGGAAGAGGGTATATACACACATGCATATGCATATGTATAGGTACCTCCGCATATATGTATATATGTACACACATATGTATACACACAAATGTGCTTAAGCACCTCTGTTTTTGTTTGTAAACTGGCTTTTCCCAAAGTTGGCAAGGCAAGACAAGGCAAAAAACATTTATTAAGCACTTATTTACATGCTGGGCACTGTGCTAAGTGCTGGGGATAAAAATACAAGAAAAAAGAAACATAGTCCTTGCCCTCAAGGAGCTTATACTCTAATGGGGAACACAGCACACAAAAAATGAGCTGAAAAGCAGGGAAGGTTAGTGGGGATATCCTCACTGGGACATGGTGTTGAAGTCTGGAAGATCAGTAGCAAAGTGGGGGGGGGGCATGGAATGAAAGATGACTAGTTTGGGCTTCTCCTCAATGTGGAGGACCTGGAAGGAAACCAGTACCTGGGGATGGTTTTGTCTTTCACACTACTGAGGAAGACACATGACTCCTGAATAATGGGAGAATGCTGTGCATGGTGCTTCATACCTGTGACAGGGATATAGTGGGTTGATTACAGACATACCTTGGAGGTACATGCTTGACAGAGGACATTTCAGGCAGGTGATGGAGAGAGAGAGAAAGACTTAGAAATGGCATTCATTGGAAGCTAACCCTATCACATCATTGGACCTGTTAAAAAAATTCTAGAGACTGTTAAGAAACTGCTCTCTCTAGGTTTGAGCTGAGATCTCATTTCATCCACTTTTGTATATTCTTTGGTACTTTCTAATCTGGATAGAACACCAAAGACTTCTATTTGCTATTTGGTTTGGATAGGTGAGTTTACTTCCTATTTGCTATTTGTGATGGACTTTTGTCTAACCAGTGTTTGGAGGGAAGGTGCTAAGCTGGCAAGTGGCAACGGGATATCTTTTCCCTTCAGTCATCAGGGAAGTGGTTTCTGTTCTAAATCTATTATCCTCTGGATTACAAATGTTTGATGGGAGCAAACAGATGTAATACCTGTCTTGGAGACTGGAGGAAATAGCTCCCAGCCTAGACAGGGTTTCTGATCTACCTGCCTTTTTCCTTCTAAATAACCCCTTCCCAACTGTTTACATACTCTTGGTGTGTCCTTGGTTCTTATTTGTTCAAGGTAGACTCCCAGGTCCACTTTTGGACCATGTCTTTATAGTTAGATAACCCATTTGAACATACTGAACAATATCACACATATGTACATATGCATATATATGTCTATGTGTATATATGTATATATATTGCGCTTTTTTTATTTTTGTAACTCCATACACAGGAGGCTTGGGGGTCTCTGATGTGATGCTATACATATACAGGGAGTATTGACTCCTGATTGGCTGAGAGACTTATGAGAGAGAGAAGTAGAGAAAAGGAGGAGAGACTGGATAAGAATAAGAAAGAAATGGACTTTGAATAGTGGATGGCTGACCTCCAGAGCTGAAGGTATGTGGCAGAAATTAGATGTCCCAACATATCCCTTGATTCCTAGCACCTATTCCCCCAAAGACTTTGGAAAGTGGCTTTTGTCCTGAACCTCCTAAGTGTCATTTTAGATTTCAACTATTTGATGCATAATATAAAGATATAATTTCATATCTGGTACCCTACTCCCTGAAGACAGGGGGTAAGAGAGTGATTGCCAAGTCATGGTGACCCTCCTATTTTCCGTGAAAGTCAAATTCCAGTTTTCTAGGATGTAAAGTGAGCCATTCCAGAGCTACTTATACATCCTTAGTGTTCTATATTACATTTTAATAAATTTTTCTTTTGAAATATTGAGTTGTGTGCTGATGGTTTCTCTCAGTTTATTGGGTAGGACAGGGGATGGGGAGAGAAGTGATTTCATGGGGAAAGAGCTCTCAATTTGGAATGAGAAAACCTGAGCTGGAATATTGACCCTACCATCTGTGCCTCATGTGACCTTGGTCAAACTACTTCCCCCATTTTTTTTATCTGTAATAAGAGGGGATTGGTAGAGATGATCTTGAAAATCACTTTGTCTATGATCCTATGATTTCTCCTTTGACTTCTTGTTTGTAAACTATTAACTAAGCACCTGGAGTAATCCCCTAATCTCTTCGTCCTTTGTGCCAAGGTTACAAAGTGCTGATGATGGATATTACAGGTTTTGTGTACACTGGTGAGACATCCTGAGATAGAAACTTTAACCCTGTCAGAAAGGCTATAATTAATTAATGTTAAAGTTGAGAAAATAGTTGAATGGGAGGTTCATATTTTTATGGCTCAAACTTTTCAGTTGACTTTCAAGTGCTTTCTTCAGACTCTTCTTGGGATTGATCAGAATTAGGTCACTGGGTAATTATCATTTCAAGGTGAACGGGATGAAAAAAGTGGTTCCTTTGGTGTGCCGCACTTATGGCAGACTGTTCCCTGAATCCTGGTAGCTTTCCATTATCTGATATTCTTACAAAAACTTGAACAAGGGAAGTCCAACAAACAGCTATTTCTCCTTCCTTCCTTCCTTCCTTCCTTTTCTCTTCCTTCCTTCCTTCTTTCCTTCCTTCCT
>CM053592.1:24423324-24431660 GCA_028646515.1 Pseudochirops corinnae | reverse complement strand
TCTTTCTTTCTTTCTTTCTTTCTTTCTTTCTTTCTTTCATCTTAGAATGGTCTTCAGTCTGGTTTTATTTCCTGACATATACTCTTTGATCAGTGACATTGGCTTCCCAGCTATTCCATGAGCAAGACTCTCCATCTCTTGGCTCCAGGCATTCTCACTGGCTGTCCACTCATGCCTGGAATGCTCTCCTTCCTCCACTCTCTACTGTCCTCGCTGGTTTCCATTAAGTCCCAACTAAATTTCCACCTTCTATAGGCAGCCTTCCTCAGCACCTCTTAATTCTGATGCCTTCCCTCTGTTAATTATTTCCTAGCTGCCTTGTGTATAGCTTGCCTTGTATATATTTGTTCACACGTTGCCTCCCTCATTAGATTAATCTCCTTCATTTAACACAAAAGGATAAACCCTGAAGTAAAAGGTCTGAACCCTGTTTCCATGAACCCCTTTAGTCTGGTGAAGCCTATGGATTTGTTCTCAGAATAATTTTTTTAAAGAAAAGCTTAATTGAAGGAAATGCTAAATTTGAGTTGAAGATTATTGAAAATAAAGATGTATTTTTTTCTTTGTCCAAGTTCACTGGCCCCATGTTTTGGAACTATTACTCCAGATGTCTAAATATGTATCTCATGATATCCCATTTCCTTTCCATATCAGATCCAAGATATCTGAACCTTCCATCTGGATCCTGTTACGAATTTTTGCATAATTATACTACAGCCTGTTCATTATAATAAAGGAGTCATATGTCTTTTTTTTAAAAATTGGATTCACAGTTGTACCAAGTCACCCAGCAGAGTCCCTCATGGTTAGATAAAATTTGTCTTTTGGATTGTTTTACTTTTTCCTGAGCTGAAGTGAGTATGATTTGAAGTGAATACATTTCTTTGAATTTCTCTCATGTCCCTGGCTGTCAGTCTGAGTTCATTTAACTCACTTAGATAATTTTGTCTAGCAAAATTGGAAAGAAGGGTGGAGTAGACAACTTTTTGTCCTGTTCTACTTCAAGTGCACCAAAATTGTTATATTCTGTGTGTGTGTGTGTATGTGTGTGTGTGTGTACACTAATTTAATGACCTTCCCTTCCAGCTACATGTCAGAGTGTAGGTATTATATACATTATTTTTCCAGAGCTATTGGGCAGAGCAATTTCTCTCAAATTGTTATCGATTTCACTTGTGGAAACTTTTTAACATTTCAGAAATCAGTTCAATATTTCCAGTATTACCTGTGAAGAGGAACACTTGTCAAGTTTCACAGTCTTTCATCTGAATTTTGTACACAGTGTCTTCTATGACAGTGTCAAGCACCCTGGGTGAGCTTATTTCTCCTGGTTTTGTGTCTTTTCAGTAAACACAGGTCTACACTATTTTGTAGACATTTTGTAAAGTTCAACCACTTTCCCCAATTTTCTCTTAAATGGAATGAGCACTTCTTCACTCAGCATTGACTTGGTAGTGTTCAAATGTAATGTCTTCACCATGGTAGTTGATGAGAACAGATCATTGTAGAAACATTTGCAGACTCTTTGGTTTTTGTCTGTATTCCCATCTCCTGACATAGGGCCTGCCAAAGTAGTTGCTTAACAAATCCTTGTGGAATGAGTCTGTTCCATCACACAAATACACAAACATATTTATGTTTGTTATCCTTCCACTTTCATCTACAAATGCTCTTGATTTAGTCTACAACCAGCTTTGGTTTTCTTCCATGGCACAGGGATTTAGTAAAAATAAATGAAATTGGAGGCATAAAAGTGCTTTGAGATTATGGTAAAAAGGGCACTATATATTAATAAAGCATTATTATTTTACTAATTCAGTTGTTTCTCTTCTAAAATTCTATTCCTGTCCCCTGTCAGGGTGTGGCAGTGCTCCTGTATTCTCAAAGGCTTCCCCAATAGAATATAAGCTCTGAAAACTACTGCAAACAGCAATGGCTTCACATACAGGCTTGGTAAAGACTTGTACCTTTGTATCTGCTGTCTAAGGATGAGTCTAACTTAGTTTAGAGAGCTCATAACTGTAGGAGTGGTTACCAAATAATGTTTGGGTTTTTTTTTTTTGAGAGGGGCATAGGGATTTCAAGAAAATAAGAATTCTAAGGCATGAGGATCTGATGTCTGTGTCGGTAGGCACAATGCTCACAATGATGGAGCCTCGCTGCAAACAACCAAATCCATCTAATGACGATAAGATTTTAGTCAGCCTAGTTACCCATTGGCAACAGTGTCTGCCCTTCCTTCTTCTTAACTATGTTACTTTATGACCTACATGTACAGAATATTTGTAGCAGCTCTCTTTGTGGTGGCTAAGAATTAGAAATTGAGGGGATGCCCATCATTTGAGGAATGACTGAACAAGTTCTGGTATATGAATGTAATGGAATATTATTGTGCTATAAGAAATGACGAGCAGATAGATTTCAGAAAAACCCGCAAAGACTTATATGAACTGATGTTGAGCGGAGTAAGCAGAATCAGAACATCGTACATAGTAACAGCCACAATGTGTGATGACCAACTGTGATAGACTTGGCTCTTTTTGGCAATACAACAATTCAAGATAATTCCAAAAGGCTCATGATGGAAAATGCTATCCACATCCAGAGAAAGAGCTGATAGAGTCTGAATGCAGATCTAAGGATACTATTTTCACTTTCTTTATTTTTTCATGGAGTTCCCCTTTTTTATTTCTTCTTTTACAACATGGTTAATATGGAAATGTTTTACATAATTGCACACCTATAACCTATATCAAATTACTTACTATCTTAGGGAGGGGGAAGGGGAAGGAAGGAGAAAATTTGAAACAAAATTTTATAGAAAATGAATGTTAAAAATTGTCTTTTCATGTAATTAGAAAAAAAATATTAAAAAAAAGGCCTGCCGTCTTATACCATCTACCAAAATGGTCATGTAATTGCTTTCATTGTATTTCAATGTGTTTTATTTTGTCTCTGGGCCTTCATGGGACCTTCCTAATCTGAGTGCTAACATGGTATCTCCATTGTATCATTCCTTAGTCTATGAGAGAAATAGGTGATGTGTAAGCATGAGTAAGGGGTAGAAAGAAAGGGAGAAACCTAATTTCCTTCTGTTTTCTGATAGAAGAGAAGGAGGGGGAAGAATTTGGGAGGATATAAAGCATTAATGAAAAGGAGTATGAAGAGGACTTTAAAGTACAAAAAAAGAATGACTAAATAGTAATGGCTTGCATTTATATAGGATTTCAAAGTTTGCAAAGCATCTTATTCATGTTATCTCCTTATATCCTCAGAAAATCCCAGTAAGGTAGATGCTATTATTATGGCCATTTTACAGATGAGGAAACTGAGGCTAAGGGAGGGTCAAAGGACTTGTTTAGGGTCAAACAGCAGACAGTTTCTGAGGCGAGGTTCAAACTTGGGTCTTCTTGACTCCAAGTCCAATACCACCTATTTGCCCCAGTGACTAGAAAACTGAGAGATCAAGGAAGATTCCAACCTACCTCAACACTAATGCTTTCCCTCTGGCTCATCTCTGATTTATTGGGAATATATCTTGTTTGTACATATTTGTTTGCATTTTGCCTTCTTTGTTAGGTTGTGAGTTCCTTGAGAGCAGGGTCATCTTTTGTCTTTCTTTGTATCCGGATTCTTAGCACGGTGCCTCACACATCGTTTTCATTGAGTTGTTTCAGTTGTGCCTGAGTCTCTGTGACCCTATTTGGAACAGAGAGGACACACACACACACGTGCGCACACACACACACACACGTGCGCACACACACGCACACACACACATGCACTTGGGTACAGAAATACATTTCACTTAACAGTGAAATAAGAAGGAAAAGAGAGAGGCAGGGAGGAGGAATTAGGGAGGGTAGATTAAGGGAGGGGTCAGTCCTAAGCAAAACAGATTCCAAGGATGTACAAAAACGCCACATCATTTTGAGGTGGCAAAGAATAAGTATTTGAGGGGGGTCCTTAAATTGGAGAATGGATGAACAAATTGTGATAGATAAATGTGAAGGACTATTACACTGAACTCTTCTCATTGTAACGACCAGCCCTGATTCCAGAGCACTAATGCTGAATCGTGCCACCTGCCTCCTGATAGAGAGGTGGAAGATGCAGTATAAGGAATGAGACTTTTTTTTTTAAGGACAGGACTAATGTGGAAATGTGTTTTGATTGAATATACATGGTAATGGATTTTCTTGTTTCTTGTGTTCTCAGTGTTGGGGGGTGAGATGGGGTGGGGTGGGGTGGGAGAGTTAGATCTTGGCTGACTAAAACAAAATATATTAACAGGAAAAAAGAGAGAACTCTAAGCAACACAATGACCAACCACAATTCCTGAAAACTCATGCTGAAACATGCTGCCATCTCTTGATAGAGAGGTGAGGGACTTAGAGTGCAGTTTGAGACATATTTTTGGCTTAAAAAAATTTTTTTTGGAGGGGGGAAGGCTGGGCAGTTGGGTTTAAGTGACTTGCTCAAGGTCACATGTCTAGTAAGTGTTAAGTGTCTGAGGTCAAATTTTAACTCATGTCCTCCTGTCTCCAGGGCCAGCGCTCTATTCACTATGCCACCTAGCCATCCCTTGAGACATATTTTTTGAAGACATGGTCAGTAAGAATTTTTGTTTTGCTTGAATATACTTGCTTATAACGGTTTTTTTTTCTTGCTTTCTCGGTGAGGGAGGAGGAGGGAAATAGGAAGGAGGGAAGGCTGATCTTTGAAAATAAAATACAAATTAATTTAAAAAAGTAAAATACCTAATTTTTTTCTTTGGAGAAAAATGGGATTTTCAAGTTTGCACCTGAACTTGGGCAAATATTGTTTGAGTATCGAAATTCCTCTTTCAGAGTTGAATCCTAACTAAAGATTTTCATCTCTGAGCTAGGAGGAATTCAGTGAACTGAGGGTCTGACACCTTGATCAAGAGTAGGGATGTAGCAATGATTAGAATGTTTATATATTGAAGGTTTACACACTTCTTTCCATTGGAGAGTGACAGATCTCAGGGACCTTTAAGGAGATGTTTGATATCTATCTGACTAAAGCAAGGCTGGAAGGAGAATCAAGTGTGAGTGTGTCTTGGAGCTCTTCCTGGGAAGATGCTGAGATGTTGCTTGATGATTTGGACACCAAGACATTCATCTGGGGTGGGTGGAAGGCAGTGGAGGGAGGTGATGGCATTCTAGCATATTTCAAAGGTGCAGACTTTGAGACATATGGGAGGAAATTATGTGGAACTTAGAATGAAAGTAGATATCTCATTTTAATTTAATTAAGCCAACATTTATTAAGTACCTATAATGTACCCAGTACAGATAGGCATTGAGATTACAAAAAAAAAATGCGGCTATCTCGGCCTCAGGAGGGAAATGGGGCTTTCTTTTTCTTTCATGGGGTGTTTATAGTATTAAAAGATAAAATATGTTGATATTATATAATACTATAAATGTCTTTTATGCATTTCTGAGTT
This sequence comes from Pseudochirops corinnae, assembly GCA_028646515.1. Classification (NCBI taxonomy): domain Eukaryota; kingdom Metazoa; phylum Chordata; class Mammalia; order Diprotodontia; family Pseudocheiridae; genus Pseudochirops; species Pseudochirops corinnae. The sequence goes on along the minus strand of CM053592.1, from coordinate 24,426,187 downwards.
TCTGAACTTTCTATGTCATCTACTGGTCTTCACATGTCATTTGTGGCTTCCATAAAATTCCCCCCAAATTCCCATTTAATTCCTTATGATGACTCATGATATATCAAACCCATGATGGGGAAAGTTGTGATGTGGAATGGATAACTGTACTTTCAGTAGTCATTCCTCAGAGCCTTGTGAAATAGGATTTATTAACCCCATCTTACAAACTCATTCATTTATTCATGCATGCATACATTCAATAAACACGTGTATAAGGATTTAATATGTACAAAGTATAGTGTGGGTGCTGGGGGGGTGGACATGAAGATAAATAGGGAATAATATCTTTCTTGTAAAGAATTTAGAATCTAGTCTGAGGGGAGATAAGTCATATACATTAAGTAGTAACATACAGCAGAAGTGTAAGTAGGAGGCATATAAAAACATTGTGATCATTTGTTAAAGAGAAAACTTCAGTGAGGGTGAGGGTGGGAGGGGGAGTAATTTGATCAATCCCATTGAGCACCCTAGTGATAGGGTATAGAATAAAACAGGGGTGGGGACCCTGCAGGCTTGAGGGTACATGTGGCCCTCTAGATCTTCAAGCGCGGCTTTTGGACTGAATCCAAGCTGTGCAGAACAAATCCCCCTAATACAAGGATTTGTTCTGTAAAACTTGGACTCAGTCAAAAGGCTGCACCCAAGGCCCTAGAAGACCACATGTGCATCAAGATCGAAGGTTCCCTAGCCTGGGATTAAAGGATATAAATGTCTCCTTCTGGCCAGTTAGACAGCACATTGAGCGCCACAAGCTAATATTCCTTCAAACTCTTAGATGGAATGGGTCCTGCGTCCCACAAGAGTCTCTTGCTAATCTCATTTCCCTTGTGTGATCTTTGCTCAGGTAGATAAGTTAGCTGTCCCCTGTGTTTGTGTAGTATGGGTCCATGTTGTTGTTGTGTGTCCTTAATTCTCGAAGAGGACCAATGATCTCAGGAAGGGCATGTCTTGACTTACAAGTGAATTGGATTTAAGTGAGGCAGGGCTATGGAAAGTCAACAGCCTCACCCTCTCCTCTGGGATCATTGGAGATCAGTGGTAAGACATAGGTCAGGGCAACTGGAGATGGCCCAGGATGCAGCGGGAGACCTTGGCCTTTTTAAGCTAAGGTCTTTTCCATGTCTCAGTTTGTCTGAGGCAACACCCATTCAGTAGAAGCTAGGTAAGAATTAAGGCAAAAGATGGTCTAGTTTGCCTTCTGTCCCCTGTAACCATGAGCAACTCCATCTCTTTGGGTTAATCTTTCTGAACTTCTGTTACCTTACCTTGGTAGTTCATTTAACCTCTATTTGCCTTTATCCTCTAGAGAAGAAAATGGAGAACTACTCTAGTATCTTTGCAAAGAAAACACCATAATGGGGTCAAGACATGACTAGTCAATTGATGGTCTAGTTTGCCTTCAATCTGGGTGGGCCTATGGAATGTAGTGAAAAGGAGGTATTATGATGTTGTGTAAAGAGATTTGAACTTAGAGTCACCGGCTCTGAGTTCAAATCCTGATTCTGCCCCCTGTAACCGCAAGCAAGTCAATCTCTTTGGGTTAATCTTTTTGAACTTCAGGGACCTTGCCTGGAAAATGAGGAGATTGAATGAGGTAACTTCCAAGGTCTCTTCCAAACCTACATCTATGATCCCGTAATCCTGAATATTTTCCCTAGACATCTAACTCTGATTCTTTCCCCTCCACCAAAGGAAAAAAAATTCTGGAAAGAAAGAAGGCAGCTCAACTACAAGGTCCTTTCCAAAATCCAAACTGGAAACAGCTGGTTAGCATAGTAAACTAATAGACTTTAAGTCAGAAAGACTGAAGTTTGACCCCTGCTTCACATACTTATTAATTATGTGACCTTGGGCAACTCACTTAGACTTCCTTGGCCTCAGTTTCCTCATTTGTAAAACAGAGATAATAATAGCACCAACCTTGTTATGAGGACCAAATGAGACAACATATGTAAAGTACTTTGCCAAATAAACCTTAATTAATCATTTGATAATGTTAACCACTTGGTAACTGTTGGAGTTGCAAAATCCTTCTTGTCACATTGTCAATTATTCAGTTTCTTATCTGCCTTGGAACTGGCAACCACTAGGCCTTCTCTGACTTAACTATTCAATTGGCATATTTTATGAGACTGATTCTGCTCAGAATTTAAGTGGAAGAAAGGAGGAGACAAAGGACTGTAAAACTATGCACCCTGTTTGACCTAGCAATACCACTACTAGGTCTGTATCCCAAAAGAGAAAAAAAAAACAAAGAGGAAAAGGATCTACATGTACAAAAATATTTATAGCAGTTCTTTTATAGTGGCAAAGAATTGGCATCTGACAGGATGCCCATTAATTGGAGATAGACTGAACAAATTGTGGTATGTGATTATGATGGAATACCATTGTGCTTTAAAAAATGGCGAACAGAATGTTCTTAGAAAAACCTGGAAAGACTTACATGAGCTGACGCAAAGTGAAATGTACTGGGTACAAATTAGCAATGTTCTAAGATGATTAGCTATGAATGACTTAGCTATTCTCCACAATACAGTGATCCAAGACAACTGTGAAGGATTTATGATGAAAAATGCTCTCCATCCCCAGAGAAAGAACTGATGGAGTCTGCATACAGCTGAAAGCATACTTTTTTGGTTTCTTCATATTCCTTGAGGGTTTTTTATGTATGTTTTCTTTTACAACATGACTAATATGGAAATGTTTTGCATGACTACACATGTATAGTTGCTTGCTTTCTCAATGGGTGGGGGCTGAGGAGGGAGGAAGGGAGAGAATTTGGAACTCATAGTTTTAAAAACAAATGTTAAAAATTGTT
>CM053592.1:24410824-24420824 GCA_028646515.1 Pseudochirops corinnae | reverse complement strand
CCTAGGTCTCAGGCTTTTGCAAATTTGTTGTGTCCTTGTTAACATTCACTCCAGTGATATGAGAAGCACCAGCCACCTTACAGCCAATGCATGCCAACTCCTCCCAGGCCAAAGACAGTACGACAGAACCAAGTTTGACCTATGTAGAAACATGTAAAAACTCCATCCAAACAGAATAAAATAAGGCAAAACAAAAGACACAAGAAGTGTGTTAGAGTGAACACAGAGCTAGATGTTGAATCAGGAAATTCAAATCCAGTCTCAGACATTTACTATCTGGATAATCCTGGTCAAGTTCTCTCAGAATTAATTTTCTCACCCAAAAATGAGGATAAAAATAGCACTCACTATACAGGGCTTTAAAATGCTTTGCTAGATAAATGTGAGTTTTTCTATTTTAATTGTTGCTATTAACAGAATATGAGAATCAGGTCTGAATTTACTTTCCCAGAAACATAAAGGTTTTTCAAATAAGTTATATTAAAACTAGAGAGGTTTAGTGATCTCTTATGTTCTCATTTGGGATGGAAGTGAAGAAGAACTAAATAAAGAATTAAAGTAATAATTACCATAAAGTGATATTATCTTATGAACAAATATGGAATGTCCATTTTGATATCTTCTTTCCTCCTCCTCTTGTTGGTCTTCCTTTTTATTTTCTTCTGATTATCATCAGTCTTATATTTCTTTTCACATCCATTCTTTAACTGGCAGAAACCCAACTGAAGGATATCCTGGTGGGGGCTCACTGATACCTAGACTCACCATTTCTCCATGGACCTGCTGGGTGTAGGAGATGAAAGGCTTAAAAGGAGAGATTTTGACAGTTGTGACAGGACAAAATTTAAAGTTTTCACGACCATCTGAATGCAGAGGAACAAATCACAGAACCCGGAAGCTTCTAACGTCACCATGTGAAAATAGTGTTCGGTGGTTTTGAGTACATAACATATGAGGATCAGATGAAGGAACTGGGGATATTTAACAAGGAGGAGGAAAGAGGGGTACCGTGACCATCTAAGTATTTGAAAGACTATCAAGTGGAAGAAAGAATAGTTGAGGCAATGAGGTGGTGTAATGAATAAAGTGCTAGATGTAGAGTCAGGAAGATCTGAGTTCAAATTCTGCCCCAGACATTCACTTTCTATGTGGCACTTTATAAATTATTTAATCTCTCAGCCTCAGTTTCTTCATTTGTACTATGAAGATGATAATTATAGCACATAACTCATAGAATTGTTTCAAGTATAAAATGAAATGATATATATAAAGGAGTTTGCAATGTACTACATATTATAATTATTTTATAATCATAAATTATTATTTTAAAATGAGCATTTTAAATAATTTTTATATTTTATAATATTTTTACTTTTAAAAGTTATTTTTATGATAATATTATTAATAATCATAATTTTTATTAGTCTATTCCTCAGAGGGTAGAGCTAGCAGCACTGGGTGTGTGGGAATTGCAAAGAGACAAATTTGATATAAGAAAAACATTTCTAGCAATTAAAACTGTCCAGTAATGGACTGGAATAGGGATAAAGAGTACTCTCCCTCACTGGAGATCTTCAAATGAACGGTGAATACCTGTTGTATTATAAAGAGTATTCTTGTTCTGATATGGTATGGATTAGATGGCCACTGGGATCCCTTTCAACTGTGAGATTCTAGCAATCAGTCTAGGAAACAGGTAGATTTGAGCTGGAGTGTGTGTGTGTGTGTATGTGTGTGTATCTGTGTGTGTGTCTGTATATCTGTGTGTGTCTGTGTGTCTGTGTCTGTGTGTATTTATCATGTTGCCTGTAAATATATGATCTAGATGTAATTTGCTTTCACTTCTGTAATTCAAGAGGTCAACTCACAGTAGCCAAGGAATCCTTACTTTGGCAGTATTAAGTATGGCCCCAAATTCAGTGGAAAAACCACAGTTAAACAGACATGCCTTTGCCTGGGGTATGGTCACATCCATCTTGGCAACTTGGTACTTCATGAGTTCTTCACCACTCCATATTCTGTAAAGATATTGGTGTTACTAAAGTGATGAATTGGTTTCCTCTTACAAATGATGGAACCATCATGTATCAACCCAGAACCTGAAGAAGGATTGTTTTGTTGGCAAAGAAAGACAAAGGTTGGGAAATTGGAAATGTTAAAGTTAGATTAAGTTTTTAAGTAAATAAAATTGCTCTTATTTTTCAAAAGTACCATAAGTAGCTAAACCTTACTTACTCTTTCTTCAAACACAAATTGCTTTCAGAATTCAGGCAATGGGTATGTTCTCCACACTGGTACAGAAAAAGTGTAATGGTTTTATCTCCTACAGGAATGAGATCAATTGTAATTGTGAACGGTGCTTTATGAACACTTGGACATCTTAATGTCTAAAAAGCTAACTAAATGTTTGTTATGACATTTAAAATTTCTCACCATGATAATCCAGTATTTACTCAGTAGCTGTCACTGGTTCTGTAAAAGACAGTTATATTGATCAAAGGAGAGAAAGCTTTGAGGATGATCTCAAGAATGGTTTCAACCACTGCTGCATGGCTCAGGGGTGGGGAAGCCTAAATGTGCTCTGTGGAGTTTGGATGCAGTCAAAAGGCTGCACTTGAAGACCTAGAGGGCCACATGTGACCTCAAGATTACAGGTTCCCCACCCCTGATGGGAAACCAGGGAAGGCAGACCAGGCCAGTGGATTTAGGATGAGAGGAAAGTCTAAAAGTAAGAGTAGCAACCAGGACCTTCATGGGTCCTCAGAAATATCTATGGGAATCTAATTAATGGAAACGAATTGGAGGTAATTGGGATTTTGGCTGGGGCCTAAGTGTCTCCAAGTTAGGCAAAGCTCCAAGTTGGTCAAGGCTCTCGTTGCAAACAGTGGCATAAAACTGTGGGTATTTAACTATAATCCCCATGTCAAAAGCTGACTTTGTGTGTGGGAGGAGGATTGCTGTTTCTGCACTTCTTATCAATAACCCCATCACAGACAGGGAGTAGCCATTAACAATAATATTATCTATGAGGAAATATGACATATGTGTCTATACATGCTTACATATACAAATATATTCAAGACTTTTTATACATAACAATGGAGGTGAGGGATACTGTGCATTTTCCAAAATAGAAAATAATGCAAAAGTCATTTATAATGTATGTAAAACATGTTATATTCACTTTTCCCACCCCGAGTATTTTTTCTTTTTTAATCTCATGTGCATTTTCTTGGTTGAAGTTTTCCTTACCAGTGGTAAAATCTCACACCCAGTCTCAAACTCTGTCCCTGGTGCCCATCGTAAGTGAGAATGTGGCCCAGAAACATTCTGAGAGGCAGGAGGAAGTTTCTGAAAATACACTGGATGTTATATAGACAGATGGTCCCTACCTTCTGGAAGAAGGTTTAATAAAAAGTTGCTCTTGTTGTTCATCCTTTGCTTTTGAAAAGGACCACTGGCATCATGGGGTGATGTTTTTTCTTTTAAAATTTTTATTTCTCTTATTTTGACTTTCTTGTGAATTGTATTTAAGTGAGGCACAGTTGCACAAAGTTTGTAGCTTCACTCTCTCTTCTAGAGTCATCAAAGTCCAGTGGCAGGACAAAAGTTAAGACGCCTAGGACACAGTGAATGAGCTTGGCATGTTCGATGTCTGACCAAGCTCTAAGTGCTCCACAGAGCCTTCATCAGCTGCCTTCATGGTCACTGAACAAATTATTCTCATCTGTCTATTCTGCTAGTGGAAGTCTTCACATGCTTGGAGTAGATATCCCCTAACTCACTGATGAGTTTGAAGCCTGTTGGCTTCAACTTGGTTAAGCTGGGGTGGTTTTGCCAGGGTGTGGCTGCTGTGTATACTACAGCTTCTTGGAGCCACAGGGGAGAATTATATTATATGCCTTTGGTATAATTAAAAACAACGAGCCTGAAAGAGGAATTCAGTATTATGAATTCAGAATAGGTCTTCTCTTAGACAAGGAGACATAGCAAATGGATATAACAAAGTCTTTTTTCCCCTGAAAATGTCTCACAGAGGAAATACGGGCCATGCAGGTAAATGTTGTAGCCCTCCTGTAGGGGAGTTGATCTGTGTGCCAGGCCAAGTGCAACAGCCACATGTCCTTTGATTCCCTTTAGAAATTAGATTGTAAACTCTATGGATACAATACTGGGCCATCCCTTTTGTAATTTTAACCCATCAGAATTGATTTCTCTTGTTATGAAAGTTTGCCTTTAAAAGGTTAAGCAGAGCCTGCGCTCCAGGCCAGGCTCATGCAATGCATATATATACAGTACATAATAATAAACTCCTTTTGCTATAGTTTCCTGAGCCTGTCTGATTGATTAGGCTGAAGCCCTAATGAAGCTTTTCCTTTCAACCCATCCATAGTCTCTTATCTTGGCAAAGAAGAAAGGGAGGAGACATTGAGTTTCCCCACAATAGTGTTGTGTACGTGTCTTTTTCTATAAGATCTTTACTGATAAATCAACAGATCAAAAAAAAAAACCCTCTAATTTCAAGCCATTCCACATTATATCAGTGCTGTTTGGGTGTAAGGAGGTGTGGTATAGAGGATCTGAATAAGGAGTTGAGAATTTGTCCTAATCCTTACAACCAGAACCTTGGGCAAATCATTGTACTTGTCTGGGCTTTAATTTCCTCCCCATAAAATGAGGAATCTTTTACAGTTTGAACACTTGAGGAATCACATTTACCTGGTGGCATTTTTTCTGAGGGGGAAAGGCAAGGCAATTGGGGTTAAGTGACTTGCCCAAGGTACCTGGTGGTATTTTTTTCTTCCTCTTCTCTCACCTTTTCTTACTACTATGTTACTAGATACTTGAAGGTAATCCAGAAGCCTTTAACCCAAAGCACAATTGGAAACATTGCTTAGTGGTCAGCACATTACTTATCTAGTAGTAGGGCTATAAAAAAACATGGGGTAGTTTTATGTGAATTTCTAACTTTCCCATGATGAATAAATATGAGCCAGAGGTATTAGGCAGGGAGTAGATGGTAGCTAAGGCTTGTACAGTATAAATAAAGGGTAAAAATGAATTTGGGAATTGAGTAGGGTTGGAAAGGTAGATGGTGGCAAGGAAGACCTGAGGATGATTGGAAGAGGATTGGAAGAATAGACAAAGAATAAAGAAAAAGAAAGGTAGACAGAAGAGGTAAGAAAAAGAGAGAAATAAGAGGGAATAGAGGAAGAAGAAGGAAATGAAGATCAATTTGGGGGGAATCCAGGATTTAGGATATTCCACAGGGGAACTCTTTACTTAATTTACTTATGATGTTCTTGGATATCTGAAAATATTCCTAGTTAGTCATTAGGTTTGTTGAGTGGAGTGGGATCAGATAGTCATAGGTCAATCCCATAAGTTCAGTCCAGTTCAGCCATTAACATTTGAGTATAGCCAACTGATTTTCCAGTTTTATTCTGAAGACAACTAAAAGTGCTACAAGCCAATCTTACTCTTATTATCTGGAGGAAGTTCTCATGAAGAAATCTGATGCAGAATCATTAACTCAGTGAAAAGTTACATGCAATATGCAGGCTGGAGATTCTTTCAAAGTTCTTGACTATGACACTGAAGCATTGGAAGTGGTACATTGGATAGAACCTTGGACCTGGAGTCAGAATAGATGTGAGTTCAAATCCAGCCTCAAATACTTACTAGCAGTGTGACTCTGGGCAAGTCACTTAACCTCTATTTGCTACCACTTCCTTGACTGTAAAATGGGCATTATAATAGTACCTGGCTCATAGGATTGTTGTGAGGAGTAAAAGAAATAATATTTGTAAAGTGGAAGGCACATAGTAAGCATTTAATATATGTTTGTTCGCTATGGTTAAGGAATCAAGACTCCAATGCAGTCTCACTGGTAGCTAGTGTGACTTAAAATTCCTAGGTTTGAGAACCATAAGAGATATGATCCTATAATCCCCACAATACTGATCACTTCTCCTTTCCTAACCAGCTGTTTTCTTGCTGTCTTCAGTCTTCTAGAGTGTGTTTGGCAAAGGTCAGATCCTGGCCAGCTCTTTAGTGATTTGGATAGATTCTGTGTTTCTCTTTTGGAAAACTTCTCTCATGCTTTATCTTAAAGAGAAAACAAGGAAAAGTCCTTGTAGCACTGATCCTAATTATATCCAGTACTTCACATCCTTTCTATTCTTCCAAATATATGGTAGTACAACTTAATAAAGATAAATCTTTTTTTTACAAAGACCTAATAGATGCATGGAGAAGGAAATTATCTTTGCCAAGAAAACCCTAAATGGGATCATGAAGGGTCAACACAACTGAAACAACTCAACATCAACAATTAATGTTCATGCTCATGGCCAGTGCCCTCTCCTTCCATACCACCCCCCCCCATGTTAGTTTGCAAATTAAGCTATCATTCTCCAGCAGCACACCCACCCTCCACCCCCACCCCCTTCACCCAAGAGCTGACATTTCTACTTCAGAAACCATGTGAGAAGACTGGACTATGAAAGGACCTGATGAGAATCTTCTTAGACGGTGGTTGGTTACCTCCTCCTCCCCTCCCTCATCACTGGCTCCTGCCCTATCCCACATTTGTTGCTCATTAATCTTCAGAACTTGCATAATTAACCCACTCTCCTTTCTGTTGTTCCACATACACTATATGTTTCATTATGCACTCAAATACAACTCTCTGTTATCCATTGTGACAGATGTTAGCAGCTGGAGGAGGAGGAGGAAGCAGCCTCCAAAGTATCAGTCCTTGGGGAATGCAAAAAGAGTCTTGAGATAGCTCAAGCCTCCATTCCAGGAATTCAGAAGGAACAAAACACTAGCAAGGCTGCCAAAGTCAACAACGATAGTTTTGTTCCCTAGTTGTACTGAGGCTTCTAGAATTACAGCAAAAGCCTTGTTTACAACCCTTTTACAGGCAATCTCTTTCTCAATACTGTTAAAGTCAATAAACATTTGAGCATGTTGTGACCTGGTGGAGACTGGAGTAAGGTCTGTTTTCCATCAGAACTGCAAAGGCTGCTCTCAAGTGTGAGTGAGCCTGCTCACCTGTTCTCAAATGTCTCTGGTCTAGGGCCTGTCCTTACTGCTCAGCTCCTTGGCCCTCTCACTCCTTGACAGCCCCCTAAATGGACCCAACTGTTTTTACTTCCATTTAGCCAAACAGTTTCCAGAAAAGTATTCTATCAACACAGTCCCTCACTCAAAAATGAACCCTTCTTCCTTAAAATTTCTTGAGTCTTGGCCCAAGGTTCTTTTTTTGATTACCTGGACTGACCCTTGCACCTACTCATCCCCCTCCCTCATCCCTTGGAATTAGGACTTCTGAATTTTTAGTACAATTTAGCTGCACAGACCAAAAAGGAAGGGCCTCAAGAGCATGCTCTTAGAAGGTCAGTTGAGGTGTATCTTCCAGATTTGCTTTGTGTATGCCCAGATCACCTAACATGGAGGTACCTGGGTTCTGGGAGAACCTGGTTCTGCTTTCCCTTACCACATGGATAGGAATAGACTTTTTCTTTTGGCTGCTTAGCTGAAACAGACCATGTCTTTAAAACTGCCAGATTGAGATACTCCTTTTCTTTCCTGGGGCATCCAAAGAAGGTGAAGTTCCCATTCACCCATGGCTAGGGCACCACGAACCATCTTGGTGAGAGAAAGGGCTACTGCTTACCCTTCCTCTTCCCTTTTGCCTTGTGGTCCTGAGAAATGGGGTTGGGGTTTTTTTTGGTTTCATTTGGCCTTTTCAGTGCTAGGCATAGATAGTAGATTACCTATGGGAATGGGGAGCTCTAACCATGGAGGCAGGATTCCAAGTCAGATGGGCAGCCAGCTAGCCTTGCAGGGGAGCCCTAAGAAACAAGGGTGCTTATGACATGAGCCCAGTGTGGGGCTTCAGATTTGGAACTTAGTGGCATTGTGCTGTAGAGAAACTGAGTTAAGCTGTAAGCTGAATGCCTTTCCTGTCTGCAGAGTAGGTAGTGTAAGGAGGATTATGTCCACCAAGTGTTGGGGAGAATGTTTCTGTTTATTCTTTGTAAAAGTGAATCCAGCTGTTAAGTAGTTAAAAGGACTGAGTTGCAGGGGCCTCCTCTCTAGCATCCATGGTGGCTGGAGCCAATGGGAGATAATGAGGTAGCTCAGATCCCTTTAATGCAGTGGTTCTCAATCTTCCTAATGCCGTGACCCTTTAATACAGTTCCTCATGTTGTGGTGCCCCCAACCATAAAATTATTTTTGTTGCTACTTCATAATTGTAATTTTGCTACTGTTATGTATTGTAATGTAAATATCTGATATGCAGTATGTATTTAAATTGAACATAACCCACAGGTTGAGAACTGTTGCTTTAATGGTATTGGTGAGTCTTGGGAAAAGGTGAAATGGAACACCCCTGGCCTTCATGCAGTACAAGCCAGGGCAGTCACTGCTACAGAAGGAGCCGGGGATGCTATACCACAGAATCAGATTGACCTGCCCTCCTATATCTCTCTTCCTTTTTTTTGGCTGAGAGCAAAATTCTAAGCTGTTTTCATGAGGGTCAGGTGAGTACATATCCTGCCTAGGTGAGCTCATACCTATGGCCCTGCCTTTGTTCCTTTTCTGTTTGTTCTTTACTGATTTTCATGAATAAATACTTTGAGATAGATATTCCTGAGCTTATATACAATCTTGTAAGTTGGAAACGTCTGGAGACCAAGGGTCCCATTGGATTGGAACTGAATGGTGGTAGGGAAAGAGGTCAGTTACTGATGAGAGTCTTGGTCCAAGACTCTCTGGGTTTTTTAGACCCTGAAGAGCTGAGGTGAAATGTAAAATACCTGATTAGTCATCTTGTGAAACTGCTCTATGTTCTGAGGTTTAAATAGCAGTCCAGTTGATTGTAATAGTAGATATCTTAAGTTACTGAATTCAGTTAACATGTGTTGTATTTATTGGGTAGCATTTTTTTTTTTTGGTGAGTGTGTATGTGTGTGTGTGTGTGTATGTGTGTGTGTGTGTGTGTGAGATAATAAAATAGCTGTCTCATATCTGATTCATATTGTACTTTGAGTCCAATTTTGACTTGGGGAGGTCTAGAACTGAGCCACAACCTAAACATTAAGCTATTTTCTACTGGGGTGCCAGGATGAAGAACTATATGAACCAAAGAGTGAGAGAAAAGGGAGGCTAATTTCTCTAATGAGAGGCAATCTTCCCAGGTCTGAACTAGATTCAAATAGCATGCTTTGGTGCAGAACAAGGAGAAATGCCTCCACCATTGTGCAGCTCAGTATTAGTTCCACCTTAGAACTAGACCTATTTCTCAGATTTAGACTAGACCTAAAAACTGTAGGATTCTCAGAATGCTCTGCTCTTCTTTTCCAACTCCCTACCCCAAAATGCAAGGAAGCCTCATAGAAGTGAAGCTAGTCCAATGTTGTTGTTGCTGTTTCATGGATAGCTATGACCAAAGAAATAGTTACCAAGTGGCAAGCTTACTGAGGATGGTCTCTTCTTATTTAGGGTGTTTTTTTGAATGGTGGAGGAACTTTATTTTTTTTTTGAAGCAATAATACCTAGAAAAAGTTTTATACTTAGGTTTGTTTTTAGGAAGCAAATCTAATTCATGATTGGGACTGGGCCTGAGCCCTTTAGAGGAAGGTGTAAATTGCTAGAGCTTATGCTCTTTGGTTTAGCTTCAAATGCCAACCAAGGGTCACCTCAATACTACAATGAAGCAATGGCTTAATCATTAATGACACCCTGGTTAGCTCATCCCCCACACTGACAAATTCAGGGCTTCCTTATTTGTCCTTCCCGTTCTTTCCTATTCATCTTTCCCCTATCTTCATAGGAATCTAGTTAAAAGCAAAACAAAAATCTCCCTTCAATTATATCTAAAGCCTTCTAATTTTTTTTTATTATTTTTTTTATTTACTCATTTACTTTTAATTTACAAGATTCAGTTCCACAATCACTTGAGTTTCAGATTTTCTCCCCTCCCTTC
>CM053592.1:24390323-24410324 GCA_028646515.1 Pseudochirops corinnae | reverse complement strand
AAGAAGAAGAAGAAGAAGAAGAAGAAGAAGAATCTGCTGGTAAATATGTAATAAGGCAGCTGGGGGAGGAGGGTGGAGTATTTGCACACTCACTTAAGTTTAAACTGCCTAATTAACACTTTCTTAAGTCTAGATAACCAACAAAATAAAGCAAGCCCTAATTTGTAATGGCTGCTAATTTCTGAGGTGTAATTGCTTGCATTGAAAATTAATTAATGGTTTCCCTCAAGGTGGTTAAAGATGACCCAAACACACACCTGCATAAGAGGGATGAAAGTAAGGTGAGAGCAGAGATGATGGCCTGGAAACAAACAGAAAGGTGGAGGCTGGAGGTCCTGGGGAGAATGAAGATTAGGTTTAAGGGGACTGAGGCAGAGGTAACATTAGAAGGTTAGGATGGTAGGCTCAGAGAAATTTTCAGTTCTGGGCCAGGGAGGTGGAAAAATTATGGGTGACAATGAGATCAAGTATATGCTCATTACTGTGCATGACTGAAATGGAGAGGAAATAAAAGTCATGGGAACTGAGAAGGCTGATGACCTGAAAGGGTGGAGGTGGAGAGGAAGTGTACAGCTCATCTTTGTAAAAGAAAGAGGAGAGGCAGCTAAGTAGTGCAGTGAATGGAGTACCAGCCTTGGAGTCAGGAGGACCTGAGTTCAAATCTGGCCTCAGACACAACACTTACTAGCTGTGTGACTTGGGCAAGTTACTTAACCCCAATTGCCCCTCCAAAAGAAAAGAAAGCAAGAAAAAGGAAAAGGAATGACTTGGAGAATGGTGTCAAGTTCACATAGAAACAGGGGCTACTAAGCTGGAGATAAGGTAGGTGAGCCACATACTGATTTAGAAAACCACATGTTTACATCATTTATGTTTCGTTGTATTTGTACTGACTTTGTGAAATATTTCCTAATGACAATTTTGCCTGGTTTGGGTTGTACTTGGGGGTGCATGTTTGACACCACTGATTTAGAGGCCAACAAATTACATCAGAAAGGGTAAGGACTATCCATGGACATAGATAGTGTGAACTTCAAAGGTAGAGAAGTTGCTTAAGTGAAGGGGGTACAGGGAAGGAGGAAATGAAGAGCATGGACCTGCTGGTGAAGTGCTTGGCTCTGCTTCTGTGCCTAACCAGTCAAATAGGTGACTCTAAAAACAAGATGCTCAAGTTCCATGAGGATTGAAAGCTCTTGGCCTCCCACAGGCAGTTTGCATAATGACTAATTCATGTCCAACAGCAGCTTCCTGTGGTTTTTTAAAGAGTCAAGAGTCACAAGCTAGAGAAGAGTTTCATGGTCTACCTGGAGGTGAAGAAGAAGTTATGTCCATCCACTTGCTGGGCAGCTCACTGTGGTGTATTAGGGTACCTTTGCTGAGTTGGAGATGAGAGTGGTTTGCCACCTGCCTCCCTGAACAGCTCCCCTGGAACATCTGAGAGCAAACTAGTGGCTTGAAGTCCAAGGTGACCAGGGACACTGGCACCCTGGTCAGAAAGGGGCCCACATATTCTCAGTTGCAACTAGCTTTAGAAAACCAAGAAAGCCAAGTATAGTGGCATATGCCTTTAGTGCCTGCTCCTAGGAAAAGTGGACTGGTTCAGTGCTGGAGTTGTGAGCTACAGTGGTGCTAATGCCAATCAGTGCCTACACTAAGCCTGACATGAGCCTCTATGGGTAAGGAGAGACAAACTCAGGTCAGAAATGGAGTGGATCAAAGCTTCCATGCCAATCAGCAATGCCCCTGGGCCTGTGAGTAGCTGCTGTACTTTTAGTGCATGCAAGAAAGAAGGATCAAAGTCCCTCCAAAAAATACAGCTGCAGATGCTGACCCGATGGATAGACCCAGCTGGAGCTACTCATCCCTCAGGATTCTCTGCTCTGGACTTTACATGTTGTTAGGAGAGAGGGGTCCCAGGTGTCTGGTCAACAGGGCTGGCTAATGAGGTGTCCTGTCTTCCCCTTTTATAACGTAAATATAGCTATACATTCTTAAACTTAGATATACAAAATAAATACAAGGCCATTTTTAGTCAAAGTTCCAGATGCACATTCCTAGTATGTTGAGTAGATCTTCTGTGGAGCCCCCTCAAAAACAGGATCACAGTGGGCCAGGATCCATAGCACCAGAGCAGTATTTCCCTCCTCACAACCCGACAATTATGGAGGTAATTCCAATCTTATTAACCCCATTGTACAAATGAAGGACAAAGGGTTCAGAGACTGCTAGCTGAGGGTCACATAACTCACAGATATTAAAGCTAAAATTTAAATGTAGGTCTTCTGTCTTCAACCTTGATTCTCTCTTCTCTGCATCATGGTATAATTGATTCATAGAAAATTTTATTCATCTAGATTAATTATCTGCATCCTTGCCAAACATTCAAAACAACTGAAAAGCTGACCAAGCAAACCACGTCAGGTAGACAGGAGCCAGAGTTCATTTACATAAAGGTATACCAGACTCTCCCTTTAATCTTGTCTCTAGGAGCATCACTAATATTATTGTGGGGTGGATCAGAGACTTTCAAGTAATAGGAGCTGCTTCAAATCCAGGAACTGTGTAAGCTACTCCATCAAATATTCAACAGGATCCCCCATTCCCAGGGCCACATAGCCTGTGCATAAGAGGACACCAGGCTGGGGCAACTCTAATTTAGCTGCTGAGGTGAAGGAATGAGGAACTGGGGGGAAAAGAAGAGTGTAAACAGGAAGTTAAGAGCTCAAGAGGAATTACCTGTGAAAACTAAGCGTCTTAATTGAGAACAGGGAGAATTGTGCCAAGGATAAGATGGATCATAGAAAGAACTGAAAATCAGCGAGTGTAGAATGGAATGTGCTCAGCTTTTTGAGGACAGAACTGGGGATACGATACAAATGGTCCAGGTTTCTCACACACACTTACAAGGACATCCTACAGCCTTGTCCTTGGGGAGAGGAAAATAAACAAGGATCTATTCTCCCAGCCACCTCTTCAATTTCTCAATCTAGCTTAATAAATTACATGATACATTCTTAAAAGTAAGGCCAAGAAAGAGTTTAGAAAGAGGTCATGTAAATATTTGACATAAGGTCCTGCCATGCCTTAGTGTCTTTCACTTCAACTCTGCCAAGAAATTATTTTTAACATACTTAAGTGTTTTTGTCATTTATTTTATTTTTAATTTCTGGAATAAAACAGAGATTTCCACAACAGTACAATAAAAATGTTGATTGCACATGAAACTCTAAACCTACTATGCACAACTTGCTATTCCTGTCAAGTAAACAAAATTATCATGTAAACTTTTTTTCTTCCTTCCTCCAACCTAGAGATGACTACCATTAGACACAAAGAAGTATGTGTGTATGTGTGTGTGCGTGTGCATGTGTATGTCTGTATGTGTGTGTGCATGTGTGTCTGTATATGTGTGTATGTGCATGTGTGTCTGTATGTGTGTACGTGTGTGTACATGTGTGTGCACGTGTGTGCATGTGTGTGCACGTGTGTGTGTGCATGTGTGTGTGCGTGTGAAACAATTCAATACATCTTCTATTTATCAGTTCTTTCTCTGGATGCAGATTGTGTCTTCCTTCCTTCATAGGTCCTTTATAGTTAATTTGGATATTGATAAAACAAAAATAAGTTCCTTACTCAAAGTCATTCCTAAAACAATATTGCCGTTATGTATACAATGTTCTCTTGGTTCTTTTTTTTTTTTTTAATACATTGTTACTTATGAGCTCGTATTTTGAAGCAATCCCTTCTGACCTTCTAGGAGAGACTGTTCCTAACCTACCTCTTTCCTCCCCAGCCCCACTTAATCTCCAAGTTGCTCCAGCTCCCCACCTATAGGGACTTTCCTCCAGTCCCACCTCAGGCCCCACTTTCCAGATGTCTTTTATATTTTGTTCTCCTCTATTAGAATACATTGCAAAAAAAGAATGTATTGCAAATATATCTGCAATAACGGACCCTCTTGTTTTCTTGCATCTGTATCCCCAGCACTTAATATAGGTCATGGAATGCAGTAAGTGTTCAATTAGTGCTTAATCTATTTATCTAGCTCACCATCTAACTTTCTCCTTCCCTTCTTTTCTTCTACCTGATTTTCCTAGTTCTCTTCCAGTCTCTTTTCCCATTCTCATTTTTTATTCCCAGCTGACCCTGAATTTTCAGCTTCAAAACAAAGAGCTTTAGCAAAATTTCACAATAAACCCATAAAAGCCAAAAGAAAGTCTGTATAATAATCACAACTCATATTGGCAGGAGACAACAATAGAAATGGGAGGGCTGACCCATTCAAAAGATCTACAGAATGCATAAAATATTGGGGAGTCAGTTCCCAAAGCACATTCAATAAACTCTCCTCAACACAGAGTCCTAGAATTCAGGCTTCTTTTAAGACTGAGCTCAAATTCAAACTTCTATAGGAAGTCCATTTCTTAGGTCCTTCCCTGACCCCCACAGTTACTTCCACATGAGATCACCTTCCATTTACACAGTACATATCTCGTATACACATAATTGCTTGAACACAGACTCCCCCATTAGAAGATAGTTCCTTGAAAGCAGGGACTATATTTTTGCCTTGCCTTTTATCTTCATATTTTTACACAGTATCTGGCATATAGTAAACATTTAAAATGAATGCTCATTAGGGGCAGCTAGGTGGATCAATGGATAGAGCACCAGCCCTGGAGACAGGAGGACCTGACTTCGAAGCTGGCCTCAGACACTTACTGTGTGACCCTGGGCAAATCACTTAATCCCATTGCCTCCTAAAAGTGATAAATTAAATGCTTGTTCGATTATCTGCTAGTGCTCCTCCTCAGCCCAGGACTGCCACCCAGGACTGCAACCCAGATTCAAGTGTGGGCGAAGCAACAGAGAACTGTCTCGGCGCTAGCAAATTGATTCAATTATTCACAAATAGCAGGAGATATAAATGGATGAGATACAGAGAAGGGAAGGAGAAAGAGAGAACTATGTGCCACGCACTGCGTTAAGTACACAGAATACAAAAGCAAGAAAATAGGTTGATCCCAAGTTTCAAAGATCTTACATTCTAATGAGGAAAAACTAGTGATCCAGAGGTGAAGTGAGAGCAGTATGGCTAAAGTTTCTCATAAATTTCTAGACCAACTCCGTGATTCTCGGATCCCTGTCTAGAATTGCTATGAGCTTGAAAAACTGGTGCTTAAGCTGTACCAATATGATAAAAAGTGGCAATACTACCAATGTTAATTTACAGATAACCAAATTCATTTGGAGGAACGAAAAACCGAAATGGGAGGGGGGAGGAAGCTGTGGCTCTGAGGCCACATGTGGCCCTCTAGGTCCTCAAGTGCAGCCCTTTGAATCCAAACTTCACAGAACAAATCCAAGAGGATATGAATCACTGAATCAGTGGCAGCAGGGACAGTTTCTAGGCCTCTCAGCTCACAGATGCCAAAGATAACCTGGAGGGTCATCAGGACAGGTCTGTTGCACCAGGGTGAGAAAGGAGCATAGTCCATCACAGTCCCAGCAAACCAGGAGCATCTCGTAGGAATGACTAAAGCAGTGGCAGCATCAGGGGCTGCTTCCAGAGTGCTGAACCCACAGATGGCAAGGGGGTGGAAGAACTGGTCAGAAGGAGATTATAGGCTTCTCTTTGCTAGCACTGAGGCAGTTCTCTATTGCTTCACCCACACTTGAATCTGGGTCGCAGTCCTGGGTGGCAGTTCTGGTGTGAGGAGGAGCACTAGCAGAGCAGGGCTTACAGCAGTAGTGGAGAAGGGACCCTCCTCACAGTTCCAGGACAGAAAAGAGTGCTTGTGATCACTCACAGACCAGAGCACAGGCCAGGAGAGAAGTAAACACCTCTCCCTACATCATACCACCTTGGAAGAACTGAAAACTTACAGGTCCATAGAAGTATCTCTGAAAACAGGTGTACAAAACCCCTGAAGCTTGGGACAGTTCATCTTCCACACTGGAAATGGAGTCCTTCTTTAACAAAGTTAAAACCAAGTAATAGGCTGGGGAAATAAGCAAACAACAGGAAAAAAAAACTCTGACTATTAAAAGTTACTATGGTGACAAGGAAGATCAAAACAAACTCAGAAGACAATAAATGTAAAGTTCCAACCACCAAAGACACCAAGAAAAATGTGAGTTGGTCTCAGACCATGCAACAGCTCAAAAAGGATTTTGAAAATTGAGTAAAAGAGGCAGAGGAAAAACTGGGAAGAAAAATGAGAGTGATGAAAAAAAATTATGAAAAATAAGTCAACAGACTAGGCCAAATAGTAAAACAGGTCCAAGGAGAAGAATGCTTTAAAAAAGGAGAATTATTCAAATGGAAAAGGAGGTCCAAAAACTCACTGAAGAAAACAATTCCTTAAAAATTAGAATGGAGCAAATGGAGGCAATTGACTTATATGAGAAATCATGAAATCAACAAAACAAAATCAAAAGAATGAAAAAATAGAAGACAATGTAAAATATCTTATTGGAAAAACAATTGACCTGGAAAATAAATCCAGGAGAGATAATTTTTAAATTATTGAACTATCTGAAAACCATGATCAAAAAAAAAAGATTCTACAAATCATCTTTCAAGAAATTATCAAGGAAAACTTCACTGTTGTTCTAGAACCAGGGGATAAAATTGAAATTGAAAGAATTCACCCATTGCCTCCTGAAAGAGATCCCAAAATGAAAATTGCCAGAAATATTATAAACAAATTCCAGAGTTCCCAAGTCAAGGAGAAAATATTGCAAGCAGTCGGAAAGATACAATTCAAGTATGGTGGAGTCGAAGTCAGGATCACATAAGATTTAGCAGCTTCTACATTAAAGGATTGAAGGGTTTGGAATATGATATTCCAGGGATCAAAGGAGCTAGGATTGAAACCAAGAATCACTTATCCAGCAAAACTGAATATAATTCATGAGGGGATTCCATGAGGGAACTTATCATATCATATCATAGATTTAGAACTACAAGAGACCATCAAGGTCATCTAACCCAACCCTCTTATTTTACAGAAAAAGAAACTGAGTCATGGAGCTTTGAGGTGACTTTCCTAAGGTCACACAAGTATTGAGTATCAGAGGTGGGATTTGAACCAAGATCTTCTGGCTCTAGAACCAATGTTTTTTCCAATAATGTCCCCCTTGTACCATCTAAAAAATCTTTCCTCATTTTATTCTCCCTCTATTACCATATACTCTATCTTACTCTTCAAGCTAGAAAATCTCTACCTTGTCCCTCCCTCTTCCTCGACTCCTTTCTAATTTCTTTGTACCTCCTCCAACATTCCTTTCTCATTTTCTCATCTCTTGATTTTCTCCCTCCTTTGATGAGCATACAATTATGCAATGTGCAATACATAAAGAGGCGTGATGTTTATAAGAACTATAAATGCAAGCAGGGCTTTCCTCTCAGCAAGACAGTCAGAAGATTTCTATTTTTCTCTGCTACTTTCGAGGCAGGAAGGTGAAGCAAGCTAAATTTCCTATGGAAACTGCTGGCAAGGTAAGTAGGCAGTTTATTTCCAGAAATATATTCTCAAACTTCAGTTTTATAGATAAACTGAAAGAGTTTATAGATAAACTGAAGTGTGTTGTCTCATTAACTGAAGAACTTTATCATATAAAATCATATTATGTTACTTGTACATGCAAGAATGACTATGCACTGATGTATTCCTGATAATTTTTCTGAGTCAAACTATCATAAAATATGCATTTTCTTGCAATAAAAGCTCTGGCTACTTAGAGGAACCATTCAGTAAATACTTTGAATAATGTTTTCAAATCTAATTGTCTCTAATTTGCACTGATATCATGAGAGGCTACCTAGAGGGCTAGGCCTAGAGTCAGAAGGATCTGGATTCAAGTTTCACCATATATACTAGTGGTGCATCCAAGGATGAATCACTTAATTTCTCAAGGCTTCAGGTAAGGTGGAGTAGGAGTATTGGAATTTTTTGGAATCAGAGGGCCCTGGTGTCAAAAGCTGAAGTGTTTGGATTAGGTGACTTCTAAAGGACCCTTTCAGTTCTAAATCTGTAGCAGGAGAGTTGCTGATCTGCCTTGGTGGAAGGAATTTCCACTTTGGGAACTGCCTACACTGGTAAAATCACAGGTTCACCCACTCTCACCAAACCTGCCCAGAAATTATTATCCAAGGGATTAGTAAGACATTTATTGGGCAAAAACAAGTTTGGTAATGATAAGTTTGTAAAACTCTTTTTGTTATAAGAAAATGAGATCCTAAGGAAAGAAGGTCCTGCCCTTGGATAAAAGGAAGGCAATATAAAATTCTGAGCATTTTTAGGGGATTATTTTTCTCAAATGAAAGATAATGGCTATATTTTTATGACTGTACTATGGTGATGAATTCCTGTCTTCTCAGTTTTGGAATGGAGTAAGACCTAGCAATCATCCTGTAAAAGCTCAAACTCTTGGTTGTCAATTCTGCTCCCTTGAACATTTAGCCAGGGAAAGGAACAATTCACATTCATATGGCACATTAGAATTAACAGAGACATTTCTGCACACATTATTTCTTTGAGGGTCTCAACAATCCTGTTGTGAGGCAGGGGAACAAGGATTACCCATTTCTCAGAAGACCTGAGACTGAGAGAGCTGAGTGACTTGTTCAAGGTATTCTAATTTACAAATGGTGGAGGCAGGGTGCGAAATCAGGTTTTCAGATTCTAGATCAATTACTCTTTCTGATCCACAACGATTGTGGATATGTATGGAGGACACAATTGAAAAACCATCATCCTCAACAAAATCCATCTAGCAGCAAGTATGAGAGGAATCCGTGTTCTAAATGATGTACCTTAGCCACTTTCATGATGCATTCAGTGGTGCAATGGATAGAGTGTTGGACCTTGAGTCAGAAATACCTGAATTCAAATAATGTTAATGCCTCAGTTTCCTCATTTGTAAATTGAAGATAATAATAGCACCTACCTTTCTAGGGCTGTTATGAGGATCAAATGAGAAAATATTTGTAAAGCACTTTACATGGTACATATTAGGTGCTTCATAATGTCTTGTCTCCTTCCTTCAGATCTTTATATTTGTCCAAAATGTGCAGGTTAGAAAACCATGCCCAGTTTGAAAAGATAACAGGGGAGACAGCCAGCATGCATTTAGCAAAAGACATGTCCAACACAATTTCAGCTTATATCAGGATCTCATTCTATTTTATTAATTTTACAGGTTATCACATGCAGGGCAGCCATTGCCTGGACAATTAATGCTCCCTTGTCTATTGAGGAGATAGAAGTTGATCCACCAAAGGCTGGAGAAGTTCGAATTAAGGTAAAGTTGTTAATTATTATTATCTCCCAATGATTAAAAACTCAATGGGAATTCCTCTCTGAGGTAATGAAGACTTCGAGGTTTTAGTCTTGTATATGCATTTTTTCAGTTATTCAAAAGTTCATGCCTGTTTTCTCTTTAGACTTGAGTCGCTCAAGTCCCTCTCTCTGCAACTAACTGATATAAATTCTTTATCATTAAACAGTGTTGGGTTCAGCATATTTTTTTTCAGCCAATCAGGAGTCACATCTCCCACCATGTGTATAGCATGAAGCCCAGGGCAATTTTCCAGGACACTACTGAAAGAGGTATTGCTTGCAATTCAATCAAAATCAAGAAATGTCATTAATCACTTCTATGTGCAAAGCACTAAGAAATATAAAAAGACATTTAAGAATAGAAAAGTCTCGCCCTCAAGAAGCTTTCACTCTACTTGGAAGATACAACATGTGTACAGATAAGTAAATGCAGCTTAATGTCAGGAGGGAGAGACATGGGATCCCAATAGCCAATTCTCCATGAGGAGAAGTTTCCTGTAGAAGGTGACACCAGAACTGAACCTTGAAGGAAGAGGAAAGTCTGAAAAGCTCAGGTGATGGCAGATTGTGAAGAGCTCTTAATCTGATGTCTTTATTTTCTGGGAGGAAAAATCCCCATAACTTTATTGTAATACCTTGAACTCTACTATTATCATCATCATTAGCTACTGTTCTTTGGGAGAAAAAACAGAGACAATGCAACAATATAAAAGATGGATCTAAAAGATCATCAGGTGGATCACTCACTCTCAAAGACATGTATCTACTTGCTTTACAATTAACAATTGCTTCATTAAGTAATCTTGTTTGGTCAGCATCAATCTTCATTTCCCCAAACTGGTGAGACAAAAGCCTGAACGTCCATACTTGTAAAGCAAGTGATACAATGCTCTACAATATACATTTGGTTTCCCAGTAAGACATATTGACCCAATTTTTTTCTAGATATTTAGTTACCAAGGGCAGCTAGGTGGCACAGTGGATAGAGCTCCAGGCCAGCAGTCAGGAAAACTCATCTTCATGGTTTCAAATCTGGGCTCAAACGCTTATTAACTGTGTGACCCTTGGCAAGCCACTTAACACTATTTCCTTAGTTTCCTCATCTGTAAAAAGAGCTAGAGAAGGAAATGGCAAACCACTCAAGTATCACTGCCCAAGAAAATCCCAAATAGAGTCAGGAAGAGTCAGATAGAATTGTAAAACAACTGAACAAGAGAGAAGGTCAGGTTTTCTGTTCATTAAACTTGCTTCTTGCTCATCAGAGATAGCTAAATAGAGAGCAGGTCTTGAAACCAGAAAGCCCCATTTCTGACACAATTTGACTGTGTGACCCCTGTGTGAGTCATGTAGCTGTGTTCTAGAAAACCCTCTAAGATGTGGGGAAGGTATTAATCCGCATTGGTAAAGTAAGTTTCACCATCCTGGAGTCTGCTATACCAGTGAATCACAGGTCCATTCCCTATTTTAAACCTCCTTATTCATCATTTATACCAGCCATTTTTCATCAACCAAGATGGAGTAACCACCACAGAAAGCATTGACATGAGAGTGAATGGTAATGAATACTGACTGGTGGCAGGGGTGGGATGAGAGCATGAAGCTGAGTGAATTTTGATTAGCAAAAGATACATAGAAATTTGAATTTCTGGAATTCAATTTCTAGAACTTTCTGTTTCCATTCCAATAAAGCACCTAGGACTTGTCCATGGATACATTTCAGTTGGTCCATGAACTTGAACAGGAAAAAATGCAACTTTATTTTCCCTAACTTCTAGTTGAAATATATCATTTCTGTCCATATTTAAAAACACGATTCTAAGATGGGGTCCATAGCTTCACCAGACTGCCAAAAGTGGGATTTATGACTCTAAACAGGTTAGGAAGCTCTGATCTACAGGACTTTGACAATAATTAATTATTATTAAATAATTAGAAGGGATTTGTGGGCTAATTTCTCCCAAATGTAATATATATTCTTCTTTCTAGTATACTTCAGGGGATGAATCTGAGGAAAATATCCATGTGGGTTCTCCCTCCAAACTGGATCAGAACTAGGCTTTAACCTCTGAGTGGTCAGAGCCAATCAAACAGAGCAGCCAAAAGACAGAAGAGTCAGGACACAAACAGGAGTTTAATTAATTTCAGAGTGAGGAAAATGACAAATGGATATGGAAGCTCCCCCTCCCCAAGAAGGAGGGCTTAAGGCTGGGGCCACTTATATACATGAAATTGGGTGGCCCACAGCACAATCATTCTTAGACCTTGAGATAGTTCTCAAGGTTGTAATTTCTTGGGAGAATACAAGCATTCTTGAGTCCTATGAGAACAATCCTTGTGTCAAGTCTTATGGATTGTGGTCACCCTTCCAGTTACAAAACCAGAGCTCTATGCCAGGAACAGGAGTACAATTATCTGTGAGTAATCGTGAACATTTGAGAGATGGCCCCAGTAAATAGGAGAAGCTAAATCCTTCAGTGAATACCTGGTGCTGGTCCAAGCAATACACTTTGCTAGAGGGTGATATCCTGAGCGCAAAGGATTGTTGTTATGTCAAGCTCAGGGCACAGTCTGATTGTTAAGCCTTAGCTCTGGAAAACAGGATCTCTCCAAAGTGTTTTGACAAAATAATCCATATACAATCTTGCCTACCTCCTCCCATAAATTCTCCACTAACTTTGCCAAGACCCAAACTTGAATTATGTCCACTTTACCTCAACTTCTATTCATGTAATGCTAAATGGTGTCATCGAAATGATGAAACTGTTCACCAGGTCCACCACAAATTTATGCTAGCTGATCTCAACTGACTGCTCATTATATTAGGGCAATCCTCCCTAGTCAATTCACTCTACCCACTACAGTGATCATACCAAACCATTTCATGTCTCTTCAAACCTTTGTCTCCTATTCCACTACAAAAATCAAAGCAATTTGCCAAAAGTTCTCTCTTCTCCCTTCCTTCTCATCTCACAATACTCAGATGTCTTCTCCCACTATCTCCTTCTTCATTCTTATCCCTTCTCTTTCCAAGTCAAATTTCCATACATGTGCCCTTAACCCCATTGCACCCCATCTTTTCCAGGAGAGTGCCCTTTCTACCATCCTCTGTCTTTCACTAATCATGATTCTCACCAACTACTGCCTACAAACATTCCCATGTTTCCTTTATCCTTAAAAAATCCTTATTTGATCCTATTAATCCTAGATCTTTCCTACCTCTAATAAATCCTCCCTTATAAATTCCTAGGGAAAAGTCATTTACAATCCCATTATAGCAGCCAAATTGTTCAGTATCAGCTTAGAAGGAGGTCTCTATTGAACGTCCCAGGTATCTGAGCTATTTTGACCAATTTTTGACTAATGACTTGAATGAAGGTATAAACAGCATAGTTATCAGATTTTCAAATGACACAATAATCAAAGTTATAGATAACACAATGAATGACAGAATGAAGATGCTAAAAGACCTTGATAAGCTGGGACACTGAGCTTCAATCCCAAATTTTTTAATTTAATAGGTATAAACACAAAGTCTTACAATTGGATTCAAAAAAATCAATTTCAGAAGTACAAGATGGAGGAAACAAAAGCTAGAAAGTAATTTGTATGAAAAAGATCTGGGGGTTTCAATGGACCTCAAGCTCAACATGATTCAAGCAATGTGATATGGCAACTGGAAAAATCTAATTAAATCTTAGCCTACAATAAGAGAGTCAGTGCCTTACTTCAGGAATGGTACTGATACCCGAACAGCAACAGTGGAGGAGAATTAGCTTGAATTCATGTCATGTGAGGATCACTGAAAGGAATTGGGGAAGTTTAGCCTGGAGAAGAGAAGATTTGGAGGGAAGAGCAGAATATCTGATTTCAGATATTTGAAGGGATTTCCCATGAAAGAGAAATTAGACTTATTCTGTTTGCCTCCCAAATGTGAGCTCTGGTTGACTACAAAAGGTGAGCATATTGGTGGGGTCCCATGGGCTATATTGTTAGGCACTGCAGCCTACAGGATGCCTTGTACTATCAGTTATTAAACAAGCATTTTTTTTTCTTTTTATTTACTTATTTTATTTTTAACTTATGGAATAAAACAAGCTTTTCCATAACACAATAAAATAAAAAAATGATTGTACATCAAACTGCAAATCTACTCTGCACAACCAACTTGCTACTCCTTTCAAATATATGACAAAACTATCATGTAAATTTCTTTTTGTTTTGTTTTTTCTTGTTTTGCTTTTGTTTTGTCCACCAAAAAATAATGACTTTTCCAATGAAGGATAGGAAAAAATTGCCTGTAGGGGATTTTTTTTTCTTTGCCAGACCTGTAATTTCACTGATAAAGAGAATTTTTCTCATTAATAGAGGCTGCCACCAGCAAGGCAACTCAGTCTTAGTTATCTTGGTACCTGAAATAAAGTGAATTGCTCAGGGTCACACAGCCATTATATGTCAAAGTCAGAGTTTGAACCAAGGTCTTCCTTACTTCTAGGTTACCAACAAACATTTATTAAGTACTTACTATGGGGTCAGGCAGGACAGCTAGACAGTGAAGCAAATAGATTGCCAGACCTGGTATTAGAAAGACTGAGTTCAAATCCAAACACTGACACTTACTAGCTGAGTGACCCTGGGCAAGTCACTGAGTCCTGTTTGTCTCAACTTTCTCATTTGTAAAATGAGCTGGAGAAGGAAATGTCAAATCACTCCAGTATCTTCTCCAAGAAAACTCCAAATGAGGTCACAAAGAGTCTGACATGACTCAACAACCAACACTGGGGTGGAGTTTCTCTAACCTGTTTTATCAGCCACAATCTGCATTAGGTCAGATCTGTCTGATCAAGCTAAGAGCATCAACCAATGGGCTGGAGAAAATACAGGAAATTCACCAGAATCAGAACAGAATATGGGGAATTTTCAAATAGCAGTTTTGCTGATTCTCTTTAGAACTACACGCATGAAGGGCAGCTAGGTGGCTCAGTGAATAGAGCACCAGCCCTGGAGTCGGGAGGATCTGAGTTCAAATCCGGCCTCAGACACTTAACACTTACTAGCCATGTGACATTGGGCAAGTCACTTAACCCCAATTGCCCTCCCTTCCCCCCTCCAACAAATCAAAGAAAAAAAAAAATAACTACATGCTTTCCCAGCCTTCCTTGCCCATACCTCAACCAAGGTGGAAAACGACCATAATTGGGCCACATAAAGAACAGCAAAGTCAGGAGGCAACTTCCTGGATGTCATTATCCAAATATAATTTGTAATGCAAAAAGGAGCAGCGGAACCCTAGAATCTGGAAGCTCTAGGACAGAAGCACATTTTGTTGTTGGTCCTCACCTAGGAAGGACCAAATCCTAAAATATGTTTAATATAATTTGCCATCGTGTATAATTATATCAGTCTGCAAATTTATATATGTGTATATACATATGCAAACAGCCAGAAAAAAACCTGTTCAAATCTCATCTGTTCAAATTTCCTTGGAAAAACTGAAAAGAAGCAATATTGTGGTTCTAGGTTGGAATAACTCCCATCACAAACACAATCAATGAATTCACATATGTGGGATTTAAATCCAGCAGGCCACCTTTCTTACTCCAAATATTAAAGAACAATAAAGACTGAAGGGCAGAAATAGAGTCAAGAGAGACCTGAATTGGAATCCTGCCCCCAACAATTGAGTCTCTCAAGCCTCCTCTTTCTTACCCATAAAAAGAAGGAAGGTAAATAATTGCTCTAAGGACATCACAGAGTTGCCAGATAAGTACTCAGGAAACATTAAAACACTCTTGAAATGTGAATTGCTATCATATCTTTTACTCCCTGCAATTACAAAAACCCATGAATTCACTTCTCTGGATTCCTGAGTGTTTTGTTTGTTTTTGGCGATTGGGGTTAAGTGACTTGCCCAGGATCACACAGTTATTGCATCAAGTGTCTGAGGCCAAATTTGAACTAAGGTCCTTCTGACTCTAGGGCCACTGCTTTATGCACGGCACCAGCTAGCTGCCCCTGATGATCCAATTTTTAAAAACACAAGAATTCCGATATAGATAGAATTTAAAAGAGCATCCTATATGAGAAGCTTTGAACTTCTATTGTTATAGGATTTTTTTTAGGATATTGTACAAGTATGTACTATACTAGGTTTCAATGAACCTCTAACATTATAGGAAGAAAATATTCTACTGTATTTGACGTCATTTAATTGTCATACAGGTTTTATCTTCAGGGATCTGTGGCACAGATAATCACACACTAGATGGAACATTCCCTGTACCTTTACCTGCAATTTTGGGACACGAAGGAGCTGGGGTAGTAGAAAGCATTGGAGAAGGTGTGAACAGTGTGAAACCAGGTGAGGATGCAGCCCAAAATGGATTTTGATGTCTAAAGTTTCACTTTTCTTCTCCTCTACAAAAACGATAGATTCTCTACAAAAAGGAAGGAAAATCTGAAACAGATTAACACATGTATTAAGGAGATTCTAAAATTCAGATCTGGAAGAGACTAAGAAAGAACATTATTAGATTGCCAAGTACTTTCTTAGATTATAAACCTTCTCAAGTGTAAAAAAGTATGTCTGTCTTAACTTTGGTCTTAGACTCAAAAAATATTTCTTGACCAGTACCAAACTGAATGTAATTTCTTGAGATGCAAAGACCAGGTCCCTCAAAAAACCTGAGTACAAGTGAAGAAAAGGGAAGTCTGTCTGTGACTGTAAAAGTAAATAATGGTGGAAATTGAGGCAGAGGATTTAAAATGAGCCTTACATTTGAACTGTGAAGTGGGAAAATGAGACCTAGATCACAGTAGTCTCTGTAATTCCCCCTTTTGGGTGCCTTGGCAAGATAGTGGACAGTCAGGAAGCCTGCTAGGTGGTCCAGTGGATAGAGTGCTAGACCTGGAGTCAGAAAGACCTGAGTTCTAATCCAGTTTCAGACAGTAGATATATGACTGATCAAGTCACTTAATCTTTGCCTAAGTTTCCTCAATTGTAAAAGAGGAAGAGTAATAGATCTATCTCACAGGTTTGATGTGAAGATCAAATGAGATATTTGTCAAGTGTTTAGCACAATGCCCACTACATAGCTAAGTGATTAATAAATGCTTCCCTTTCCCATGTGCCCCATAAATAAAAGCCCTTGAAACTTACCTTCTATTAAAAGGTCAAAAGCAAAACCAAATGCATGCCCCTGAAGTAAGAGAGAAGTGAAGATTCCTAGCAGAACTGTGGTCTCCTATGAGAGGAACCATGCTTAGTGCCACCCTGCCCAGCCAAAACCTGGTGCCCACCTTCAGGAAAAAACAAAAGAGTTTTCTAGGTCCTTCTCACTCCAACCCCAGAGGGCATTCTGGGATATCCTTCTACCTCTCTGTGCCTGATTTTGGCTTTTAGAATAACTGGCTGCTACCCCCCCAGCTCTACCCCTTTGTGGTGGAGGGTCAGTATTTTTACAATAGTCCACTCTGTCAATAGTCCACTTTGTCAAATCTCAGGGCTCAGAGTCTCTATGCTACTGACTTCTCCCCTTTGTTCATATATCCCTTTGTCCCATATCAAACCCTAGAAGGTCAATTCTAGCTCCAAATAGGGAGCAAGCAGTGCTTTCCTCTGGGTTTTTCATTCACAAATCCACTCCAGGACCTTCCACTGGTATAAGACCAGACCTCAGACTGTTCAGTTGGTCTCTCGCTAGAAGGCAACACCCAGCATTTAGCAAGCCTACCACCTCTGAGCATGGTTTTTCTCTTGGAAATGATCCTCCACAAGATAACAGAAGATACAGTATTCAGAAAGAGACACTGATCAGAAGCATTAAATACTGCTGACAAGGCAAGAAAGATGAGTTTTAAGAATAATTGGATTTGGCTGATAAGGGAGCAATTCAAGGGAGGGCAGGTCCAGTCGAGTGATAAGTTTGGGAGCCAAATTTCAAGTGGTTGAAAAGTGAGTAATAGGAACAGAAAGTAGGGGTCAAAAATGTAAGTGACCTTTGAGTTTGCCAGTGAAAAGGAGGAGGGGGAAAGAAGGATGGTTTGAGGAGATGGTAGAGTCAAGTAAGGGCTTATTAAAGATGGGGGAGATCTAGCCATGTTTAGGAGGAAACAAGCCACTTGATGAGGAAAGACTGAAGATTAGAGAGTAAGGGTCTAGGAGTGATTTTAAGGAAAGGCAATCAGAAGACACAGGACTGAAGGAAGTGAAGGGTACAAGTAGAGGGGTTACAAGAAGATCACCTCAATGTTTTAACTTTCAAATTTTCTTTTTTACTCTAAATTTAACAACATCAATAAACACAAATATGTTCATATACAAAGAAGAATAAAAAAGAGGATTGTAAAAGACACTAAACATCCATTAGATGTAGGGGGTTTTTTTAAGTTTATTAGCAAGCAACAGAAGAGGGTGTTCAGAGCCATTAGCCTCTAGCTTGAAAGTTTTTCCAAGGGGGTGTAAGACACAGGTATTGTAGTCATTCTTGAGCAAGCAGTGGCTTTGCAAGGCTTAAACTGCCAGAGAATTGATGTCCACAAAGCCAACAGCATCTCTTAGACATTTGCATGGTCCAGTGTCTTCCAAGCAAAGAACATTGCATTGGTAATGCCAGTTATGTGACAAGCTTTCATTCCAACTATGTGAGTTGTTCTTTATTAAATCCTATGTATACAACTTGCTAAATTATCTCCACATTTTATTTTTATTCTATTCAATTTTTCTCTCCATCCGTAGTGATGCATTTCATCTGTTTTCCTCCCTTAGGAGATAAAGTCATATTGATGATTCTACCTCAATGTCGAAAATGTGACTCCTGCTTACACACCAAAGGCAACTGTTGCCTGAAGGAAGAGTAAGTGCCTTCCTTATCACTAACTCTGTTTACAATTCTGCTTACATAGTGGATCTCATTTCTCTTTGTGTGGATCTGTGTCTGTCTGTCTGTCTCCATGGATAGTGTCTTTTCTCCTGATGGACTGATGCTGGATGGTACTACCAGATTTACATGCAGAGGGAAGAAAGTGCATAATAATTTTGGAACAAGCACATTTACCGAATACACCGTGATGCATGAAATAGCAGTAGCAAAAATTGATGATGCTGCACCCCTGGAGAAAGTCTGCATAATAGCCTGTGGATTCCCTACCGGCTATGGAGCTGCTGTTAATACAGCACACGTGAGCATGTGTTAATGGGCAGTTCAGTGAATGAGGTTTTCTCTAATCAATACCAAGACATGGCTGCACCAAAATGGTCAAGCGAGTAGCTTTGTAAAGACTCAGGCAGACTGTGAAGAAAATTTCTTCTACTTTAGGATGCAGGCATATTCAGCCCTGAAGTCTCACTAGGAATTTCTGTTTTTCATGTGCAGGTTACCCCAGGTTCCACCTGTGTTGTCTTTGGGCTTGGAGGTGTTGGCTCTGCAGTTGTTCTGGGGTGCAGAGCAGCCGGTGCTGCCAGGATCATTGGCATTGACATCAATGAAGGGAAATTTGCTAGGGCCAAAGCTCTTGGGGTCACTGATTGCCTTAATCCTCGGAACTTCAAGAAGCCCATCCAGCAGGTGGTGATGGAAATGACTGAATTTGGTGCTGACTTTACCTTTGAGGCTATTGGGACTATCGAGACCATGGTATGTTATCTGAGGTCAAAGAGAAAATGTGTTTTAGGGCACCAAATATTAATCTAATTTAGGTCACCATATAGTAAACTAATTTCACTTTATTCAAAAGTACTTAAAGGAAAAAAGATAATTAGTGCACATGAGAAGTTATCTTACCTTCAATGTTCTGTGTAATGAAAGGTTTTCAATCTTTGTAACCATGCACTGTACCCAGTGATATAGCATTAAAGTACACACGGACTCAACAGAAAGAAGACCAACCCCAGATGAGTCCCTATGTGTAGAAAAGGCTGTCACTCACATGTGACATGAGGGTGGCTCAAAAGGAGGAAGAATAGAGATCTCTAACTTCTTTTCCCTCCAGCAAATGAGAGGTATAATTCCTTTCTCCCTCTGCATTACCTCAGTCATTGGGGAGGGGAAGAGGATTAGGTTCATAGATAAATTCAGTTCCCAGAGAGCACAGTCCCAGTTCTAAATTCAAAAGCCCCCTAAGGCTTAAGTCCCAGACACCCTGATTTCTCAGGGTTGCCAAGCTTGGCTGGCTAGCTGCACCGCCCCACCTGCTCACCTGGCTCCAAGGTCGCCTTGGTTCACTCTCATTTCCACAAAGATTACCTCCAGCACCAGAAACTGAGGACAAATAACATAGAAAAAAAAAAAACTAACACCAGCAGGACCTCTACTGGGAGCCAGGATCAAAGAGGGCTAATAGAGGAAGGACTTGCCTTTCCCTCTTTCCAGTTCAGTTCATGGCATCCATGTCGGGCATGAACCATGAGGATTGCTGATAAAAGTGTAGGTGAAAAGATAGTGGAAAAGAGAATGACTATCTCAGTCTCTCTCACTAGTTTTAAAGACACAGTCACTCAATGGAAGGCAAACTGAGCATGCTCAAAAAGCCTGGGCTGCAATAAAATTCAATCTCTCTATCCCTCTCCTCCCTCTCTCTCCCCTCTTCTCTCTCTCCCCTATCTCTCTCTCTTCCTCTCTCCCCTTTCTCTCCCTCCCTCTCCCTCTCTGTTTCTATC
>CM053592.1:24353832-24389823 GCA_028646515.1 Pseudochirops corinnae | reverse complement strand
GGTGGGAGAATATGTCAGAGGGATATCAGCCAGGCAGCAACTATTTTAACATCTGATAAATACCTACTATATGCCATGCACTGAACTAAGGACATGGAAGACAAGACCAGGAAAAGTCTCCTGGAAGAGGAGAGACTTAAGCTGAGTCTTTAATCAAGCCAGAGATACTAAAAGTTGGAGACTGGAAAGGAGAGTATTGCAGGTGTGGGGAACAACCAGTGTAAAAGCATGGAGGTGGGAGATTAGTGTTCTGTTGAAGTAAGCCTAGTATGTATCTAGTATGTCTACTAAGTATCTAAGTAGCTAGTAAGTCTTGTATGTATCCAGTATGTATCTAGTCAAGTAACTCTAGCTGTGACATATAAAAAGATTGAGAGATGTAATTTCTGGCTAATTAATCATTTTATGAATTAAGCTAGATAATTACTAATAAAATGGACCAGTGACACTCTCAAATGCCAAAGACCCCTCATGGGACCCACTCACTGCTTATATGCCCTTGGAAGAGAGGGTGTTCCTGAGGGTGGCAATCTATTCTGATTGGTTAACAAGTAATGAGAGAGTATGAATATTATAATGAGAGGTGGAACTGTCCTAATGAGGGACTAGGGATATGACTTTGATCATGTCATTTACTTCCAAATCAACCCAGTCTTGGACAATTTAATCAAAGAATTTATCCCTACCCAAACCTCAGTAGAACACCGTCGGCAAGAATTCGCCTAGATGAGACAGTCTAGGTGGGTTAAATTTGTGCCAGAGGTCAGCAATGTCCTTCAAAGGCTGAGATTCAAACAAGAAAATGGGACAGGAAAAGAGCCTAAATTTCCCCCATAATTGGTTGTTAACAAGCATTTCTCTCATCCCTCAAAAACCATGTGGAATGCAGTTGAAGACAAGAAAGAGATGAAGGAGCGGAGTTATAGCAAGATTTAAAAAGTCAAACAAAGACCTTTATATTTGATCATGGAGAGAATAGGGAGAGGTTTACTGAGAAGGGGAATGGTATGGTCAGACCTACAGTTTAGGAAAACTCACTTGGAAGTTTTGTAGATGACAGATTGGAGTGGGGAGGTACTTCATACAGAAAGTCCAGTCCAAAAGCATTTGCAGTTGCCCAGGAGAGAAGTTATATGGACTTGAATTACAGAGGTGGCTATGTGAATGTAGAGAAGTAAATACATGAGACATTGTAGAGAAAGAAATTATAAGATCTGACACTCATTCGTTATGTAGGGTAGTGAAAGAGAAGAATTAAGCCTGATATTTAGATCATAAATCTAGCTGGTGGAAAGGATCATGGCATCCTCAACAGCATAAGGAAGTTAGGAACAACTAGGTGGTACAGTGGACAGAGTATTGGCCTTGAAATCAGGAGGACCTGAGTTCAAATCCAGCCTCATACACTAGCTGTGTGACCCTGGACAAATCATGTAAACCCAACTTTTAAAAAAAGTATAAGAAAATTTAGAAGAACAATTTGAAAGGAAAGATGGTGAGTTATTGTTTGGACATACGAAATTTCAGATATCTAAAGGAGATCCTGTTTGGAATGTCCAACAAGCAGTTGGTAATGGAGAACTAGGATCTGGGAATCACCTGCACAGAAATCATAATTGAACCCATCTGAGTTGATGAGATCAACAAGTGAGAGAGTACAGAACAAGAATTTCTAACCTATTTCATGTCATGGAAGCCTGGTGAAGCTTCTGGACCCCTTCTCAGAAAAATGCTTTTTAAATCCATAGAATAAAACACATAAGATTACAAAGGAAACAAGATATATTGAAACACAGTTGTCAAAATATTTCTTTTAAGTTCAGGGACTCCAGGTTAAGAATTCCTAGCATAGAAAGAAAAGAGAAGATGTTACAGGACTGAGCTTTGGGGGCACCAATAGCTAGTGAATATGTCATGATCAAGACTTAGCAAAGGGGGTTGAGGAATACTCAAACAGGTAAAAAAAGAACCAAGAGAAAGCAGAGTCACAGAAAGTCAGAAAGGAGAGAATATCTTAGAGTAGAAGGTGGTTAGTGGTGTCAAATGCTATAGGGCAGGGGTAGGAGGTGGGGAAAAAAGATGTGGATCATAAAGTAGCTATCAGATTTAGCAATTTATAGATCCTTGGTAGCTTTGGAGAGAACAGTTTCATCTGAATGGTGAAGTTGGAAGACAGATTGCAAGGGGTGTAGAAGAGACACATAATAAAGGAAGCATTGATTGAAACTAGTTTTTTCGAAGATTTTAGCACAGAAGAGGAAGTAAGACAGAGTGGTGGCTGGTAGGCATATAAGGAAAGAGTGAGAAATTAAGGATTTTTTAAGGAGAAATTTGGACATACTTTTAGGCAGCTTTATGTGAATGTGGGAGTTATTCAAGATTAGAGGAATTTGTAAAGTTCACGGAGACAAGCTTCTGGAGAAAATGGGAAGGAATGAAATACAGAGGGGTTGGCCTTGGCAATCAGAAGGGCTCCCTCATAGTCAGAGACCAGAGTGAAAAAAGAGATAGTGGGAGATAATATTTAAGGGTGTCAATGAATCACTCAACCAATTAATAAACACTTGAGCACCTACTACAAGTCAGGAACTGTACCGAATGCTAAGGGTACAAAGAAAGGCAAAAGATCATCTGGTCTCAAGGAGCTTGCAGTCAAATAGGAGAGATAATATGTCAACAACTATGTACAAACAAGCTATGTACAAACAAACAACAACTATGTACACACAACTCTGGAGATAATCGACAGAAGGAAGGTACTAAAATTAAGGAAGAGGGTCAGGAAAAGCTTCCCGTAGAGATTTGAAGGAAGCCATGACAGCCAGGAGATAGAGATGAGGAGGGAGAGCTGTTCAGCCATGAGGGACAGCCAGTGAAAATGGCCCTGGTACAGAGTTGGAGTGGGCTTGTGAATAGAACCCTATGCCACTGGATCACAGAGTATGTGGGAGCGATCATATAAGGTAGAAGAAGATTGGAAAGGTGAGTAATATGAGAAAGTGGAGAGAAGAAAAGCTTGAAGACTGGTCTCAATTTTTCCAGTGAGGTATGAAGCCAAGTCCTCAGCAGAGAGGATGAGAATAGGAAGTGGCATGAGAGACTTGAGAAGAGACGGAAAGATTGTGTGTAAGATGAGGAATTGTTTGGAGATGTATAGTGGGATTGTTTTGCTATAGTGAGGGCCCATTTGACATCAGTTAACATAAGTTTGAAATGGACCCAGTCAGCATGTTTTCATGATTCTCTCCAGTTCCATTCAACACCATGTGAATAAGACCAAAGGAGATAAACAGCAGAAGTAAGTCAGGGTTATGGTTTGTCAAGACATGATCATCGACATAATGGAACGGAGAGAAAACAGAGTCTCTAGGATAGCATAGAGTTGCAATAGCTCACCAAGAAGTCAATTTTGGGAAGGGAGAAGAGTGAAGGGAGAATAGAGGTGATATATTCTGAGTGATATCCTGGGATAAAACTGAGGGATGGAAGAATGAGAAGTCACAGTAAGAACAAAGAATAGGTTCAGGAGGAGGAAGAAATAGAAAGACAATTAAAACTAGTTTGAGTTTTCCATGAAACCAGCAAAGTTTTTAGCTTAGATCCCAACTCATCTTGTTCCATTCCATAAGCATTAATTAAGTGCCTACTATGGGCTAAGGATTGTGTTGGTCTGTTTGGGACTAGGTGGTGCACGAAGTCAGGAAGAACCAATTTCCTGTGTTCAAATTTAGATTCAAATACTTACTAAGCCATATGACCTTGGGCAAGTCACTTAATGCTGTATGCCTCAGTTTCCTCATCTGTAAAATAAGCTGGAGAAGAAAATGAGAAACCATTCTAGTCCCTTTGCCAAGAAAATCCCACAAAGAAACATAACTGAAATGACTGAACAAAATGTACCTACAGTATGCTAAACAACAGCAATGCTGGTCTGTTTAGGACTAAATATTTTAATGCTAATTTTCTCCTCTAAGAACTTAATCTGTAGGTGTAGGTAATATTGCCTTGGAATGTTTTTGTTCCCAGTCTCTCAGGAAAGACTCAGAAAGTAATACTTTGATTTATTAGGTGTCCTAGGTGCTGGGAACACAAAGATGAAATGACATACTCCCTGTTCTAAAAGAACTTAAAATCTAATGGTGGGGAAGGGGCCAGTAGGGAAACAGACACTCAGAATATAGAGAATTAGGTGAGGAAAATGAGGATCAGACAGTTTAAGAGACTTACTCAGAGTCAAATGGCCAGTGTTATCCGATCTGAGACTAGAACCTAGCCCAACTGACAATGAAATGGTACAATGTCATCTATTTAGATCTCAATGAGACAAAATATGCCAAGTAGCAGGTCTGTAAGAGACAAAAGTAAGAACAAAGTGATATTGACAGATAATGGAACTTCCCTGTTACCACATGGCAAGGTGGAATTGCAAAGCTACGCACTTGCAATCTACGGGCTCTCCAAAATTCAAAGCTACCAAAATTAATTTCATAGTATTTTGTTTATGGTCATACAGCAGAAGTCCAAGGCAAAGGGTGGAGGGAGAGAAAATGGAATTAATAGACAAGAAAAAAGGGAACAGAATGTGATTTTTGATCCCCCCACATTCTGCCCTGGGTCTGGTTTGTCCGTGAATGATAAAGGGTGGGATTAGGAAAACTGTGCGTAGCAAGTTGGTATTTAACTACATGGAAGACCAGTTGGTTATCTGCTGGAGTCAGAACAGAGTGCCTAAACTGTGAATTAACTAATACCTCTCATTTCTCATTTCAGCATTCGCACCATTCTGACATTTTGAGACCCATCACACAGCCCCATGGGGAAGCTTCTTTTTGGTCTGTTTTGCCGGCATTCTTACCATACCTCTACTGAGTGGCAGGACATTGATAAAAGCTTTCAATAATTCAATCAACAGGTCGTTTGATGGAAACCTGCAGCTGAACAGATTAGTGATTAACATAAAAGATTTTTAAGACAATGTCCCAAATTCATGTTAGAGTGAAGGGAAACAAGAAAAATTAATTGGGATCTTGATAGAAGGTGATACTTTTCAGTTCGATCACTGTTAATCATTGGATCTTAAACAACTGCCAACCTTCAGTCAAGGGGCAGGGAGCCATCATTATCCATGTCCGTTCTTCACTGATGGGCCATTACGCATGCAGCTTTCTGCCTCTCAGCTTTCTGCCTTTTTCTCATCAGCAAATATTTGGGAATCCACTCACATCATTTCAATATAAAAAATATAACTTGTTGCATAAAAATACATTCTTTTTTTCTTTGTGTCTCCTCTTTTACAAAAAAAATAAATGAGCCCACCCTTTTTAAACAGAACACAAGTTACCATGCAAAATGAGGATACTGGAAAATACAGAAAATAACACAGATGGAGTATTACTGATGGTATATCCAAAGGACCTTTGCTATTTATAGACAAAACTCAATAGTCTTATTAATTAAACATGAATAAAGTGAGACATACTTTCATGGTAATAGTTCAGCGAGCTGTACCACGTGAGATGCCATATAAAGAAAGCAGCTTGGTATAATTCAATTTAATATATATTTATTAAACACTATGTGCAAGACATTGTACTGTACACTGGGGATACAAATAAAGAAGTGCACAATCCCTGCTATTCAAGGAGCTTACATCCTGCCAGCCAGGGGTGAGCAAGGTGTGTATAAATGTGGCTAAATACAAACAAACCTAAAATAAATTCGAAAATAATACTAATGGGAGGGACTGAAGGGGGAAGGTCAGGAAAGGTCCTATACAGAAAGTGACACCTGAGCTATTCTATAAAGGAAATTAGAGAATCTATGAAATGGAAGTGAAGAGGAGCTATGTCCAAGGCATGGAGGACCATGTGCCAAGACTCAGAGGCAAATGGCATGGCGGCTGTTGGGAACCCGACAAGTCAGTTTGATGGGACAGATAGTATTTTATGAAATAATATTGGAAATGGAGGTAGAAACCACATTGCAAAGATCATAAGAATTTTGAGGGATGGGAGGAGTGGGAGGACATGTTCAGATCTGTATTTGGGAAGTTCCACTGGGCAGCTGTGCAGAAAATGGATTGAGAGGAGAGACTGGAATTCCCCAGGCAAATTAAGAGACTATTCCCCTGGGGCAGTTAGGTGGTGTAGTGGATAGGGCATAGGCCCTCGAGTCAGGAGGACTTCAGTTCAAATCTGATCTCAGACACTTACTAACTGTGTGATCCTGGGCATGTCACTTAACCCCAGTTACCGAGAGAGAGAGAGAGAGAGAGAGAGAGAGAGAGAGACTGCTCTTAATTCAGGTAGAAGGTTATGAGGACATAAACTAAATTAGAGGTTGTAGAAAAGGAAAAAATCAAAGATGACTTTAAGTCAAGTTTTCTAGCCTGGGTGACCAGAAGGATGGTGTTACCATCAGCATAAATGGAGTTTGAAGAATGGATAAGTTTAGAAGAAAACAGAATAGGTTTTGTTTTGGACCTATTGAGTTTGAGATGCCTATACATGGAGGTTTAAATGTTGAATAACTAGGGGAACAATGCATGCATGACATACTTAAATTTAATATGCATTATTACCATATTCTCCATCACACTGTGAAGCTGCAATCAACAAAGCAATAAATTGTCTCGATTTGTAGCATTTTCAACTTTCCACGTTAAAAATCTCACACTGAAAATTTAACTCTCAGCTCGCAAAAGCTGGCATGAGCTGATTCCAGCACGCCTCTTCCTACAGGCTGCCCATTTGGAAATGTCCCATAGGCAGATTAGGTCTGGATACGAAGATTTTGAATAATTTGTAGAGGGGCACCTGATTAAATCAAGATTACCAACAAGAAGAGTATACAGAGAGAATGAAAGATAAGAGATATCACTAGAGTATCTTCTAATTCAGAGAGGCATTCTGTTTGGAGCCTCTTCCTCCAGCAACGAATCCATAGCTTTATGTTCCAAAAACACAGAACAGTCAACATTGGCATGGGCTGCCCTTCTCAGGCATAGACCAAGAGGAACCAGTGAAACTTAGATTTCTAGGATATCAGAATAGGAACTCCATATGGCTGCCTTGGTATCCGGTTGGGAAGAAGGAATAAGACATCATCACTTTTTCTTCCTTCCAACTCTCAATATAATTGAGCATCTTAGAGTAGCTCATAGCCTGAGTCTTCTGTGTGCAGCCAAAGGCCTGGATGCAGTAAATACACACACACATACACACACAAGTGCACACATGTGTGTGTTTCATTCCTTCCAAGAAGAGTTCAAGAAGCTTCCGCACTCACTTCAGCACCCCTCACTCTCCTTTGAACATTTCATTGATTAGTGCAATGACCAAGAGTGGTATACTGTCTCTAAACTTCCTACTTCCCAGGTCCCCAAAACTTCAGAGAAGCAGCTGCCCCAGTCCTTTCCACTATCCCTACATCAGAGAGCAGACTTGAGGAATCAGTCAGATTTCCACAGAAGGGTGGAACATGCATATACGGGTTATCCCAGTCACATTCGTGGGAGTAGTTCACTCCTTAACTGATCACAAATGAAAAGAGTTGCTTGAGGTCAATTCATGAGATTGCTGAAACAGCTGCAGGCAAGGTTACTAATCAGGTTCTCATAATTTCCAACGAGGAGAAAAAAAATAAGACAATGTTGTTACTACCTCATTAAGATTGAAAGTAGAGGAAGCTAGATGGCACAGTGGGCAAAGCAGTGACCCTGGAGTCAGGAGGATCTGAGTTCAAATCTAGTCTCAGATACTTACTAGCTGTGTGGCCCTGGGTGAGTCACTTAGTCCCAACTGCCTCAAGAAAAAAAAAACCCACTGGAGAAAGCCTCCAGGGCACTGACCAAAGCTTGTAAAACATTCTGCTGTGATTATGGGATATTGAACGTTCTG
This sequence comes from Pseudochirops corinnae, assembly GCA_028646515.1. Taxonomy (NCBI): domain Eukaryota; kingdom Metazoa; phylum Chordata; class Mammalia; order Diprotodontia; family Pseudocheiridae; genus Pseudochirops; species Pseudochirops corinnae. Next base: position 24,381,925 of record CM053592.1, on the reverse strand, counting down.
ATTTTTAAAGTCATTTCCTGCCTATTGCCAGCATTTATGTGTGTGCACAAATAAATATATGCCATTTGTTACTTCTGTGATTTCCTTCTGGATTTGCAGACACAGCTTTTGAAAAAAAAAGTGAATCTGCCTATTAAGACATGAAAGAGGTTTCAAAGACAATTAAAGGGACTTAAGTTTAGCAGCTCATCCCCATTCCATCTGAGACCTGAATTTTCGTTAATTCTATAAGTTTTGATCTCAATGAGGGAGTAACATCACCTCATTCTTTGTCTTCTCACCAAAGTGAATGGCCTTTTCTCAGTCTTTATTCTCCTTGGCATTATCAATCAATATTTTTTCCTTTGTACTATCTTGTCACTAGGCTTTCATTACACTGATCTCTCCCAGTTCTCTTTCTCTCTGTCTTTCACTTCTTCTAATTTGCTGGATCTTCCAGGTCACACCCACTCATGATAAATGTCTTTCAAGGATCTGTTCCAATCCCTTTTCTCCCTCTATACTATTTTACTTCATAATCTGATAAGCTCCCACGGATTCAATTGTCATTGTTATGCTGACGATTCTCAATTCAATTTGATAAACATTTACTAAGTGCCCACTATGTGCCTAGCACTGGGCTAAGGATGCAAAAGGAAGCAAAAGACAGTCCCTGACCTCAAGGAGTTTACAGTCTAATGATTTTTGGGAAGCTTCAGTCTGTGAATCTGTGCACCCAAGTGATAGAAACAGGCCTTTAGTAAGTAAGCACAAGCGGCCTCGGAAAGGGGAGAGAGATGCATAGCCAGAAGCCAGTATGGTCAGGTTTGAGGGAGTAGGACCAGGAGCAGTGGGTGGAAGGTGCAACGAGGCACTCTTAGGATCAATGTCAGGGGAAATGTCTTATAATTAGAAATGTCCCAAATTGGAATGGACCGTCTCATGAAGCTGTAGGCTGATCCATTGTTGTATATGACGTTGTGGAGAGTACATTTGTGTGTGTGTGTGTGTGTGTGTGTGTGTGTGTGTGTGTGTTGGGCTAGATGGCTGCTGAAGTCTGTTTCACATAGAAATTCTCCTTGTGAAACTGATTTTTGTACTAAATTGCAAGATTTTTACATTTCTTTCTATTAATGAAGTAGATGGTTTCAGAAAAACTTACATGAGCTGATGCAAAGTGAAGTGAGCAAAACCAAGAAAACATTGTATACAGTAGCAACAATTGGTTGTTGTCCTTCATTATCATAGTAGTAACAATAGTGATCATTCACTTATCTCCCAGTATGAAATTCTGTGATTGTCTTTGACTCTTCCCCTGACCTCACTTCACACATCTAATCAATAATCAAATTGTCATCTAAAATACCTTTCACATCAGTCCTTTCCTCTCTATTACCAATCATAATCCTAGCAAAGGTCATCATTGGGGAGTACTCCCTCTTTCTTTATCTAATCCATCCTTTATGCCATTGCCCCACAAATCTTTCTTATTCAGACATCAGTTTACATCACTCCTCTGCCTAAAATTCTTCCATGGCTCTCTATTGCCTACCAAGTAAAATTCAGATGTTTCTACCTGACTTTGAAAACTTTTAACACTCCAGGACCATGCTATTTTTTCACCCTTCTCTTATGTGCTCTTCTTTTGCTCTCTGGTCACAGAAGAGGAATCTATCCTTGCTTCTCACTAGGGCTAAACCTTCTAAATGCAGACTTGATCCTGTCCCTTCCTTCTTCCAGTAGTACCTGATTCCATGAGTTACCCCACCCCACCTCCAATCTCTTGACTCTTTCCTTTACCACTGACTCCTTACCATCTGCCTATAAATATGCCTGTGTCTCCTTCATTTTAAAAAGATCTCTTTTCCTTATCCCACTTCGACCTTTGCAAATGTTTTTCATCTAAGATGTGAGGATTTTTTAAAATCTACTTCCAGATTTCTAGACTAATTAGTGTACAATTTTATGATATCACTTTTTGTATTCAGACCTCAAAAAATCTGACAAAGTTTGCCTATTATAAATGAAAAGTATTAGATTGCCTTGATAATCTACCCTGGAGGTTAGTTTTCTGTTGGATGTCTGCCTAAGCCTCAAGTTCTCTTTCATAAGAATGATATTGATAATTTTTGTTGATGTTGAGTCATTTCAATTGTGTCTGACTTTCTGTGACCCGATTTGGGGGGTTTTATTGGCAGAGATACTGGAGTGCTTTGCCATTTCCTTCTCCAGCTCATTTTACAGACTTGTTTTATTTTGTTGGGTTTTTTACTTATAATTAGTGATTTGTAGTGTTTGATATGGTTGCAGATAACATTTTTCTTAAAGCTGGAAAATGCCTAGAATGGCTCTTAAATATTTATACCAATTCTCTTTATGTCTTCATTATCAAACCTTTATCATACAAGATTTCTACAGATGAGGAATTGAGGCAAACAGGGTTAAGTGACTTGGCCAGTCTTTATTTATCCTACTCTCTCTCTCTCTCCTTTTACCTGTCCATTAACAAATATGTTTTACTTCTGACTTTTACCTCCCCCAAACTGCACTCCCTTCTATCAGCCCACCCCCCCCTTCCTCTTATCACCCCCCCCTTCTACTTTCCTGTATGGAAAGATAAATTTCTATGCCCAGCTGAATGTCAATGTTACTCTGGTGGGGAACTTCTAATGAAATAGATTTATAAAGGCTTCGAAAGTCCCTCTGATGACAGCATTGCTGTTATTGAAGTGGCTTGAAAAATTGCTTGCTGGAGGGTGGAAGGTCCCTACCTTAGGGTCCTGGCTGCCAGGAAGATAATTTAGTCCAGCAAAAAGCAGATTTCTGCCTGGGTGTAGGAGTTGCTGGTGCCAAGACCCAAACAGGCAAATGCCACGGCTGCCCTACGGGCAGCAGCTGGGTGTTCTCTCGGCTTTGCCTTCTCCCTTCCTTTTTTCATATCTATGAAGAAAAAAAGTGTATATTCAGTTTTTCTTTAGTTAAAATATGGTGTAAAACAGACATGTAATTTTCCCTATTTAATGCTCTCAAAATCACTTCAATGACATATATATATATATATATATATATATATATATATATATATATATATATATATCTCAGTGTAGGCATAGAATGATTTGCATTTATGTAGAATTGTGTGGTTTTAATGTCTATTGACTGCATCTTTAATGCTGATGCAAAGATATTTTATCAGAACCTGAGGGCAGTGTCTTAACACATCGCCAATCAGGGAAGGCACCTTTGAAGAGATGTTGAGAGACTAATAGCAATTAACATTGCAAAAGTGGATCAACTTCTGGTCAAGCAGAATGTATTTTTTAATTCAATTTTATTTTATTTTCAGTTCTGAACTCCCTCCCTCACTCTACCCCTTCCCCACCTATTGAGTAGGCGAGAAAAACAAAATCCATTAAAAACATGTATAGTGGTACAAAACAAATTCTCACAAGAGAGAAGGAAGGAAGGAAGGAAGGAAGGAAGGAAGGAAGGAAGGAAGGAAGGAAGGAAGGAAGAATGAGGAAGGAAGGGAGGCAAGAAAGATTGTTGATATTGTATAAGTTGTTCTGATTATGCTTACTTCATTCATCAGTTCATACAAGTCTTCTCAGGTTTTTCTGAAACCATCCCCTTCATCATTTCTTATAGCATAATCTATCAAATTTACTTATGATAACTTATTTAACCATTCCTCAATTGATTGACATCCTCTCACTTTTCAATTTTTTGCCACCACAAAAAGAATTGCTATAAATGTTCTTGTACATATGAGTCCGTTTCCTCGTTCTTTGATCTTTTTGGGATAAAAATCTAGTAGTGGTTATTATGGTTATGTACAGTCTAATAGCTTTTGGGGCATAGTTACAAATTGTCTTCTGCAATGATTGGATCAATTCCTACCTCCACCAACAGTACATTAAAATGCCTGTTTTCCATAAGCCCTGCAATATTTGTCATTTTCCATTTTTGTCAACTTAATCAGTCTGATGGGTGTGAGAGAAATAATAAGTTCTTTTCATTTGCATTTTTCTAATTACTAGTGATTTAGAGGATTTTATATGGCTATTAACAGCTTAGTTTTATTCCTTTGAAAACTTCCTATTCATAATCTTTATCAACTGGAAAATTACTTTTATTCTTATACATTTTACTCAATTCTCTTTATGTCTTAAAAATGAGATTTTAATCAGAGAGATTTGCACAAATATTTCCCCCAGGTTCCTATTGAGCAGAATATATTACTGAAACATATTTTTTTTTGGAAGAAAGAAACACATACCTTGCAACTTAGGTTCTCTTTGCATTCAGATTATCTATGTTGTGAGTTATGTGTTCTTTTATCCTCTACTATTTATATCTTCTCAATTTCTTTGGCTCTTCAGGATCCAGAACAAGAGGTTATGCTACATTCAGGGATATCTGCAAAATACTACCACTTGGCCAGCGTATGCACAAAGCTTTTTGTCCAGATGGAACAATCCTGTTTAAAGGAGCTGTGATACAAATGGAAATGGGAGTCATAATATAATTCAGGACCTGGATAGCACCTGAATAAAATTCTATTTTCTCTAAAAAGCATAGTAGTTGCCTTTGACAGTATGGGATGAACCACTAGTATGTTCCTAACACTTGTCTCTGATCAACGTGCTTTGGGTAGGTAGGATCTCAAAAGATTTAATGCTGATATAAACAAACACATTCTGTGCAACATTTCAATGTTTGGTTTGTTGTTTTGAGAAACAGGTACATAGCAAAAAAATATTTATTGGATAAATAATGAGTTGGTTTATTTTCATATTGATAAGTTAATGTATTTTATTTCCATCATAGATTTACATTTATTCTCTCAGAAATGATAGGTGCTATTTAAAAAGCTCTTCTTCGGTAACCACAAGGTATTATTAGAACCACGTGAATGCATATCATCAGGAGAGAAACCAGTCTATGTCTGATATTTGTGTTCTGTACCAATCTCAGTAGCTTCTGGGAAAACTGGTGCAGAATTTCCAAGAACTCTTTGCTATTTTCAATACTTGCTTCTTGGGGGGCAGCTAGATGGCACAGTGAATAGAGCACTGGCCCTGGAGTCAGAAGGATCAGAGTTCAAATCCGGCCTCAGACACTTAACACTTACTAGCTGTGTGACCTTGGGCAAGTCACTTAACCCAATCGCCCTGCCTTCCTCCTTCCAAAAAAAAAAGACAATTAAATAAAATAAATAAATAAATGATTTCGATACTTGCTTCTTTTCATAAAAATGATAATGTTCTAAAGTTATAGGTATGTTTGATTTTTTTCTGTTTCTGCAAAGGGTCTTGCCCTGCCCCCTACACATACTCAGATTTCCTAACATGGAGATACTCTGATTCCCATTGTTCCTTCTACCACGTGGGTGGAAGGAGTCTCCTTTGATTAACTGTAAAGACGAAATAGGCTGCATCTTTAAGACTGGCCAGACTGAGGTAGTCTCTTTCTGTGTGCTCTCTCCTACTGTGTTAAAAGACCACAGTTAACCCACAGCATGGGTACCATGGTCTGAATCAAGAGAGGTGGATACCTTTCCCCACTCCTTTTGGCCCAGTTCCAAGAAATGGCCTAGGAAGTGTTTGTTTCTGTTATGTTTTATTGAAGTCCTCAGATTTAGGTGCCAGCAGTCACTAGACCTGGTAGTTCAAACCATGGTGACCACAAAGCCAAGATTCCAGGAGAGTTGATACAGTCTTGAGAAGCCAAGGTGCCTGGGACTCAAACCTGTGGTGGAGTTTTGGACTTGGAACTGGTACTAAACTCTACTGTAATGAAACTAAACTATGTGCTTATTTATATTATAAATATATATTTTATTTGTATGTATTGTGTTTATATTATAAATATATTTTATAACATATTGATAATATGAATATATTTGCATAATCAATATATATTTGGGGGTGGCTAGGTGGCACAGTGAATAGAGCACTGGCCCTGGAGTCAGGAGGACCTGAGTTCAAATCTAGCCTCAGACACAACACAAAACTAGCCGTGTGACCTTGGGCAAGTCACTTAACCCCAATTGCCCTGCCTTTTTCCCTCCAAAAAGCAAACAAACAAACAAATAAATAAATGTTTGTATTATACATTTGTATTATATAATAAATATTATGTTTCTATAATAAGTATTTTATTTATATTATAAATATTATATGTATTTATATTTGTATTATGCCCTTTGAAGTAAAGATTGCTTTGTGAAAACATCCAATTGTTAGTGGTTAAGTGGGATAGGGGTATAGGGAACTCACCCCTATACATGGGGAAACACCATCTGTGGGGGGGTTAAAACCATTTGCTAAGAGCCTAGACACCCTTAAGGGTAGCAGAAAACCCCGGGGAAGAAGTAAAATGCAATATACCTGGCCTATAAGCATATGAGCATTACACCCTCATCTTGCTTTAATATTTAAGGAAAAACAGTAAAATATGTACTTCATTGTTCATTTCAACCAGTTTTCACACGTATAAAAATGGTCAGATGTCCTCAAGGGTGAAAGAATATCAAAGAAACAAGGAAACTAAGAAGTAATCTATTCTAATCTCCTCCTTTCACAGATGAGGAAACATGTCCAGAAAAGCGGAATGATTTTCTCCACTTTATACAGCTACTGGGTGGCAGGTTTCCTAGTTCCCTAGTTTCCTAATCCACTGCTTCTGCGACCACATCATGGCTTCTTTCCACATAATTTATATAATAAGTATTGTCTTACATATAATTACTTAGCATTCCATTTTCTCTTGGCTTTCCATTTGCCCTTGGGCTGTTGTATTTAACCACAAGTTGTTGATCAACTCACCATCACCATAATAAGCATCTAAGAAATCTAGTTTTTATACAACAGCACTCAACACCATCACCTGATATGCTGATTAATAAACTGTTCTGCCAAGCATGAAGAGTTCATTTGAAAGTGAACACTAAATAAATTGTATATTTCCTCCTTCTTCTCCTCCTCTTTTCCCCCCTCCTCTTCTTCATTCTCCTCCTCTTCCTTCTCTTCCTCCTCTTTCTTTTCTTTTCTTCTTCTTCTTCTTCTCTCTCTCTCTCTCTCTCTCTCTCTCTCTCTCTCTCTTACTTTCTCTCTCTCTCTCTCTCTCCTTAGTACTTAATACTACTCTCTCTCTCCTTAGTATAGACAAGATAAGTACCTTGGTGCCACAGTGGATAGAGTGCTGGCCTTGGAATCAGGAAGACTCATCTTCAAATATGGTCAGGAAGACTCATTTTCCTGAGTTCAAATCTGACTTTAGACACTTACTAGCTGTGTGACCTTGGGCGAGTGACTTAACCTTGTTTGTCTCAGTTCCTCATCTGTAAAATGATCTGGAAAAGGAAATGGAAAACTACTCCAGTATCTTTGCCAAGAAAAAATGGCACAAAAAAGAGGACACAACTGAAATGACCGAAGAACAACTTGGGTTAAGACATTCCACTAAAGCTAATTCTCAAATTCAATCTATCCACCAGCCTGAGCTTTCCTGGTAGCAAAGATGACACCACACCCTGGGCTTGCAGAAAATTTCTCTGACAAAAGTCTAATATTTCTTTCAGAAAAATTTCCCAACCCCAACACATCTTTAGAAAATCTTGGGCCCAACATAATGCAAACTATATATTTAATGAGGCAAATCTAAATGAAAAAACTTATCAAGTTAGATTTTGTTCCATTGATTTTTTTTGTCGAGTAGCTGTAAGTATTCACTTTAAGTATTCATAATTCATATTGAGCATTCACAAATTACTTTCCAGTCAGCCAGTCATCATTTTTTCAAGCACCTACTGTGTTCTAGGCATTGTGTTAATCACTGGAATACAAAGAAAGGCAAAAAAAAATAGCCCCAACCCTCAAGGAACAAACTCACCATTTAATGGGAAAGACAAAATGCTAACAATTATGTGTAAACAATATATTTACAGGATAAATGGGAAATATTCAACCAAGAGAAGGATCCAGAATTAAAATGGATCAGGAAAGTCTTCTTGTAAAAGTTGAAATTTTAACTAGTACTTGAAAGGAAACCAGGATGCAGAGATGAAGAGAAAGAGCATTCCATGTGTAGGTGACAACTGGAGAAAATCCCAGATCTTTTTTAATAAATGGAACTGATCATATATATTCTCAGAAACTTAGGAATAAGCCAAAATCAGTGCGAAGCTTGACAGCTTAGAGTTTTAAGATCATCCCGACTCACAGACAGAAAGGTGTGAGTCAAACCCTAGTGCTACCCAGGTGGAAAAAAATGCTGTGGATTCCTATAAACCATTGACTACTTATGTGGCTTAAAAAATTCTAAATGAACTCTACCGGCACTATAAATAGTTCCATACTTGGAAATAGGAAGGTTACTGTCAGTAATGGTTATAGGTTAGGAGGACCTATGTGCCTATAACTATGCCTAGAGAATTTAGGACTCAACACCATCCCTATAGGAGTTTGGGGTGATATCCTCAAGAGGGATATATGAGAACAAGGACAAATCATATTATGTGTACTCCTCAAACATGTTTATCCAAGTAAAATTTCATCAAAATGAAACCAGATACCTTTGGAGGAACAAAAAAGTTCCAACATGATGGTTATAGAATGGCAAAGAGGGAAGGAAGATGGGGAAGTTTTTTTCGCTCTGATTATTTGGTTATGGACCTCAGGCCTTTTGTTAGCAGTAACTGGAAAAGCCAATTCTACCTCCTCAGGTTACCCTCAGGAACCACTAGTCAAAGAAGTGAAGGGAAGCCCCAAAGTGTCGATGGGGAAAAGGTCCTATCAAGGATCAATACATAGTTTGTGGGTTTCTGAGTGTATCCCTCATGAGCTGAAGGCCTAAGGCTGATATGATACCTATGCTCCAGAAGGACATGTTTATTAATGGAAAACTACCCTCGTAATCACTGAAACTTCATCCCCCTGATACACAGAAAGCTTATAACAAGAAGCAAAGTTCCAATTTCTGAAATATTCATGTAATTCCTTGGCTCTGCCCACAAATCTTGGGAGAATCATCACGACAGGGACCAACCAAGCCCAAAGGTAGGGCAAGAAGGTGTAATCAGTGAGAAAAGAGCTGGTTTTGAATATGAGTGGGAAGAATTGAGCCTAGTGTTTCCTTCTTAAGCTGTCCAGGATCCATTGGAAGGGCACCTTTCCTTCTCCTCTCCCCTTACTATTCAAAACAACTTCTGAGTGACATACAACATTGGCTCCCTCCTCATTAAGTCTCAGCAATATTGGTCTTAAAGTTTTGGTGGCAAGTCACTGGCCTGATACTAATATTATACCTTTTGCAATTTTAGCTATGCATTAATCCAGCAAAATCCTTTCCCCTTAATTACTGCCAACCCTAGCCATAATTATTAATGAAATATTCTAAGGCATACACCAAAGAAGCAGGGTAGTATAGTAGAAAGATCATTAGCTCTGAAATCAGAGTATCTTGGTGGAAAAGTCTGCCATGGGAGAAGAGAGATTTCCCCTCACTGAAGATCTCTAAGTAAAAGCCTGTCAATCAAGGCATCATAAATCTACAACTACAAGAGACCACAGAGACCACCTAGTTCAACTCTGTCATTTTGCAGATGAGGAAACTGAGGCCCAGAGGCTGATTGACATAATAAGAGGGAGCATGTCATTAGTATGTTGTGCCCATAGGAGCCATATAGACAGTAAGTTACTACCTGAGTATCCTTAAACAAGGCACTTAGCTTTCCTCTCCAATGAAGGGAAATTTAATTACCTCCCAATGACGACCTATCCTACATTTGGAGAGCTCTAATTTTTAAAAGGATTTTCCTTAGATCAAGTCTAATTCTGCTTCTGTGCAACTTCATCCATTGTCTCTAACTCCATTCCCTGGAAATGAGTAGAACCAATCTAATCCTACTTCCAGATGACAGCCCTTAAAACATTTAAAGATAATCATTGGCTCCTTCTCTACTCACTACAAATATTCTCAGTTCTCCCTCATTTTTAATAAAAATTCTAAAAATAACAAAATCTTGCCTTTTCCACCAACTCTTATCTTATGTCTTTCCTCCTTTTCAGACAAACTCCTTGGGAGGGAGCAGAGGAACCACACGCCTTGATTTCACTGCATCACTTCCTATTGATTTCTTGACCCCTCGAATTTTGACTTCAAATTGCAACACTCTACTAGAATTGTCCTTTATAAACTCACATATTATATCTTTTTTGTTGATTTTTTAGATTGAACTTTTTAAGTTTTTTTCAACATTCACTTTTTTAAGATTTTGAGTTCCAAATTTTTTTCTCACTCCCTGGCCCTGCTCCGTCAATAAGACAGCATACAATCTGATATAGGCTGTACATATACAGTGATATTAAACATATTCCCATATTAGTCATGCTGTGAAAAAAGAAGAAGAACAAAAGGGGAAAACCATGGGAAGGGAAAAGAAGAAAATAGTATACTTTGATCTGTATTCTGATTTCATAGTTATTTCTCTGGATATGAATAACATTTTCCATCATGAGTTTTTTGTTATTGTCATAGATCTTTGTATTGCTGAGAAGAACTAAATCTATTAAAGTTGGTCATCATACGGTGTTGCTGTTACTATATACAATGTTCTCCTGGTTCTGGTCACTTCACTCAGCTTCAGTTCATGTAAGTCTTTCCAGGTTTTTCTGAAATCCTCCTGCATTCCACTGCATTCATATATCACAACTTGTTCGGCCATTTCCCCAGTTGATGGGCAACCCCCCAATTTCCAATTCTTTGCCACCACAGAAAAAGCTGCTATAAATATTTGTGTACATGTAGGTCCTTTTCCCTTTTTATGACATCTTTAGGAAATAGACCTAGTAGTAGTGGTATAGCTGAATCAAAGGGTATGCATAGTTTTATAGCCCTTTAGGCAACATATTAATTTTTTAATTACTAAAAACCAATGGGCTTTTTATTCACTCTTAATTTCCTTTGACCTTTCAGTTGTTTTTCATAAAACTGACAACCTGGAAAATTGATTCTCCCTTCACTTTTGTAACAATGCTGCCTCCTGATTCTTCTCTTACTTCTGTGACTGTTTCTTTGTTGGATACTCTTTCATTTATTTTCTTTTACTTTCCTGTTCTTTGTTGGATCTTCTTTCATTCCCCATATCCTAAATGTGGGTGCTCCCCAGGGCTCTGTCCTGGGTCTCTTCTCTCCTCTCCTCTGTTCTCACCTCCTCTGCCTCTCCTTTGTCCTATCCTGCCTCCCTTGCCTTGCCTCTGATCCCATCTTCCCCCTTTTCCTCTCCTCTCCCTTCCTCACTCCTTCTTCCCCCTCTCCTCCCTCATTCACTCTCCATAGGGCTGCTAAAATAATCTTCCTAAGCACATCTAATCATAAAAACACCTAATCAGGTTATTCCCTTGCTTATAAGCCAAGAAGTTTACAATGGCTCTTTATTATTTCTAGGATAAAATTCAAATGCCTTTTTTTTACTAAAGCTTTCCCATAATCATCTTGGAGTTTACCTTTCCAGACATTCTTCATTATTCCCCCCTACTCTCTGTGCCTAACGAGCAGATTAAAAGCAAAACTTGTCTGACTGAAGGCCAGAAGCAGGTTCTTTTCCTTCTTCAATAGCAGCTCATAGACCTTAAGATGAAAAGACCTTGAAGCACATCCATTCATTTTACACATAAAGAAATTTCACATAAAGACATCCTCACCAAAGGAGAAGCCCTGACCCTGCTGCAAACCCTTCATTGAGAAGGAACGTTCCTTACAATGCAAAGGGAATTTGACAGTAATGTTCTAGTACCCTTCTCCATCATCTCAGGACACAGCAAGCTATGCCATGGCCATCAAGGAATCCTACTTGAATGTTGAGCTGTGGGTTGAATTCTGCTTTTATTTTTAGCATATTTTTCCCCAATAACATGTTGGTTTTCTAGTTATGAGGTGAAATATTAGAGGTTTTTAATTTTGCAGTTTTTAAATTTAATTTAATTTTTTAATTTGCATTTTTCTTATCAGTAGTAATTTGGAGCTGTTTTTCATGTGGTTGTCAATAATTTGCAATTCTTCTTCTGAGAACTATTTGTTCATTTCCTAAATTAGTCACTTACCCACTGGGGAATGATCAGCTTTTGTCCCTATATAAAGTGGATTTCACATCTGAAGGAGCATGGTAAAGTGGATAGTCTTGGCATAGGGAAGACCTGGGCCCAAGTGCTGCCTCTGAGAGATTCTGTGTGACCCTGGGAAAGTCAGTGAACCTCTGGATGCCTCCAGGCAACACTCTAAAACTGCAAATTGAGAGCAGATGCAGATCTCTATTGGTAGACAGTGTTCCATGACTTTGTGTTCTTTATGGCAATGAAATCACAGGTCCAGTCACACACACACAAACACTTTTTAAAAAATCATATTTTTAAGAAAATTGGGGAAGGGGCTTCCCAATTGCAGTTTCTTTTATCCTAGCTGAATTGACTTTGTTCCTACAAAAGCTTTTTATATTCATATGAACAACATTTTCCTCTCTTTGCTCCCAGATCTCTTTTTACAAATGAGAAGGTAGCAAAAATCAGTGTGCCTAACATTTGTGATTTATAAATGAAATGGCTTGTCTTTTCCCTGATTCAGCTTTTCCCCTTGCTCTACCCCTGATCCTAGACTTTTGCTCTTTGTTCTTTTCCTTCCCCCTTCACATTCCTCTCTCTGATATCTCAGGTTGTTTTGCTTATTTTATTCCTTTATCTTCTCCTCCTTAAACATCACTTTCTGCTTTCATTATTCCTGTCCCCTTCTATTTCACTTTGGAGTTCAGTGTACTTCTACAATAATAGCTTTATTTCTGTGTGAGAGAGATTTGGGAAAGGTGTAACTGCTCAATCTTCCTTCATCAGACCCAGATGAAAGTATGGCTCAAGTCTTAAAAGGAGCTGGTGCTAAAGGTAAAAATCCCTAGGATGTTGATTGACCAAGAAGTGAGAGATATTGACTAATGTCTAAGAACAGTATGAGGTACCACCAGATAGGTCAACAGGATAATGTAATCATTCAACCTAGGTTTAAATATGTAGTATGTTAAAGGCCAAATGTTGAATACTATGGAATCTATAAATATGAATAAAACCTTATCTTTCCCCTTATACTCTAATTGAGGTAATAATCTAGATTTTAGATACCTATAAATCAAGCCTGAATATGGTAGATGCCATAGGAGTGTTCAACAAAGACAAGAACATTTCCAGCCAAGACGATCAGGGGAAACCTCATGAAGAAAATGGAATTAAAACTGAGTGTTGGAAGGATCTATAGGATTTCAGCAAAGAGAGATAAAGTCAGGGGTGAGGAGGTGAGGGAGCAAAGGGAAGAGGAAATGGATTCTAGGCAGAGGGAAAGATAGGAAAATCCAAATTAGATTAATGAAACAGTGAGTGGTTTCATTTACCTGGAACATAGAGTAGATCTATAGAACAGCAGTTCTCAACCTGTGGGTTATGTTCAATTTGTAACAATGAAAATAACATCCTGCATATCAGATATTTACATTACAATTCATTACAGTAGTAAAATTACAGTTATGAAGTAGCAATGAAAATAATTTTATGGTTGGGGGTCACCACAACATGAGGAACTGTATTAAAGGGTTGTGGCATTAGGAAGGTTGAGAATCACTGATCTAGAAGAGCCATAGAAAGGCAGATTGAAGCAGTCCACAAAGGGCTTTGAATTTTAGGCTAAGGAATCTGAGCTTTATTCAGAAGTACAATAGAAAAAAAAAATCATAAATGGAATATTGTGGTCAGCTCTGGGTAGGATATTTTAGGACACTGATTTTTTTTTTTAGAAAGCTAGAAATATTAGAAGAAGGCAACTAGGACAGTGAGAAAACTTGAAGTTCTGCCTAGAAGGAGGCATTTTCTCTGGCTATCCCCTTGCCTGGAATGCTCTCCCTCCTTCCTTCCAACTATTGAATTCTCTGGCTTACTTTATATTCCAATTAGAATCCTAGCCTTCCCCAACCCCTCTGAATTAGAGTGCCTTCCCTCTTTCAATTATCTCCTTCTTATCTTGTATGTAGTTTGCTTTGTATATATTTGTTTGCATGGTTGTCTCCCCTGTTCGATTGTCATCATGTGATTACATGTGATCATAGCTTAAAGGGAGGCAGGGTGAAATTAAGACTTTTTAAGTATGAAGAAAATGGGTGTAATTGTAGATAATGAGAAAGAATACAGTAGATAAGAAAAGAATGAAGATGAGGGAAAGAGAAAGAATGACTGAGGAAATAAACTCCCTGGGAAGACAGGAAAGGATGGAATCAAGAGCCCAAGTAGAGTGGCTTTCCTTGGGGAAAAAAATGTGGGTCTCTCTTGTTCAGGGACTGAAGCAAAGGAAGAAAGAATAGAAGACTATAAAAGAGGCTTTGAGGTGTGGAATAAAGGAGGAGCTCACCATTCATTGCCTCTATTTTCTCAGTAAAGCAGGAGGCTAAGTGCTTAGCTGAGAGAGTGAGAGAAGACTTGAAAAGAAGGTTTAGAATGGTGTCTATGGAAGTGTAATAGAGTTGACCAGAGAAGAATAAAAGGATTGTAGTATACCAAGTCAGTACAGTTGATTGATTCTTAATTATTATGGGAATGGGAATGAAGACTGGATTGGCAGGGTGTGACAGTGGGTCAAGGGATTCAAGACTGAATAATAATTGTACAGTTGCATGGAGAGAGAGGAAGGAGAAGAAGGAGAAGGAGAAAGAGGAGGAGGAGGAGAGGGAGGAGGAGGAAAAAGAAGAGGAAGAGGAGGAGAAAAAGAAGGAGAAGGAGGAGGAGGAGGAGAAGGAGAAGGAGAAGGAAAGAAGAAAACTGCTGATATATATGCGATAACCCAGCTAGGGGAAGAGGGTAGCATACACACACACACACACACACACTTTCAAGTTTAATCTGCATAACTAACACTCCCTCAACTCTGGATAATCCACAAAATAATAAATCAAGCCCTGATTTATAATGCTTGCTAATTTCCAAGGTTTAATTGCTTGCACTGAAGATTAATTAATGGTTTCCCTCAAACTGGTTAAAGACAGCTCAAGCACAAACGTGCATAGAAGGGAGGGAAGTGAGGTGAGATCAGGGATAATAGCCTGGACACAAACAGAAAAGTGGAGGCTGGAGGTCATGGTGAGAATAAAGAGTTCTCAGTTCAGGAGAACTGAGGCAGAAGTAATGTTAAAAAGATAGGATGGTACGTTCAGAAAATTTTCAATTCTGGCCCAAGAATGTAGAAAACTTGTTAGTGACACTGAGATCAGGTATATGGTCATTACTGTGTGTGATTGAAGTTGAGAGAAAATAAGAGTCATGGGAATTGAGAAGGTTAATGAAGTGGAAGGGCAATGCATCCAAAAGACATCGATGTGCCTATTAAAATCCCCCAGAATTAGGTCAGGATTTGAGGTAAAGAGGAAATCTATGAAACAATACCACATCTCTGAAAGAGGAAGAAGAATGACTTAGAGCAATAGTGTCAAATTCAGGTAGAAACAGGAGCTACTAAACCATATATAAGATTATTTGTGAATCACATATTGACTTGGAAAACCATATGTCTACATTATTTATGTTTTATTTTATTTCTATTTACTTGGTTAATTATTTCCTAATTACAATTAACCTGGCTTGGCCTGTACTTGAGAGTATGTGTTTGACACCTCTAACTTAAAGACCAGTAGGTTACATCAGAAAGGGTGAGGACTGTCCATATACATAGATGACGTGAACTTCAAAGGTGAAGAAATTGTTTAGTAAAGATGGTACAGAGATAGTCTGGAAAGAGGAAGTAAAGAGCATGGAATATGTCCACTCCTCTTCACAGCTTATTGCTTCAGAGGATACCTACTTAGCACTAGAGAGAATAAGAAGCATTTTCTAGGGATTGCCAGGTTTCCATTTGTGGAATAAAGTGGAAAGAGTAGAAAATGAAGATATCCAGAATGTTGGGGAGTGTGTTAAAAATATATTCTAGCTCTTGCCCGTAACTCTTGTGGCCAGCTCCCATGGGGATGTGTGTGGCAAGTTGCCAATGAGCCACAGCAGTTTCCAGTTGTTCTTCAGCTCCCGAATTAGAACTCCGATAGGTACCAAGGGACAAGAAGGCAGATAAGGATATGGATTTTGGAAGGTGTAAGGCTGAAATGGATGGGATGAGAAGATGGAGAGAGGAAAGAAAAGGAAAGTATTTTTACTTCAGCAAACATTGAATCTAACTGAAACTTGGAGTAGTCCAGTCATGACATGGAGATCAGGTATCTACCCTCTTGACAGACTTTCAATTACAACTAAATATAAGAGGCCCAGGTTCTCTTACAATTTTGAGATGTAGACAATGAAGGCTGAATAACATGGAAACCATATCTCTGGGGATTGTCCTACAGCCTAATTCCAAGTGATAAGTGATGAGGGGCATCTAGATCTCTTGCCTGACACTCAACTCTCAATGTTACACAACCCACATTTGACATTCTGCCTAGAACCTCATCCCAAGATGATGGAGGTTGAGGCGGACCTAGAAGTCACCCTCAATATAGAACAACAATCGGATCCTAATCTCTAAGTCCTTGGTGGCATAAGCCTCCTATTATCTTTGGGATCCTGAGACTTGGGTTCTGTGATGACTTTGAGTTCCCTTCTGAAAAGACCCTCTACTTCTCTTGGCATCCTAAGAAGAATAATCTCTTCTGGCTCTGTCATTTTGGGAGTACCACTTCTTTCCTACCCCTGGTGTTCTGAGTCTTGGAGAGTATAATACATGTTAAGTCTGTTCTGTACTTGGAAGACTGAGTCAAGTCAAGTCACGAGCACTTATTAAGTTTTTACCATGTGTCAGGCATAGTGCTAAGTGTTGCGGATACAAGTACAAGCAAAAAGAAAGACAGTCTCTGCCCTCAAGAGGATCACATTCTAATGGAAAAAGATCATTATTGTTGTTGCTCATCCTTTACTCTTAAAGAGAACCAATGACATCAGGCAGGTGGTTTCTTAACTTGCAAACGAATTGGATTTAAGTGAGACAGAATTGTGCAAAGTCATTAGCCTCACTCTATCCTCCAGATTTATCAGAGTCCACTGGAAAAATATAGGTCAGGACAACTGGTGATAGCCCTGGATGCAGTGGGAGACTGCTAATGTCTTGCCTAGGTCTCAGTTTGTCTGAGGTAACACCCATTCAGTAATTAAAGACTAGGTAAGAATTGAGGCAAAAAGATGGCCCAGTTTGCCTTCACGAAAGAGTCAATCTGGGATGGCAAGACCCTCGAAGTTTCTGGCCAGAACAGAACACATATGTTTGAACCATTTAAATAAAAAGATGCCATATTCAATACTATTCAATACCGTATGAAAAGAGATGTTTATAAAGTGCTTAGAGAGTTGACATCTCACAGCTGTATCATGCATGTGATCTCCATAGAGTCAGAGCTGCCATGTGGGAAAGAAATCAGAGAAAGACTATATGTGAAAAGGGAAGGATAGTGGTACCCATCCAGGGACATGATGACCAACTCCAGATAATGAGAGACGGTTGGTCTGGCCCTTATCCAAAATAAGGGAGAATGGGAGAAGGGACCTACAGGAAACAGATGTGACTCATTGACAACTTGCCACAGCACATCCCCATGGGAGTTGACCACAAGAGTTATGGGCAAGAGTTAGAGTCTATAGAAAATTGGGAATCTCATTTCCAGCAAATTTGTATGGCAAGGATAATTTTACAGTAACCTGCACAGAATACATGACTTTTACATTTATACCACAAATGTTGATGATAACAGTTGAAGTTTATACAGAGCTTTAAAATCTATAATGTGCTTTACATACCTTATCTCTTTTGAGACTCATGACAACCCCATGAGGTAGAAATATAACTACTCTATATACATAAAGTACAGTTTGGGCCTGTTCCTAGAATAGGAGATAGAATAGTTGAAGGAATATCTTTCTATTCTCCAGAGTATCAGGATGAAGGAAGTATTCCTTGGGAAAATGGATGGACAGCCTAAAGGTAAAAAAAAAACACAGGTGGTTTGTGGATTTGAAGAGTCAGGAAGAAATCTTAACCCATGTCAGACTATTAAAGGGTTAAAAATGTGGCAGACAATAAAGAGAGGAAGGACCAATGAAAACTTGGAATTAAGAAGTAGGTACAGGCTAATTGTCCTAAATCTAACCTCTAAGTGGCAGGGAGAGTGGTACAGTCTCAGGTGCATCACATAAGTCTTCTTCCATATGCAGTATCTCTTTCCCCTCACTTCTGAAACAAAGTCTGTTGGGTTTCTCCATCTTGTCATTGTTCAGTTGTGTCCAACTCTTCCTGACCCCATGGACCATTCCAATGTCATAACTTTTAACCTTTTAATACTGTGCATGAGCTGTTTCATTGGCAAAGATACTGGAGTAGTTTGTCATTTCTTTCTCCAATGGATCACCTTTTGTCAGAGCTCTCCACTATGACCTGTCCATCTTGGGTAACCCTGAATAGCATAACTCACGGTTTCATTGAGTTACACAAGCTCTCTGCCGTAACAAGGCAGTGATTCAGGAGGGAGGACTGCTCCATAGGGAAGTAATTATTTCTTACTATCAAAGCTATTTTTTAAGAGCAAGCTACCCCAACTTTTAATGGCCATCACAATTTTCAAAAGAGTGTCCATACGCTCAACTACCTCCACCTTGGCTAATTAATGCCATCAAACCCCTAAATTCAAGACAATTAAAAGTGAAATTCTACTAACAAATTTTGACAGAGCCGAGGGTCTTTTCTTCCCTAAATAAGCAAGAGCACCATAGCCTCGCTTTACATTGCCTACCTTTTACACATGTGGGAACTCAACACCAGTGTGAAGACATAAAATATCATAGCAGACCAAGGTAAATGCTGGGACAGTTTCATTCCATCATCTTTCTTTGTCATCTTGACATGTGTCTGGTTGTTGTGTCCTTCCATACAAGGTGGGGTTTTATATGTAGTGATATGAATGGAATAGGTCCCACATGTGTGGTGAGTCTTCACTTGTAATGGAAAGGGTGCTATGCTTGTGTGTGGCTCAAAGGCAGGCAGAATAAACATCTCTAGCTTGTTCTCCCCCTACTCTTCTCCAAAGGACACTTTTAGGAGGTGAAGCAGGAGACTGAAGCCAGAAGCCACTGCTCTGATCTCCTCAAAGAGAGAGGGTACCAGACTTAAAGTCTCTCTATCTGTTCCCTTTAATATTGTTTATCCAGAGGATATGATTGAGATCCATCTAACTTTTGATTGCTTCATAATTTGGAGGTAAAGACCCCAAGATCCATATCCAAGGCTTAACCCATTCCCCACCTAATACAAGCTCCACTAAGAAACCCATTTATCCAAATCATCATAAAACAGAAATTAGAGAAAGTATAAATAGGAGACTATAAACCAGACAATATAGAATGAAGGCATTTTCCCATTGGGAGTGAGATAACTCAGCTCAACAAAGAGAGAGAGATCCCTGGATCTCACCCAAAGGGAAAACTCTCTGAAGACTCTAGAGTACAAGCTGGGAACAGGGACAAGGTGGAGATTTGCTTCCTCCTTTAATGTTTTCTCAGAGTTTTTTTTTTTTTTTCCTGAGCAATCTGAAACAGGGTTGACCTCTTCCATCTTCTCTTTCAAAGCCAGAAGCCAATTTGACACGGTGCTGGCAAACTGCTCTCACTTGGAGAATCCCCAAAGGCAGACCAGCTGAGGACTGAAGTTCTTCCATCTCACCAACTCTGCCCCACCCCTTGTATAGCATAGGGCCATCTTTCACCTTCACCAGTAAGGAGAGAGTCTCACACCAATGAGCCTTGAGACAGTGGTTGCTTATACCTAAGTCTGCACTGGGCTCAGTCTTAGCACTGCAGTGGTAACACTATATAATCACCATTCAATTAGAGCAGTGGTTCTCAACCTTCCTAATGCCGCGACCCTTTAATACAGTTCCTCACGTTGTGGTGACCCCCAACCATAAAATTATTTTCGTTGCTACTTCATGGTTGGGGGTCACCACAACGTGAGGAACTGTATTAAAGGGTCACAGCATTAGGAAGGTTGAGAACCACTGAATTAGAGAATATTTGCTATCAGATGTTGGGGAATAGCCAGAGAAACTGATCACTCCTCCAACTTCTGAAATCATCTGCTAGAACCCTAGGAAAACTATGGCTAATAAGCCATGAGCATTAACACCCAATGAAGCATCCAGTGGGGATACAAACACTAATCAAAGCTGTGTTATCAGTAGCATGAAGGACATTCTGTTAAAAGTCTAACTAGAAGAAACCTTTTCAAAGAAAGGTTGCATTGAGGTCTCTATTTACAAATTTACATTATTTACATTTATATTATATTGATGGTATCAAGTCTCTAAACATTACATAGGGTCTTCTGAATAAGAAGCACTCAAAAGCAATGGGCCTACCCATCCACACAAAACCAAGAGCATGTGAACAATGTATATTTCTGAGATCAGAAGTTCTCAGACATTTTGAGTCATGGTAGTCTGGTGAAGCCTTTTAAGGTGAACCTCTTTTAAGAGTAATATTCCTTTTTCTGCAGGCAACTAGGGTTAAGTGACTTGCCCAGGGTCACACAGCTAGTAAGTATCTGAGGCCACATTTGAACTCAGGTCCTCCTGACTGCAGGGCCAGGGCTCTATTCACTGTGCCAGAAATAACACTCTTAAATACATAAAATGAAAATAGGATTACCAATTATATTGAAATACAGTTGTCAAAATATTTTTAAATTCACAAACTCTGGATTTAGAATCCCTGCGTAATTTATACAATAAAATTTGATTAGGCAATCCACTAAGTTAGTCCACCAGACTACTGCTGGAAAATTAGCTGGGCCCAGGGTTGATCCACAGACTAGAGCCCATTTGAGAAATTGTCTAGGGATTTCAACGAATCCAAGAAGCTCCCTGCCACAAAAGCCCATATTTTTCTACCCAACTTTGTTCCAATGATGATACGTTCCTGAGCGACAGAACACCACAAATTTGGAAGGCTCATACCTGCAGGTGATGCAAAAGTACCATGGAAAAACACATTATGCTTAAGTAGGCTGAAGCTCAGTATCAAAGAAGACTCATCCACAAGAAGCAGGGAAAAGATCGTTTTTAGGATATATATCACTGGAAAAAGAGGTGGGTCAGTCTTATAGCAAGTACAGGCAATGACAAATGGAAAACTCAAGCAAGGCACGTATTTGTGTGGTACCAATCAATCACTCAGTAAAAATTAATCAAGAGCCTACAATGTACCAGGCATAGGGCAAGGCAGTAAAGATACAATGATGAACATAAGAAGCAGCTAAGGAGTACAATGCATAGACCATTGGCCCAGGAAGACCTGAGTTCAAATCCAGCCTCAGATACTAACTGTGTGATCCTGGGCAAGTCACTTAACCCTAACTGACTGAAAATAAATGAATGAATGTATAAATAAAAAAGGCCCTTCCCTGAGGGAGCACTCAATTCTATTAGGGGAAAAAACCATGTAGGCGTGATTCAAATATATACAAAGCAGCCCCACTGCAAGCCTACTGGACTCGAACAGTGCCATGGCTGCTAAAAGCACCTGGTACTGTAAGGCCAGTGGTCACCCAGGCAGGAATGTGTCCCTCCTAAGACCAGGGTCTCAGAGCTCACCCTCAAGTAAACTCTTCTAGAACTTTATGGAGGGAAAGGACTTTGAGACACATTTCTGTTGCATTTCTTTAGCTGAAGGACCTGCAGAAAAATGGATTCCGTATCAGTGAAATGCTCATTTGTAATTGCAATGAACCAGAGGGAATCATGCTACCCACTACCCAACAAACAGGCAACGGACACAGAGAACAGAATAAAACACATATTTTTGGGAATGGCCAATGAAGGAATTTATTTTGATTGACAACTATACATATGTGTTATAAGGATTGTGTGTGTGGAAGGCAGTGAGGTTCCTAATCAGAAGGTAGGAAGAAGGGAAAGAAAATAGATTTTCATTAAATAAAAAAAAAAATTAAATATAAACACACACACACACACACACACACACACAAAGAAGGAATTAAGAAGTAGCAGCCAGAGGTCACCACCATTGTCAAGATGTGAGTGACAGACTCAGCCAGTGGAACACAGTACATTGGAGTCTTCATCTCTGCATATGTACCCGGATTAGAAGGTCGTGGAGTCAAAAGAACATGTGACAATCCCAGCTTCCAAGAGAGCTCAGAAGCTCACTCTGCAGATCCCAGCTCCTGAAGATAAAGGAAGATTATTGGACCTGCTTCTAAGTTAATGGAAGGGGAAAGACAGAGACACCTGCTCTGCTCAGAGAAGGCAGACCTCAGCTGGCACCACCTGGTACCAACAGCAATCACTGAATGGTAAAGTTCTTGGCCATGCCCATGAGCCTAGCAAGCCAACTGGGGGACCCTAAAAACGAAATGCTCAAATTCCATGAGGATCGAAAGCTCTTGGCCTCCCACAGGTAGTTTGTATAATGGCTAATTCATGTCCAACAGCAGCTTCTCATGGTTTTTTAAAGAGTCAGGAGTCACAAGCTCGAGAAGAGTCTCATGGTCTACCTGGAGGTGAGGAAGAAGTTATGTCCATCCACTTCCTGGGCAGCTCACTATGGTGTATTAGGGTACCTTTGCTGAGTTGAAGATGAGAGTGGTTTGCCACCTGCCTCCCTGAACAGCTCCCCCTAGAACATCTGAGAGCAAAATGGAGGAAATAAAGTCCAGGTGGCTTAAAGTCCAAGGTGACCAGGGGCACCAGCACCCTGGTCATGAAGAAGCCCAAACGTTCAGTTGTCACCAGCTTCAGAAAACCAAGAAAGCCATGCATAGTGGCATATGCCTTTAGTCCCTGCTCCTAGGGGAAGTGGATTACTTGAGTTCTGGAGTTCTGAACTGCAGTGGGGCCTACACTAAGTAGTGCCTACACTAAGACTGACATGAGCCCCCAAAGCTAAGGAGACACAAACTCATATCAGAAATGGAGTGGATCAAAGCTTCCATGCCAGTTAGCAATGTCCCTGAGCCTGTGAGTAGCTGCTACATTTTTAATGCTTGCAACAAAAAAAGATCAAAGTCTCCCCAAAAAATACAGCAGCAGATGGTGACCTGATGGAGAGACCCAGTTGGAGCTACTCATCCCTCAGAACTCTCTGATCTGGACTTTACATATTGTCAAGAGAGAGGCATCCCAGGTATCTAATCAATAGGACTGGCTAGGTATAGAGCCAAGCAAACTGTCCTTTCTCCTCTTTTTATAATGTAAATATAGCTGTACATTTTAAAATGTAGATATACAAAATAAATACAAAGCCATTTTTAGTCAAAGTTCCAGATGCACATTCCTAGTATATTAAGTAGATCCTCTAAGGAGCCCCCTCAAAAATAGGATCACAGTGGGCCAGTATCCATAGCGCCAGAGCAGTATTTCCCTCCTCACAACCCAACAATTATGGAGGTGATTCCAATCTTATTAAACCCATTGTACAAATGAAGGACAAAGGGTTCAGACACTGCTAGCTGAGGGTCACAATAACTCACAGATATTAAAGCTAAAGTTTAAGTGTAGGTCTTCTGTCTTCAACCTTGATTCTCTCTTCTCTGCATCATGGTATAATTGATTCATAGAAAATTTTATTCCTCTAGATTTATGATCTGCATCCTTGCCAAACATTCAGAACAACTGAATAGTTAACCAAGCTAACCATGTCGGGTAGACAGGAGCCAGAGTTCACTTACATAAAGGTGTGCCAGACTCTCCCTTAGTCTTGCCTTCAGGAGTGGCACTAATGCTAATTACAGGGTGGATCATAGACTTTCAGGTGATAGGAGTTTCTTGTATATCCTTAAAGCTTCAGACCAAGGCGCTGAGTCAGAGCTATGCCATCAAATATTCAACAGGATGAGGTAACCGAGGACCCCCCACTCCCAGGCCCACATAGCCTGTGCATCAGAGGACACCAGGCTGGGGCAACTCTAATTTAGCTGCTGAGGTGAAGAAATGAGGAATTGGGGAAAAAGAAGGGTGTAAACAGGAAGTTAAGAGCTCAAGAGGAATTACCCTCACATGAAAACTGACCACTTTAATTGAGAACACGGAGAAGCGTGCCAGGGATAAGATAGATCAGCCAGATAAGATAAGATAGAACAGAATGTGCTCAGCTTTCTGAGGACAGAACTGGGGTTACGAATGGTCCAGGTTTCTCAGATACACTTACAGGGACGTCCCACAGCCTAGTCCTTGGTGAGAGGAAAATAAACAAGAGTCTTTTCTCCCAGCCACCTCTTCAATTTCTCAATCTAGTTTAATAAATTAAATAGTACATTCTTAAAAATAAGGCCAAGAAAGAGGTTAGAAAGAGATCATTGTTAATATTTGACCTAAGGTCCTGCCATGCCTTAGTAGCTCTGACTTCAACTCAGCCAAGAAATGATTTTTAGCATACTTAAGTGTTGTTTAATTCATCTTATTTTTAATTTCTGGAATAAAATAAGGATTTCCATAACATAGTACAATAAAAAGATGATTGTACATGAAACTGAAAATCTACCATGTATAACTTGCTATTCCTTTCAAATAAACAAAAAAATTATGTACATTTCTTTTTTCTTTTTTTTCTTCCCTCCCCCCACCCTAAAGTTACCATTAGGCACAAAGAGGTGTATGTGTATGTGTGTGTATGTATGTGTGTGTATATGTGTGTGTATATATGTACACACACATACATACATATATACACATACATGTATATGTATGTATATAATAAAATGTATGTATGTATATGTGTGTATATATATATATAATATTACTCTACACATGCTTCTATTTATCAGTTCTTTCTCTGGATGCAGATAGCATCTTTCTTCATGTGTTCTTCATAGTTAATTTATGTACTAACTTAGGTATTAAATTAGGTATAGTTAATTTACGTCAAAATAACGCATTTGCTCAAAGTCATTATTTTTCTCTTTTTTTTTTAATTTAAATACAAAAGAATACAAAAAGGAAAAGAAATAAAAAAGAAACAAACTTTCATGCTAAAACTTAAATACAAAATAAGAAAAGAAAAAACGCATCGCCGTGTGCATAACAGAACATAAGAGAGGATCCAAAATACACAGCAATAAATTTCCACTTCAAGAAAATCTATATAATAAGTACTACACATTGTGTTCAGAGCTGTCCAGCTTTTCTTTCCTTCCTTGTAAATTTTCTCTTGTTCTCTGCTGTGCACTTTTTACTTTGTTTTTTTAATTCCTCTTTCCTCACCCCACCAAGAAGGCTAAAATTAAGCACGGATATGTGTGTATATATGTATTTGTACATAGATAGATAGATATAGATATATATGCATATATGTGTGTATATAAGTGTATATGTAAGTATATATGTGTTTATGTTGTGTATATATGTATATATACACACGCACACATGTGCTTACATGCATTGCATAACCACATATACACATGTGTATATGTACATGCATGGTTGCATGTGCACATAAATAAAGACATACATGCGTGTGCACACATACATACACTTACATATACTTGGATATCTATAATCATACTCATACACAGACATATATACGTTCATATGCATCTATGTAAGACCATACTATATTTATATGTTCTCATTTCTCAGAGGGTGGATAACATCTTCCTTCATAGGTCCAAGTCTCTCCTCAAAGTCATTCCTGTAACAATATTGCTGTATACAGTGTCTTCTTGGTTCTTTTTTTAAATACATTGTTAGTGGTGAGCTCAGATTTTGAAGTAACCCCTTCCAACCGTCTAAGAGAGACTGTTCCTAATCTACCTCTTTCCTCCTCAGCCCCACTTAATCCCCAGCTTGCTCCAGTTCCCTACCTGCAGGAACTTTCCTCCAGCCCCACCAGGGGCCCAACTTTCTGACTTCCTTTTACATTTTGTTTTCCCATATTAGAATATAAGCTCTTTGCAATTAGGGACCCTCTCCTTTTCTTGCATCTGTATCCCCAGCATTTAATGCAGATCCTGGAAGGAAGGAAGGGTTTAATCACTGCTTTATCTATTTATCTGGCTCACCATCTAGCTTTCTTCTGCCCTCCCTTTCTCCTACCTGATTGTCCTGGTTCTCTTCCAGTCTCTTTTCCCACTGTTATATTTCATTCTCTGCTGACTCTGAATTTTATTCTTCAAAACTAATAGCTTCTACAAAGTTTCATGCTACATATCAAACCCATAAAAACCAGTAGAAAGTCTGTATCATAATCACAAACCCTACTGCCAGGAGGCAATAAGAGAAAGGAAAGGATTGTCCGCTTCAAAAGAGCTACAAAATGTCTAAAATATTTAGGAGACTATTCACCAAAGCAAGCTCAATACAACCCTCCTCAACTCAGACTCCTAGAATTCGCTTTGTTTTAAGACTGAGCTCAAATTCCCACTGCCAGGCCTGAGGAGTTTTGCAGAACAAATTCTTCACTTTTTTTTTTTTTTGCTTTTTGGAGAGGGGAATGCAGGGCAACAGGGGTTAAGTGACTTGCCCAAGGTCACATGGCTAGCAATTGTTAAGTATCTAAGGCTGGATTTGAATTCCAGTCCTCTTGACTCCAGGGCCAGTGCTCTATTCACTGCGCTACCTGTGAAGTTTGGATTCGGTCAAAGGTCCACACTTGAGGACCTAGAGGGCCACATGTGGCATCAAGGCCATAGGTTCCCCTCCTTTTCTTGGGTCCTTCCCTGACCCCCTTCCCACTTACTTCCCCATGAGATCATCTTCCATTCACATTGTACATATCTTAATATACTTAGGTGTTTAAAGATGATCTTCCCCATTGAAGAGTTAGTTCCTTGAGAACAGGGACTACATTTTTGCCTTGCCTTCTGTCTTCAGAGTATTGCAATGTTTCTGGCTTAGTAAGCATTTAAAATAAAGGCTTATTAGAGGCAGCTAGGTGTGTGACTCTGAATAAGTCACATAACCGCATTACCTCCCAAAGTTAATTAATTAAATGCTTGTTGACACACTTCAATTATGCTTAAGAAAATAAGTAACGAATAGCTGGAGACATAAATTGATGAGATAAAGAGAGTAATTTATGTGCCAGGCATTGTGGTAGTTACATAGAATACAAAGACAAAAAAACAAGTTGATCTCTACTTTCAAAGAGGGATTCATTCTACTGAGAAAAGAAGCGTGATCCAGAAGTGAAATGAGCAGGATCCAGAAGTGAAATGAGCAGTATGGCTAAAGTTTCTCATGTTAGAGAACTTCTAGACCAACTCTATGAGTGGCAGATATTTTTGGTAGATACATTTATTTACATATAACAAAATTCATTTGGAGGAACATAAAACCTACAAGGAAATAATGAAACAATTAAATAAAGAGAGAATAGCACTACCAGACAGCAAACTATATTACAAAATAGTGCTGGTTTAAAAAGCAGAAAAATAAATCACTGAAATAGACTAAAGGAAAAATCAAAAATCATTGAACTCAATAATTCAGGGTTCAAAAAACCCAAAAGCATAAATAGCCTAAGAAAGAGATCCTTATTTGCTGAGTACTCTTGGGAAAACTGGAAAGCAGTCTGGAAAAAATCAGACTCAGGCTAACATTTTACATCATATTCCACATTAGATTTAAAAGGGATTGGTGACCTGAATATCAACAATACCATTTTTCAAATGGGAGAAAAGCAGACTATATACATTTCATAACTAAGGGTAAGGAATGATTTCTTAACCAAAGAGAAAAAAAAAATATTAAAAATAAAATAGATAATTTTTTAAAATTTATCTTTAGCTTTCAACATTCATTTCCACAAGATTTTGAGTTACAAATTTTCTCCCTGCTTTCCCCTACCCCCAACCCAAGATAGCAAGCCTACTGAGTACCCCTTCCCGCAATCTGCTCTCTCTTATATCCTCCCCCATTACCCCCAACTTTCTTGTAGGGCAAGATGGATTTCTATACCCCAATGTCTGTATATCTTATTTCCCAGTTACATGTTAAAAAAAAAAACAATTTTTTAATATTTATTTTTAAAACTTTGAATTCCAGATT
>CM053592.1:24332284-24353332 GCA_028646515.1 Pseudochirops corinnae | reverse complement strand
ATCAGCCTTTATACCTAGATCATGCACCCATTTAGACTTGACTTTGGTGTATGGCATTAGATGATGGTCTATGCCCAGTTTCTGCCATACTATGTTCCAATTTTCCCAGCAGTTTTTGTCAAATAGTGAGTTCTTATCCCAGAAATTAGGGTCTTTGGGCTTATCAAACAGCATATTACTATAATCACTGTAAATTTCAATCTAACTTTTCTGTTATCTTAAAACAATGTTTGAGGTCAAAGAATCTTTGGCAGCTTGCCATCCTTGTGACAAACAGTCCCTCATGCCTAGCCCTGGGATAATTAATACTAGTAGGAACTTTCAGAAAAAGCTCACTTTTCCTTTGAGGAAAAGCCCGTGAGTTCATCCCAAGGCAAAATGTTTTATGAGATGTAAAAAGCTAAAAATATTCAAAATCATGTAGACCTTTGGTGAGATGATCATTCCTCCCTTGGTTCCTCCATTTGAGCACTGCTTGTCACTTCACATGGCATATCACTGCCCTGCCAGGTCATACTCCCTCATGATGAAAGCTCCCTTAGGACAAGAACCTTAGATTTGGCAAGGCACCCAACACAATAGAAAGCACTGGTATGTTTTTAATGACAGGATTTTCTTTAAATATAAACTGCATTTCATTCATGAATGATCTAAGTAATCCCTTCCTGCTATGCCCAAGATGTCTTGTTACCTCCAGGATTCAGTCATCTTTCTTTTTCCGTGTAGATCTTGGCCACAGGGATTTGTCGTACAGATGACCATGTCTACAGTGGAGTAATGGCTGCCAAGTTTCCAGTAATTGTGGGACATGAAGGATGTGGGGTTGTAGAGAGTATTGGAGAAGGGGTAACTACAGTGAAACCAGGTGAGGGTCTTTAACTAGGATCTTTCAATTTGTTTTTCAAAAACAATTTTTATAATTTTCTTTTTTTTCTTTTTAATTTATGGAATAAAACAAGCATTTATAACAGTATAATTAAATAATGATTGCACATGAAACTTTATTTTAATGTAACTGGTTTTCTTTGTAATCTTATATGTATTTTATTCTATACATTTAAAAACCTTGTTCTGAGAAGGGGTCCATGGGTTTTATCAGACTGCCCAAAGGGTCCAAGACATATAAAAAGATTAAGAACCTTCTGAGGTAGAGGAATTATTGAGGAAGGCAACTACTCAAATGTCAGAGCAAGAAAAGTAGGTATAATAATCCTTCCTCTGCCAATAAACCTGGAGCACACTATTTCATGAATAGACATGATGCTGTCCATGGTAAGAGCGGGTTCATGCTTAGAGTATAACGGCAATGAGGCACGCATGTGATGAAGACAGTTCTGAATTCATGACACTATTGAACCTGGAAGGCCTTTTTTCATAGAGTCCTCATGCATTTCTTCTTGGGTTCTGCACCTTTGTTGGGCAGACTAGTAGGCTGGTTTCTCAGGGACTCGTCTCCATCTTGTTCCTACTTCTTTTTTTTTTTTATTTTATTAAATTTGTTTACCTACTTTTAGTTTACAACATTCAGTTCCATAATCCCTTGAGTTCCAAATTTTCTCCCCCTCCCTCTCCCACCCTCTCCCCTGCCATGGCGGCATGCAATCTGATATAGGCTCTACAAATACCTTTGCATTAAGCATTAGTCAGGTTGTAAAGAAGGATTATAACCAATCAAGTGAAGAGTGAGAAAGAAGGAATGAAACAAAACAAAACACGAAAGAGAGGGAGCAAGTAGTTTGCTTTAATCTGCATTCAAATTCCATAGTTCTTTTCTCTGGATGTGGAAATCCTTTCCATTGTGAGTCTTTGGGAGTTATCTTATAACCTTGCATTGCTGAGAGGAGTCCCATCTATCAAAGTTAGTCATCACACATACAATGTGTCTGTAATTGTGTACAAAGTTCTCCTGGTTCTGCTTTCCTCCCTCAGCATCAATTTATATGTCTCTCCAGGTTATTAGGAAGTCCATCTGCTCCTCATTTCTCATATCACAATAGTATTCCATTACATTCATATACCACAACTTGTTTAGCCATTCCCCAATTGATGGGCATCCCCTTGATTTCCAACTCTTTGCCACCACAAAAAGAGCTGATATAGATATCCCCATACATATGTGTCCCTTTCCCACTTCTATGATCTCTTTGGGATATAACCCAAACAGTGGTATTGCTGGGTCAAAGGGCATGCAATTATTTATAGCCCTTTGAGCATAGTTCCAAATTTCTCTCCAGAATGGTTGCTCCTACTTTCTTTTCTGTTGATAGGGGTCACAATCCTTGAAATTGCTCCTCCTCACTCCCTACGCCACATAGGTGACTATCTCCCTATATCCATATCTGTCTGGAATGTGTGTCTCTTCAGAGACATAGACTCAGACAATTCCCTTTCCTTCCTCTCTCCCAACCCGATAGTATCTATTCCATGAACAGCTTCTGATTAAGGGGAAGGAAGGAAGGAAGGAAGGAAGGAAGGAAGGAAGGTGGGAAAGAAGGAAAGAAAGAAAGAAGGAAGGGAGCAAGGAAGGAAGGGATTGAGGAAGAAAAACAGGGAGGAAGTGAGGAAAGAAGGAAAGGAGGAAGGAAGGAAGGAAGGAAAGAGCAGAAAGGAGGAAAGGGAGGGAGCAAGGAAAGGAAAGGGAAGGAACAAGGAAGGAAGGAATGGGGGAGAGAGGAAGGGAAAGAAGGAAGAAGAGAAAGATAGGAAAATAGGGCAAAAGGAAATAAGCATTTATTAAACACTTGTTTTGTACCAGGATTTGTAATTGGTGCTTTAAAAATATTATCTCATTTGATTCTTGAGGAGTAAGGATATTATTTTCCATTTTACAGTTGAGGAAATTGAGGCAAATTAAAGTTAAATGATCCATTTCAATACTTAATTGCCTCAGCGTGACTCATTTGTTTGTTCATCCAATTACTTTACTCCCCTCTAGACTTAGTAAGACAGGTGTTCAAATATCATAAAGAGATCAGGGGGTAGACTCATCTCTAGGTAACATATCATTAACACTTTGTGATTACATTCTGAACCATCAGCTGATGTTTGGGGGTTTGGGGTGTGTTTTTTCTTGAGGCGGGAACTCCCTTCCCTCACATAGATGTTTCCATATTTTTCTAAATCCCTCATGTCCCTCATTTCTTTCAGCATTATGAAAGTCCATTATATTCATAGACCATACTTTGTTAAACCACCCCAATCAAAGGGCATCTACTTTGTGGCCAGTTTTCTGCTATGGCAAAAAGTACTACTATGCCTATGAGAAATGGTAGATAGAGATGATGGCCAGCTTCTGTGTTGGGATGTCCTGAATTCACATCCTGTCTCTAGGATATATTTGCTGTGTGACTCTATGTAGGTAACTTAACCTCTCGAATTTTCTAAAAATGTAAGTTGTAGAATAGTTGTCTCTAATGGTGTAACATCCCTCAGGGCTACTCTCCCAACTCACATTCACATACTTACATGCCCAGAGTATGGTTTTTTTTTTTTATCTGTCTATCATCTATCTATCCATCTATTATCTATCTATCTATCTATCTATCTATCCATCCATCTATCTATCTATCTATTCTATCATCTATCTATCTGTCTGTCTGTCAGTCTATCTATCTGCCTGAATACATTTTATTACTTAGTTGATTAAGCCACTCATTAGTTATTAGAGCATTGTTTATATATTATTTCCATTTTTGTAAAGTCTCTATATATGCATATACATGTACCTCCCATATATAAATACATATGCATAGATGTTTATATATATGTATATATGGAGGAAGGGAGGGGGGGAGGGAGGAAGGGAGAGAGAGAGAGAGAGAGTCAGAGAGAGAGAGAGAGTGAGAGTGTTTTAGGTCATTTGTATTTATGCATTTATTTATTGGCTTTGTTCTATGAGATGACCAGGACCCTAGGATTCAGGGCATCAAATCTGGGGTCAGAGGATCTGAGTGTTAAATATAAGTTCTGCTGCTTACCTAAATTTTATTTATTTTATTTCAAACTTAAATAAATAAAACAAGCATTTCCAATAACATAGTAGCATTGTCTATACCCAGAGTAGGGTTTTATATAGACAGACCACCCACATTCTATACTTCTTTATATCATCACAAACACAAACATACAATCCCCAAGCACCTAAGACAGGTGCCTGGCATATGGTAAATGCCCCCAATGCGCACACACACACACAGATACAGATATATGGATAGATATACAGGGGCGGGGGGCAATCGGGGCTAAATGCCTTGCCTAGGTCCACACAGCTAGTAAGTGTCAAGTGTCTGAGGCCAGACTTGAACTCAGTCTTTTTGACCAGAATCCTCTTGACTCCAAAATTGGTGCTGTATCCATTGTGCCACATAGTTGCCCCCCAAAATATTTCTTAATTTGGTGATTCCTGAAAGGTGATTCCTAAGCAATGTTTCATATCATAATCTTTTCTCTTCCAGGAGATATGGTCATTCCCCTCTTCCTGCCGCAGTGTGGAAAATGCTCCTCCTGCATAAATCCTAATGGCAATTTGTGTGTGAAGATAGAGTGAGTGTCCTTTCTACTAAGATTTCATTCTAATTGTCCCATTACTAATGAATAGTTAAGCTGCATTTGTTTACTTGAGCCTTTAATGTCTTCAAATAGTATGACTGGCAAGGGAGTATTGTCCGATGGCACCACCAGATTTAGCTGCAAAGGGCAACCCATCTATCACTTTACGAAGACCAGCACCTTCTCTGAGTACACAGTGGTGGAGGAAACTTCAGTAGCAAAAATCGATGCTGCTGCTCCTCCGGAGAAAGCATGTTTGTTTGGTTGTGGATTCTCCACTGGCTACGGAGCTGCAGTGAAGACTGCCAAGGTGAGGATATGAATGACTTAGTTCTCATGAAAAATGCTTTTCTTGGGTAAAGATTTGGGCAGACACTAAAGGTTTCAAAACACAAGCTACATTCAGGTACTGTCTATACCATACCAGACACTTGAATGAACAATGAAATATAGTTAATCTTCCAGAAACCTCTGTCTCCACAAATACAAAGCTATAGACAAAACCTTTCAGAAAATCTGAAATTCTTATTCTTCATTCAGATGATTTTGGCATTAGGAATAATATATTATTATGTATTAATAATACAGTATATTATGTAATACAACAATAATACAATATTAATAATACACTAATGTCTACTACATTATATAATGATTTGGATGAATTCCTATTTGTCACAAAAGAAATGCATGCATGCATGGATGAATGAATGAGTGAATAAATGAATAAATTTTAAAAAATTTATTAAGCAGTGAGCAAAATATGGGGAAACAAAGAGAAAAGAAAGGTAATCCCTGTCCTATAGGAGTTCATATTCTAATGGGGGAGTCAACACCCATAATAAGTTTCTGCTACAAGTCAGAAATATGGCTTATAAAATGAAA
Source organism: Pseudochirops corinnae (assembly GCA_028646515.1). NCBI lineage: Eukaryota > Metazoa > Chordata > Mammalia > Diprotodontia > Pseudocheiridae > Pseudochirops > Pseudochirops corinnae. The sequence continues at coordinate 24,347,899 of CM053592.1, read as the reverse complement.
AGAATACACAATAAAATCTCTGTTTGGATCTCACAAAGTTATGTTTTGTGTAGATCAGGCACAGTGGGCATGAATTTTTTAAACTTAAAATTTTCTCCACCAAGTGTATTCTAACACCTCTCCTTAATCTGGAGGTGACTGTGGGCTCATAAGAGATATTCCAGCAGAACCCAAGATCTAGTAGGTTTTGCCATGGAGGAAACATTTCCAGTACAGTCTTACTAACACACTGATTATCTCTTCCAAAGACCTGCCTATCTAGATACAGAAAATTTCATCTCCAGTAGGCTAACCAGATGATGCTGAATTATTTTGCCATAGCAACCCTTGAAAAAAATTTTTTAATACAAAATGGTGATTATCCTAGTATGGTAGCTATCTCCTTCTGCAGTAGTGGTATGACAGTGCTAAACAGTGGGGCCAAGAGTGCTGAGCAACACATAGTTTTTAGATAATCTATAGAGCTTAATTTGGGGATTGATATATGACATCCTGATCTAATAATCAATAAGAAAAGAAACAAGCATTTATAAAGCACCTACTATATGCTAGGCATTATTCTAAGCACTTTGCAAATATTATTTAATACTTACAACAACTCTGAGGGGTAGGTGCTATTATGATCCCCATTTTACAGTTGGTGAAACTGAGGCAGACAGTGGTTAAGTGACTTGCCTAGGCAGCTAGTTCCCAGAACTAGTAAGTGTCTGAGGTCAGATTTGAACTCAGATCTTCCTGACTCCAGACCCAGCACTCTATCTATTGCTCCAAATAACTACCCTAGCTAAGATAAATGAATATACTAGCTAACTTACTGAATCTGAACTTTTTCAATATCAGTGAAACCAGAATAAAGAATAAAGTTGCCTCTAAATAGAAGAATGAATTTCACATTCTCCTTGGAGAGACAAGTGAAGGAGTTTGTTGAGTCGGTTCTAGAGTGAACCTAAAGGCAGCAAGAAACATCACTTTGGGGTGTCCTGATTGAACAAATACTTCTGTTTGCCTGTGTGCAACATCAGTGGATATTCATAGTTTGATGAGGAAATGACAGCAAGAAGCATACCTCCTTACTAGGAGGTATAAAATGTGAGGAGTCGCGCCATTCAGACCATTGCAAAATGGAATTGCCTCAACTTGAAAGAAGTAAATAAAGTACCACACCAAGGTCTCATTGGGGTAAGAAGGTAGCTGGCCCTGAATTCTCTCTTTTTTAAATTTATCCTCATAAAAAGTATTTTTTAAAATATTATTTGTGAGTCAAAGCCTCAGGATGTTGCTTTTGGCATCTGGAAAACCCTTTCAAGTTATCTATTAGTGTGTTATACTATGCCTTTTTTAGAAACATAAATGTCATCCAGAAATTTTCTGATAGCCTTCTTTTTTTTTTTTAACTGTTGTGACCTATTAGATCAGGGTGGCTGAGTTTGATACAAATTAAATATCATTTCCTTTATGAATTAACTCATCTTTGGGGGTTTGAGAAAGAGTACAAGTCATGCCTGGTCTCATGAGCACTCTTTGGATCTGCTTTTCACTCAAGAAAATTCTGATTACGACAAGTGAGCCATTATCTTGAATAACAGTTTTAATGAGGAAGCAAGCAAGTATCTGCAAGCATCCTTTTTTTTTGTGGTCTTTTTGGAGGGGGAAAGGCAGGGCAATTGGGGTTGAGTGACTTGCCCACGGTCTCACACCTAATAAGTGCTAAGTGTCTGAGGCCAAATTTGAACTCCAGTTCTCCTGACTCCAGGGCTGATGCTCTGTTCACTGTGGTACCTAGTTGCCCCACAAGCATCCTTTACCAGTCACTCAGGGTGATGCCTTTGATTGTGTTTTGCACATGACTATCAATGCTGCAAAGTGTGGAGAGTCTTTTCCCAATATTTGTCTACCTGGACCTTTTTTTCTTCTTCTTCCCAAGGATACTGGACTCAACATTGTTATGGTTGAAATCTCTTTGTCAGATGTTCCATTACTTCACAGTTAACTTCCCAGCTTTGCAGAAAGAAGTCAACATCTTCTAGAATGCTGACAGTGTGGTTACTTAAAATTTTTTTTTTCTGGTCATGGATGGGCCAAAGATCTAGCTGTGGGTTTTCAAAGCCCATGCCCCACAGACCACAAACCCTAGAAGTTTCAGGCCTGAGCCAAATCTATGACAGCAAGTGTTCAGGATTGGAATGAAATAGGACATTTGCAGAACATGTAACAGATAAAAAGAGGTTTATTTAGCCATGGCAGGGAAAACTATTTATCAAGGATATCACATAGGTTCAGTTGGGTGCAGCTTCCCTCTTCCCATCTGGCAATCAAAATCACTAGGGAAGAATGGTGACCCTTTATGCCTTCTTTTTGGGGGGCCTTCTGTAGGACATCAAGAGTCTTTGTCAACTCTCTCAGGCTGAATCTTCTGAATCAAGTCTTTACCCTTTTAAGGAATAGCTAGCCTAGTTTGCGTGGGCTAGGGCTTTTCAGAGATGTCTCCTATCACACAGGTCCTACCAATAAAACTACATCTTTTAAAATATTCTGTAATTATTATATGCCATTAATTCAGATGGGATTTCTTCTCTCCTCCCCTGTACCTTTAAAATAATAAGGCTATACAGCACCTATGAAGCATATTAATGAAATGGAACATTGTGGTGAATGATAGCATAATAGAAAGTACGTAATCCACTCAACTGGGATCTTGACCTGGTTGGTGTTTTGGGAAGGAGGTCCAAAAGAACTGGATTTTGTGGGTATCTCAGTCAGCACATCTCCTCTGGCCAGTGATTCAGTTAGACTAGGCCTGCACAATCTGTGCAGTCAGAGGCCTGTGGGCACACCAAAGATTTCAGGTTACTTGCAAAAAAAATGTAGAGAATGTTTTTCTGTCCATTTTTTGCAAACCATCCAAAATCCTTTGACAGGCCACAAGTTGTGCAGGACTGAGTTAGGCTGAGACAGTGCCAAGAGAAAATAATTTCTGAGGTATAATTTTGATTCAAAACTTCCCACTCTAATATATAATATTATATACATAATATTATATATTAATATAATATTATATATATAAATATAATATATCCCATTCCCATATAATATGGTTAAGATTTAAAAAAAACATTATTAGGTTTTCTCGGAGTTGTTTGCAAAACTCTTGGTCCTACATATATACCAATTGTTATTTCAGAACCATCTTTTATGGATGGTTTAATGTTAATGGCTATTCATTTCTTAATGTTACAGAGAACAGCTTCAAAATCATATTGGAATGACTCAATAATCTATTCAGTTATCAAAATGAATGAAACTCCTTCACTTTCCATTTTCCCAAACTATGTCTTTGCTGCTTTCCATGTGGTTCATGTTTAATTAATGTTTGTGGTATTTGAATTTGTTGGATTTTGTCCAGTTGTATCCAATACCAGTGTAAAAAGATATCACTGAGAAAATTTATGATTGGCAAAGAAGGTAGGCCAGTTACATGCTGAGAAAGGTTAATTACAGACAACTGAAGGGTGGATCTCCACCGAATGTGAAGAGACCTAGAAAAAGCCCTTCAAGGCATTGGGTAGGTTTTACCATACAGACTCTTTGAAAGCAACATGGCGGAATGATCAATTACAATTGTGCTGTGATTTACACCATAGGAGTACCATTATTATTGAGTTCATGGATCCGTTGCAATATTGGGAGAAGGTGCTTGGGATAAGCAGAAATCAGACATTGGGATAGGGGAATCAAAGAATGTCTGATAAAGAAATAAGTAAAGTTATTTCTGATAACAAATGGCTATGAATTCTTTCTCCATAAGTACCTATATGTGTTTCCTTTCATTAAAGTTTCTGAAGTGGCAGATAAATAAGAAGAGAGTACTCTGTCCTAATATTCGCATTGCCTATGTTTTTAATCCTTTCAAAGAATCACTATTAGAATCAGTTTAACAGCAGCTACGATAAGCTAGTCATGCTCTAGATTTCATGTTTCCCAAGACTTCAGACGTACTACAATCTCACCTTTATTGGTACAATCATTAATTACTAATGTCCTATATTTTTTTTCATCACCATAGGTCACCCCTGGATCTACTTGTGTTGTCTTTGGGCTGGGAGGAGTTGGTCTCTCAGTTATTATGGGCTGTAAAGCAGCTGGTGCTTCCCAAATCATTGGAATTGACCTTAACAAAGACAAATTTGATAAAGCCAAGATTGTAGGAGCCACTGAGTGCATCAACCCCAAGGACTACACGAAGCCCATCAATGAAGTATTATATGAGATGACTAACGATTCTGTTGGATATACCTTTGAGGTTATTGGGCGCCTGGAAACCATGGTAAGTAGTAAACAGGTACAGAGGATTTGGAGGAGCCACAGCTAAATGGTCAGCTTCAATGAGGTCAGAGCTAAGCAATGATAGAGTTCACCTCTCAATAGCCTGATTTACTTAAGAGTCCTTAGGACACAGATACAACCCAGACAAAAGCTATGATTGTAGAAACCAGTTTCGATCAGCCAACAAGAATTGAGTAAGCTTGCACAAGTCTTGGGCTAGTTTCTGGAGTTCCAAATCCAAAAGTGAGACAGTGTCTGTCCTCAAGAAACTTATTTTTTTTACTAGAAGATAATGTACATGTAAGAGTGAGGAAAGGGAGTACTGGTTAGCTGGATTATAAGGACTGAGAATGGAGCCATAGATTGTCATGCCATTTCCAGAGACAATGGTAGTATTGAGATGATTATTGTTCTTAGAATAAGAGGCATAAAGCTTGAGATATAATGAAGAAGGAAGAGGAAGGAAGAAAGAAAAGGAGGAAGGAAGGAAGGAGGGAAGGAAGGGAGGGAAGGAAGGGAAAGAAAGAAAGAAGGAAGGAAGAAAGGAAGGAAGGAAGGAAGGAAGGAAGGAAAGAAGGAAGGAAGGAAGGAAAGAAGGAAGGAAGGAAGGAAAGAAGGAAGGAAGGAAGGAAAGAAGGAAGGAGGAAAGGAAGGAAGGAAGGAAGGAAAGAAAGGAAGGAAGGAAGGAAGGAGGGAGGAAAGAAAGGAAGGAAGGAGGTAAGAAAGGAAGGAAGGAAGGAAGGAAGGAAGGAAGGAAGGAAAGAGGGAGGGAAGGAAGGAGGGAGGGAAGGAAGGAAGGGAAAAAGGCCTAATAAATGATCTACGTTAATTTCAGTTTCTTTATAGGAGGCAAGAAGTCTCCTCTCCAGTGCACATATGGTTTCCTATTTCTTTTTAAATCTTGCATGAAAAATCAACAGGGAGAATTGCTCAAAGAGTTTTGTTACTGTTTTACTGTTGGTTCATCTTAGACATTGTGGTTAGTGGTAATGGTTTGAGAACATTTCAGTGTTGGAACTATTGTGAAAATGAATTTTTAAAAAAATTCCAGCCTCATGCTGTAGAAAAAGGGCCAACTTTGACCCCCATACCTGAGTTTAAATCCTGTATCTGCTGCATGCTGCCTTGAGACCTTGGGAGAGCTGTCTACCTCTCTGACCCTGTCTCTTCATCTGTAAAATGAGGAGCTTACTCTCAAATGATCATAATTGTCCTTTCTAGCTCTAAATCTATGGTCCTGTGACTCTACCTTCTGTTTCCCACCTCCAGGGGGGAAATGTCTACAGAAGGAAAACTAAGACCTGCAGGGTCTTTACAATATTCAAAATAGGTTTCACTACACAAGAAATCAAAGTTAAGTAAGGATGTGAGTCATGCTTCAATTTGTTTTAACAGATGATTCCTCATGCCTGAAACAGGCTCCTTCCTTACCTCTGCCTCATAGAAATGCAAGTTTCCTTTAATTCTCACCTTACACACATTTTTTCATGTTGCTTTTCTTGATCCCCCAGCTGCTAGCACCTTTCCCACACCCCAATACCCAAATTATCTCAATTTGTTGACTTTCTAGATTTTTTAATACTTATAAGTGAAATATCAGCCCTTCCCCACTCTCCTGAATACACATACATGTTGAATGTAGGATCCTGAAAGGTAGGAATCATTTATGTTTGGTATACCCATTATTTAGCCCAGCACCTGGCGAATAGTAAACTCTGAAAAGAAGCTTGTTGATTCATCCATTTGGGGGATTGTGCCAAGTGGTGGCAATGGACCAAGACCTCGAGCCCTTTGCATTCCAATAGATACTATAACTACATTGTCACATTCATTTATGCTTCAGATTGATGCTCTTGCTTCCTGTCATGCGAGCTATGGGATCAGTGTGGTTGTAGGAGCTCCTCCATTATCTAAAATGCTCACCTATGATCCCATGCTGCTGTTCACTGGACGTACCTGGAAAGGGTGTGTTTTTGGAGGTATGTGGTCAAGAAATGGGAGAAATTCATTCAGGTATGTGTCAGAACTGTACTGAGCACTGTTATACAAATACAAGAAGAAAAGGAAAGTGAAGGAACTCTCAAGGAACTTATATTCTAATGGGAACTCTTCCCTTCCCTTTCAATTTTTATTGAATTCTTTTACCTGCATTTGAGAAGTTCACCAAATTAAGACCATTTCATTCTCCAGTGGATTAAAGCAAACAGAGGTTAAGTGATTAAGAATCACACAGCTAGTAAGTATCGAGAGCAGATTTGAACCTACATCTTCCTAACTCCAGGCCCAGGACTATATCCACTGAGCCGCCTGGCTACCCGAATACCTGTAGTCCTCTACAAAGAGGAGGGAGAGCTGTGCTTTCTTTCCTCTTTTTTTGGAACCAAGCTTAGGCATTTTAATTACAAAGCATTCTGTTTTGTACATGTATATCTGGGGTGGCGTGGGGGGCATTCTTTTCATTTACATTTGTTATCATTGTATATTCTTTTCTTGTTTTTGTTTATTTTGCATCAGTTTCATATAAGTCTTGATAGGATTCTCTATAGTCTCCATATTAATGATTTCTTACAGTGCCGTAATCTTCAATTACATTTATGCTCATGGCTGGAAGTTCTGGTTTGCTCTAACATTCCGCGCAGTGTCTATAGGGCCATGTACACGCATTTCCTAGACTGCTAAGTCGACTTTGAATTCCTGAATTAGCATAAATAAGAAATTACATAAGGCTGTGGATTCATACTAAGGGAGATGAGTTGACCTTCACTATAGTAATTCCTGTTTATACAGTATTTAAAAGTTATAAGGCACTTTCCTTACAATCATCCCATGAGAGAATTAATACTAGCTTTATTCACTTTTTTAAAATGACACCACTGTAGGTCACAGAGGTTAAGCAACTGGTCCATCGTCATTTTCATAAATAGCAGGTCCTGTGTTCAAAACCAGTCTCCTACCTTGAAGACTAGCATTTTGTCCGTTTTTCTGTTGTCCCTGATCGAGTAGTACAGGCTGAACTTTACTTTGCTTCTGGTGAAGGGTGCAGGAGGGTGGGGTGGGACTGAGAGGAGGTGTCACTTGACAAGGAACAGACGATATATATCAGCAATGCAGTATTCACAATGCCTATGGTAACTATAAATATGCTGATATAGTTATTAATCACAAAATGTAACAGGCTCTCTACATAAGAAATATAGATAGCACATTCATTTAAATACCAGAAAATGGAGTCCCAAAACCAGAAAGTCAAAGCCAACACAGTAGTTATGAAGTTGGCACATGGTAGTTAAAGTAGTAAACACCCACATTCTCAAGCCTTCAAACAGGACAGGCTACCTCAGGCAAAGATCCTCCTCTCCTCACGCGTGCAACTGCTCAGCGTCCAGGCAGCTTGCTCCCAGCAGCTCCAGTCCAGACAGTTCCCATCCCTGGCAGTCCTCAGCAGGACTCCTTAGCACAGATTCTGGCCTGCTCAAAGCAAAAGGATTTTGCACCGCAATCGCTGCTGTCTCTGCCTCTGCTTCCAGTCAGCACCGCAGGGAGACTAGCTTGGTTCCGGTGTTCTCTTGCTCCACCCCGTCCTGCTACGTCAGCAAGTTTAAGGGGTGTGGAAGATCTTCAAATCCCAGTCTCGTTACACCATATTGTAAAGGCCTTAGGTTCTTGATCTCTGTTCAATGCCATTTTAAAAGTACCTCTATTACATGATTTTCCCCATCAAATGTACCACTTCTCCTACCTTCTCTATTTCTATTAATTAATTTCTATTAATGTGAATACTAATCCACCCTTGAAGTCTCAGAGAGGCAACCTGATATAGGGGATGAAGCACCGGGCTTATTTGGGGAAGATTTTGATCCCAGTTCTTCCTTTTCTGATAATTAGTCAAGTCATTTTTACCATTAATAACAAAGAGGCTGCAATTTCTTAGTCTGGAAAATGAGAGAGATGACCTTTTAATTCTGTTTCAACTTTAAAAATTCTATGATTCTAATCAATACTTTGTACCATGCAGAAAAAAAAAGTTTCCCGGCCAAAAAAAAAAAAATCCTATGCTTCCTTGAAATAAACAATAAAATGGGAGAAAAGAAAAAGTAAAATACATGAAAATTGAGCCAAGGATTACCTGTACGTGTTATTAAGGGTCCGACCTTCTCTGAGTTCAATATGTGGTTAAGTGAAGCAGCTATGGTATCCCTGCCCTTGAGAAACTTAGAAATTCAACATGTGTCAGTTTCCCTAGAGAACACGGGTCCTGGTTATACTTCAGGGATCTCTGTGGCTCAAATCCCCACCTCGATGCTCTGGGAAATTTAGTATATGATACAAATCACCAGCTACCCCTTACAACCACATAGGCTTACAAACTTCAAACATTAATAATTTTGTTTGTTTTTACAAATTGATGAAAATTTGAGGACTTGCATCTGCGTCCAAACAATAGAACCAAAGTACTTAACTTTCTCCCTTAAGAGATTTGTATCCTTCTTCTGTACTCCCCCAATATCACTAGTAATTGCTTTCCATCAATGTTTCCCGGTTCTGTCTTTCTGCTTCAGCTCCCCTAAACTTCCAGCAGGTAATGGTCATTTCATCATTGGTGCACACTCTCTGTTTCCTAGTGCTTAGTTTTTATTCTATTAGCTCACTACCTTCTAGAGCAGCAGTTCTCAACCTGTGGGTTATGTTCAATTTAAATACATCCTGTATATCAGGTAGATTCATAACAGTAGCAAAATTACAGTTATGAAGAAGCAACGAAAATAATTTTATGGTTGGGGGTCACCACAACATGAGAAACTGTATTAAAGGGTCGCGGCATCAGGAAGGTTGAGAACCACTGCTCTAGAGTTTGGCAGGTCTGTTGTTTTCCAGCAGATGGCACTGCTCTCCTTTCCTAGGGGACCAGCTCTACAACACTGGCTTGCACAAAAAGTTTTAAAATTTAACTTAACAAAGGAACGCCAAGGAGGGCAGTGTTCCTGGATCACAAAATGGGGGTGGGTGGGTAAGGGGGAGTAATGACTAAATAGGTTACCAAACTGTTTTAATATAAGTATTTTATAAAATATAATGAGATGTATAATAAATATGAGCTGTTATTTCTATTACCTAAGTCCCAAAAGGACATGATCAATACAGAGTGAGGTTTCTTGGATAGAATAAACCTTTTGTTAGTTGGTAAAGAACGTTATGGTCATGAAAGAGCTTGCCCCCCCTCACTTTACCCTTTTCTTGACAAAAAAATATTTTATATACTTCAAGAATGTCATTAGATGTTTTCTTTTTTAAAAGATGCCATACAAAATAAAGGTCATCATATTTAAGTCTAAAGGGAAACTTAAATGTTTAATAGATCGTAAGTTCCATTCATTGGGGCATGAAACCAGTGCAGATGGCACCCTGCTCCCCAACACATACACGCATTCTCATCCTGTGCAGTTCTTAACTATTTAACTCTATAAATCCTGCCACAAGTCAATTCACCTGGTGCTCTGAAGGACCATGGAAATGTAAGGTCTTTGTGCCAAGACTCATTGCTTTCATTTGTGCCCCTCTCCCCTACCCCATGCCCAGCATATAGTAAGCACTTAATAAATGTTTGTTTACTGACTGGTTTTTTAAAATTATATAACTGGTACTTAATTTTTTTTAAGGTTGGAAAAGCAGAGATGACATCCCAAAGCTAGTATCTGATTTTATGGCAAAGAAATTTGATTTGGATCCGTTAATAACCCATGTTTTACCTTTTAACAAAATCAATGAAGGATTTGATCTGCTCCGCAAAGGAGAGAGGTATGTGTTTTACATGTTGGTCATACAAAAAAAATGCAATTTGCATAATACAATATTTATAAATTTGATTATCTTGTATGATATTTTTCTATTTGATACTTCCATAACATAAAAATCTTTGCAAGATTAATCTTACATTAACACAGATCAACATATATTTTCTTTGCTATTTTGTATTGTTTTTTTCATTCATTGGGTCTATTAAGTCCTATTTCTTTCACAAAATTGGTGTTCACTTTGATGATGTCACTTGGGTTCACTGTAGTAGAAACGATGTTCAATATAGAGTCAAATGACTGGCTTTAAATGCCAATCCTACCCTTTACCAATCATGTAACTTCGTGATTGGCAAGTCAATGGATGTCTCTGGGCAACCCTTTCTTTCTCTGTATAATGATGGTGTTGGCCTTGATGATGTCTAAGGTCTCAGAGTTATGATCTTATGTGATAACTTCTGATGTGTGTACGAACTCTTTGTACTAACTAAACCTGATAGTCCTGAGCGAGTGTGGATACAAATGATGAATGACTCCGGCTTTATTTAAATTTTTAAAAATTAACTCAAATCTGCTTTTTCTCCTTTTTATCTCCCCCCACCCAAAATTGAAAAAGGAAAGTAAAACAAAATCCTGGCAACAAATATGTACGATCGTCCAAAATCAATTTTTCTACTGGTCATGTCCACAAATTTTGTTTCAATCCTTTGTACTCTGAGTTTATCACCTCTCTGTGAGGAAGTGGGTGGCATGTTTCATTACGAGTCCTCTGGAATTGTTCTGATCACAGTTGTTAAATCTTTCAAAGTTGTTTTCACAACATGGTTGTTATTATGTGAATTGTTTTCTTGGTTCTGCTCGTTTCACTATATGTCAATTCATAAAAGTGTCCCAGAGTTTCTCAAAAACCATACCCTTTCATTGTTTCTTACAGCATGATGCTATTGCATAATATTCATATACCATAACTTGCTCAACCATTCCCCCAATTAATGGGCTACCATTTCTTCCTCTATTCTTTGCTACTACAAAAAATGCTGCTATAAATGTCTTTGTGCATAAGGACCTTTTCCTCTCCTTGGAGTGTAGACTTATCAGTGACATCACTGACTCAGATAGTATGCACAGTTTAGTAACTTGTCCCAGTCCCATCATTTTCTAGGAAAGGAAATTGACCAGGACAGTGACTGATCTTGGTCTTTCTAGCCTAGCTAAAGGCCAGCAATTCTGGGGACAGAGGTTCCTTTTTTGAATGTCAACATTCCATCTGCAGTTAACGGCATCTCATGTAAGAGAATATAATCCCTTATTTGAATGGGGGAAAAGGAACCCAATTTTTATTTTAAAAGCCTGTCCCAGTTCCTCTTCTTTGCCAAGAGCATCAGTAGCTGTGCATTGTCTTTTCCTGGAGAGCAAAGGCTCATGGATGGTAGATTTAGATATGGCACAGACTCTAGAACTCAACTATTCCAAACCCTTCATTTTGTATGCGTGAAAACTGAGCCCTAGTTTTGGATCTAAGACATATCCTTCATAATGGATCCTGAGACCAGTAGAAATGTCATCAGGCCTCACTGATCCCTATATCTCTCAGGCTTCTAAAACTTCCCACTGACTGGGCTGTGCCAGTTGGTCTTTCAGGTCCAGCATTTTTCTAAAGAAATACTTCATTTACTATATCTATGTGCATACTAGTTAGAAAGGCACACCATACTTTCAGTCAGGACCTTGTACTAAATTAGTCTTTATTAGAAAACATAGAAACAAGATATTAACAAGATCTTACACTTTCTATTTCAGCATTCGAACGGTCCTTCTGCTGTGAGCTCCTAAGAGAGGGGAAGTACATGTGGATCCATCAGCAGCTGGCTCTTTCTCTGATATTTCACTTTCATATAATTCTGATGGGACATGGGTTGAACACAAACCTGAAATTAAGTACCTTGGAATAAATAAACTTTTCTAAAATAAGGGATTAACATTGTCACTGACACAATTCAATTTACCTGGGGTAGTAGCAGGGCATTAAAGTTATTTTTTAATTCGTAGAAAGTAGGTTTTCCTGGATTGGAACATCAGTCAAAGGTGTAAGTTCATTACTTTTGACTGAAGTAGGAATTTTAGCACTATTTTTTTTTAGCACTATTTTTTTTTTTGCTTTTTTAGAGGACAATTGGGGTTAAGTCACTTGCCCAAGGTGACACAGCTAGGTTTGTGTGTGTGTGTGTGTGTGTGTGTGTGTGTGTGTGTGTGTGTGTCTTAAGTGTCTGAGGCCATATTTGAACTCAGGTCCTCCTGACTCCAGGGCCGGTGCTATATTCACTGCACCACCTAGCCGCCCCTGAAGTAAGAATTTTAAATGGAATCCCAATTTTCTTGTGTAAAAAGCAATAAGATCTTAAAAGACTACTCCTTCATCTGCTTCCAGGAAGCTAGGCTAGGCATTGGGTGGAGTTGGATGGTGCTACAATAAATCTGGAAAGATTTTTATTCTTTATTTATTCCACAGAAAGTCTATATGTGACTTCTCCTTTCTTTTTTCTCTTCATGCATCAAAGGAGATGGATACTTTTTAAAATACACTTTTTACAAATAAATTTAATCTGTTAAATAACATTGTCTTATCACATGATAATTTATTTGCTTCCATTTAAAATATATGGGTGTGTGTACATATATGCATATATACATATTGCATACACAGATACATGTATGTTTTAATTCAAGGAAAATATATGATGCATTTCAATTAAATTCAACATGACTTTATTAAGGCCCATTCTCTGTGCCAGGTACTATACTGGGTACTGGGAATACAAAAGCAAAAATGAAATAATTCCTGTCCTCAAGGAGCTGACTTCATTTGCATTGCATATTTTCCCAATTCACTGCAAAAGGCACTGTGAAATAATCTGATAGAAATGAAAAAGGAAAGTGTGGAAGTAGAGGAAAGAAAGTATTAGTACAAGGACTGACTGTCAGAAAAAAATAAATGCCTTTACACCATTTTGAATAGCATGTTTAAAATTCATTCTGACAGTTTCCAAATTAGCATATGCATCTGAATTCTTCTGGAAGGGAAATTAAGCATAATACTTTTGCCAGCCTCTGCCCATATAGAAGTTAATCCACCCCTAATACCTTTTGGGTACAGTATTTACATATCATAGATGACTCAAAGTCCCTTCTTGCTTTCATATTTTGAGAGATACGGCATTCTATTCATATACACACTTCCTTCACTGATGTAGAACACGTTCATCATACATCTATTGGTTTCTAAGGTCTAACAATCCTTTGATGATGAATTCCTTCATGCTTAGCTAGAATGGTCCTCAGTTGATAGCCACAGACTTGGCCCCTCGAGCAGACTTTCCAGCTTGGTGAGACTTATTAGGTAAGAAGCAATTATATAATCCTGAGTCATTTTCAGACTGTAGTGAAGCACCCAAGTGGGGAAGTACTATATATAGTTCTCCCTTCCACATCATGGGGATTAGGGGCTTAATGCCCCCACAATCCGAAAAATCTGTCTAAAATTTTTTAGCCCTCCCTTTGTAACAGAGAAGAATTTTGAGTTTTTTCTCTTTCTCTTATGGATTATTTACAGTACCTTGTTGTAAAATTTGGGTTAAGTATTTGGTCATGGGATACACATAGGTCAGTGTTAAGTAGAAAGACTTTTTCTGTGTTTCTGCTGGCTTTTGTGTCTGTGGGTTCTGCAAAACTCCCCAAAAATTCCCATTTAATTTTTTGTACCAACCCCAGAGTCAGCAAAAATGTGATGGGGAAAGCCATGGTGTAGAAGGGATAAGTGCAACATATTTTTTTTTTCTGTCATTCTCAGAAAGAGGGGACAGAATTTTCTCTAGATTTAAGATTTAATCAGAATAGGGGATAAACAATGTTGAAGCTCCCCTAGGGATGTAGATGAAGTGCTGTTCTGCAGTTCATAAATTCAGAGACTTGCCTGGTGCTCTTAATGAAAGAACCCATTTTCCAAAACATATTATTGGTAATTGGAAGGTTGTGTTTTGGGATGGACCTGAGACTCCATCAATGTGGGGTATGGAAATTTCCTCTTTTGATGCAGATAATAATTAATCCATAACTTACTATATCTTCTTTGTAGATTTTCATGAATGTCCTCCTCCTCTCTGTCTGTTAGTTCCTTCTGAGTCTAATTAACTGGATCACCATCCATATTCATATGGGTATCCATATTTTCTATGTTGACTTTACCAGTTCCTACAAATTTAATTAATATCTATTAATAATCTATGCACATGACTTCCTTTTTTTTCTTTTCAGAGCCAATCAGGATTAAGTGACTCCCCCAAGGTTACACAGGTAATAAGTATGTGAAGCTGGATTTGAACTCAGGTCTTCCTGACTCCAGAGCCAGTGTTCTAGCCACTACACCACCTCACTGCCTTGACTCACTTTAACCAATGCTAAATTGGTCCTTATTCCCTCTATCTTGGATGGTCACTGTTCTCACCTCATGTCTTACCCTCCCCTCTAACCCATCATCTGCCTTGCTGCTAAAGGGATTTTCCTAAAGCACTAATCTGACCATCCTACTCAAATAATCTCTAGGGGCTTCCTATTATCTCTAAGATTAAATGTAAACTCTATTTATGACTTAGAGTTTTTTAATAACCTGACCTTTTCTACCTTTCTGGCTTTACACATTGTAGTTAGGGGGCTTAGTGGATAGAACTTTGGATCTTAAGTTAGGAAGACATGAATTCAAATCCAGCCTCAGACACTTACTAGCTGTATGACCCTGTGAAAGTCACTTAACCCTGTTTGTCTCAGTTTCCTCATCTGTAAAATGATCTGGAGAAAGAAATGACAAACCACTCCAGTATCTTTGCCAAGAAAACCTCAAATGGGGTCCTGAAGAGTCAGAGATGACCAAAATGACCGAACAACAACAATCAAAAGCCTTACACAGCACTCCTTTTCACATGGTCTATGGACGAGTCAAACTGACCTTTGTGTTGCTCTTCATATACAGGACTCCATTTCCCATCCGTGTGCTTTTTCCCTGGCTGTCTCAGAAGTCTGTAACGCACTCCTTCTTTATCTCAACCTCTTAGAATCCTTTGTTTTCTCTGTTATGTTGCCTCTCAAAAAGAAGAGTTTCTGGAAGGTTACAATTCTTTTAAAATTTTACTTTGATATAGACAAATTGCCATCAAAATGCAAGTTTTACTTAACTTAGAAGAGGCAAGACGAGTATAGCAAGGATCTGAGAAATACTGGTGGTGTTAGATAAGGTGACCCATGTGGGATGGGACAGTTTGGTTTCATCTATTCTGTTAATATTGACCTAGGATATGTAATGGAGATAAACTAGAAGCATTTCCAATAAGATCAGCAGTGAAACAAGGATGTCCACTATCACCCCTCTTATTCAATCTGGTACTAGAAAAGTTAGCAGTAGCAATTAGAGAAGAAAAAGAAATCAAAGGAATCAAACTAGGCAAAGAAG
>CM053592.1:24307119-24331784 GCA_028646515.1 Pseudochirops corinnae | reverse complement strand
GGGGGAGGGAAGAAAAAAAAGAAAAAAAGCAATTTATATAATAACTTTATTATATATTTTAAAGGAATGACAAGTTGTACATAATAGATTTGCAGTTTTATGTGCATCTTTTTTTCTTATACTATATTATGGAATGCTTGCTTTATTCCATAAATTAAAAATGAAAAAATTTTTGAAAAATTTAAAAGAAACATTCTATGATATTATCTACATATAAATAAATATAATGTTAAATAATATATTACAAGGGCATTCCAGAAATGTAAAACAAAGTGATAATAGAGGCCAGAGAGAGAAATGTCTTCTCTCTTTTCCTGGGGAAATGAAGAAAGGCTGATATGGCAATTGAGTTAGGATCTTACAAGGTGAAATTACAAACAATAGCACTCATAATAAAATGCATTTAATTTTTAAACAAGTTTTTATTGATTTTTATTAGAATACCAAAAATTTCCTCAGTATCTTCTACTCTTCCCAGAGAGTCATCTCACAAAAAGAAAAATTTTAAAGACAATAAAAAATAAAATGAAAAAAATCAGCAAGACTGACAAATACATCAGATAAGTCTGAAAATATACATAATGTGCCATAAGAATAAACCTGCCACCTCCGATGTATTCTTAAAAAAAAAAAAAAAAAGAAGCACTCTATGAAGGTGGACTGTTCAGCTAATCTTCCCAAGATCAGGACTTTTTCCGTGCATTTGCAAGTTTAAGTTGCAAAACTACTACTTTTGGAGAAATACCTATTCCTGTGAAGGCTGGAGACATTGGCATGAAAAGCACTGGAAGAAAGGAAAAATGAACTCGAAGATTTCAGTAAAATTCTGGGTCCAGAAGGAGAGGAAGGGAAGAGATTATACAAATCAGAAACACATTAGAGGAATTAAATCTGTGAGCTGACTCCCAGGGAAGACTGGTCCATGTCCAAAAGATTCACCCCACCCCTTGCCCCACAGAGCCAGCATTTCCTCCCTTTTCTGTGTCCCATTACCTGATACAATATTTCACCAATCAGGGATTCAGTTGGGTTAAAGGGAGCCTTCTTTTTAAAATGCAAATTCTGACCATCAGTTACTGATGTATTAGAGTTGATCAATCAGTAAACATTTATTAAGTACCTAATTTGTGCCAAGTGCTAGAAATAGAAATAAGAAAAAAAGAAAGTCTCTGCCCAGAAAGAGTTTATAATCTAATGGCATGGTATTGGGGGGGGGGGCACCTAAAAGGAGCTGAAAAGCAAGGGCATCAAGGGAGCTGGGAAAGTACCCAATATTGGGGCATTGTGGAAAAGTCAGAGAATTTCAAAGATTGTGCAGCTAGGTGAGAAATGAAGAAATGTTCTGACCTATAACCCCTTCTTAAATGGAAGGCTCAAAGTTCACTGCTCCACTCCCCAGTAAGAAGGACAGAGCATGTTGGTAGGTGGAATCACCAAGGCTGATGGGATCTTGCATGATCATGAGATTTCCCCCCCAAATGAGCTTCCTGGACCCTTGGGGGATAATCAGAGAAGTCCCAAGATAGTGAAGTAGGGTGAATTCACTCCATCAGCTTTCTGGCCTCCTAGGTCCCAGCTAAGATCAGCAGTGTTGAAGGAAATGGTTTATTGGTTGCAGAGTGTTGTTGGCTACGTTTGCATCCTGGAACATTTTGTAGCATTAGGGTGGACTAGGTGGGTTACTCTTTTGGGGATACAAGGTCAGCGATGTGAGAGAAATGGTTACTGGAGTCTTGTTGAGAGGTGATGCAGGAGAAAGAAGCAGTCCAAAACTGAGGCGGGAAGATTCCATCTGCTGGGTCTACTTTGGAATTTTACCAAGGCCAGTCCTACATTATGGAGTATGGGAAGTGACCCTGGTATAGGTTCTCAAGGGAAAATGATGATTATCACACTATTTTAAAGCAAGAATTTGGTGCAATCTGGTTGATGTTAAAGCAGTCACTTGCTGTACTAATTCTCCTTCCTTGTCCTGGAGGGGCCGGGCTGAGTAGTGCTGATAAAGGTCTAAATCTCCATCCTCATCTTCATCTATTTTTCGAATTCTTCAATCTCCCGATCCACTAAAATAAGGCCTCCTCCAGTGTGTCACCTGGTCTCTTCCTGCCATAAGTGATATTTGTGCCCATGAAAGGTATGTGGCGAGACATATATAAAGAGACAAGTTGTGCTGAGTGACCACAGGAAGGTACATTCCTAGAAAGAGAATATATGGGAAAATTGCAGGTGTAGTAATGAATCTTTAGGCCTAATTTCAGTGCCCTTCAGAACTAGTTTTTACAGGGAAGGGGGCTGCCAGGAAATTCTGGGCCACAAATAAACAAAAACAAACAAACAAAAAACTCCTTTCAGGACTCAGAGCACCTATAGGGAAATTTCCCAAAGGAATAAAGGAAGAATAAAAAGATAATAAAAAATAAATAATATAAATTAACAAATAAGATAAATATTATATAAAATAAATTAATAAATGAAATGAAAAATAAAAGTAGATTAATAAAAACATTTTTATTAAAAATAAACAAAGAATAAAAGGAGAAAGCCGAGGTTATGTAACATCTATTTTGGCTTCACCTTGGCAGTAGGTAGCAAAATGCGGAAAAGATGGGCATATTGAGGATCTGTATAAACATTCCACATGGGAGAAAGTCTCAGGGCAGCCACAGGGCTTGCTTTCTGTGCTAGCCCCTATAGAGCTAACCCTATAGTCCCTCTTCTGAAAGCTGGGGAGCCCTGCCACCTGTGCTCTTGGAAAATGTCTTGGGGTGGCTAAGTGACACAGTGAAGAGAACACTGGCCCTGGAGGCATGAGGAGCTGAGTTCAAATCTGGCCTCAGACACTTGACACTTGCTAGCTCTGTGACCTTGGGCAAGTCACTTAACCCCAACTGCCCTGCCTTCCCCCCTCCAAAAAAGAAAAAAAGGAAAATATCTCATTGGTATGTATGTAACCTTGGACAGACCAAAACTTAAGATTAGGTGAGATTTAACGGTCATCAGATCTGCTCACAAGTCTGCAAACTTCATGCTAGCCATTTATTCACAGAAAGATGGAATTTAGAACATCTTAAGTTAACTCTTGAAGGTTAGCATAGGAGTTAAGGGTGCAGGTACCAGATTCATCTAGTCTTTACATGAACCGACTGATCTCAAAATTAACCAAATTCAGATGCTCCTAATACATGCTCCACTCCAAGTCATGCTTGACATTTCAAACCCTAAGGTTAGGATTATATTTACCAAAATATCTGAATTTCAAACATCATCTATGGCATAAAAAGCATTCATGAAGGAAAAATACACAAGTTACTTTTGCAAATAATAGATCAAAATGAGAAAACAATTGGCTAAACTATTGTTGCTTTAGTTATAACTTTGGTCATGAAAATGGGTGTTTCAACTGATGCACAAAAAAATTATTTGGTTCTTTGAGTTATTTTTATGTTCTGGTTCTTCTGGACCTCTTTGGGCCATTTTGCCAAATGCAATAAATACCCAAACTCTTTTAAAACTGGACCCAATCTCTGATATTTAAAGAATTTTAAGCACCTTTTTTAAATTATAAGAATCTGCAATCAGCAGCATAGGATGGTAGGGAAAAAAATCCAAATTTGCTTTAGAAAAGCATTGGCCTGCCCTTAGACAAATCACTTAAACTCTCTGAACCGCAATACCCGTGAAGTGAGATAAACAGAACTTTCTCTGTTGGCTTTAAGTGGTTCTAGAACTATATCTGATGTCCGAGAAAGCTTTGCAAACTTCAAAGTTCTACAAATGGTTCTTAACTTGGGGGCCTGAGAGCATGGTTTATTTATTTATTTATTTTACATTTCAATAACTGTTTTGTCACATAATTGGTTTCCTTTGCTGTTCTATGTAGTCTTATGCTACGCATTTAAAAACATCATCTGAGAAGTCCATGGGCAGCTAAAGTGCCCATGAGACACAGAAAAGGTTAAGAACCTCTTCTCTATCCACATGCTCAGTTGTTTTTTTTTTTGACCACATAAGCAATTCTTTAATGAGAACCATGCTTATTTCTTATCCTCACATAAATATTTGATAAAAATCGTATCCTTAAGTAACCTCATGGGCATGCCCAGGCTTTTGGTGCTGTTATAGATTTGGTCTCTACCTTTCAAATTCCATCACTTAACTGTATCAAAATACAACATTCAGAGCAGAAGATGTTGATATTCTAGTGAAAACAACTAAAAGCACATTCCATCAGTCACTGTCAAAGTCCTAGAGGAAAGACTCTTCCCCATGGCCATTCTCTTTATAGTCTCATTTTCATCCTGCAGCAATGAAAAGTTCCACCTTATATGTGTGTATGTATATGTGTCTATGTAAAACATATATAACATATATAATATAATAATACAACATGACATAACATGACATATTCATCTCCAAAAGACTCATGATGGAAGGAGATGTCTACACTCAGAGAAAGAACTAGAAAGGAGTTTGAATTCAGATTGCAGCAAACTGCATGCTCTCTTTCTTTTCCATGTTTCCTCTCGCATTGTTCATTCCATCGGTTACAATCCTTCTTTACAACCTGACTAACGTCTAATGTGAAAGTATTTGCAGATCCTATACCTGATTGCATGCCACCATGGGTAGGGGGAGGAGAAGAAGGGGGAGAAAATTTGAAACTCAAGGGATTATGGAACTGAATCTTGTAAACTAAAAGTAAACGAACAAATTAATAAAGACAAAAAAGAGATTGTTGAAATAAATACATGAATAAATAAATGAAGAACTTAAAAATAATGTCATTTATATCATATCATATCTAATAATTAAATACTTGCCTGCCTAGGCAAACCTCTCCTCTCCTGAAAATTAGCTCCCTAACTAAATAATTCAGATGCTGGAAGGTTGCAGTTACCCATCTCCCTAGTTTGTGATGAAGACACAGATATACTTTGCTTACTTTTCCTGTGGTACTCATCCTGCCTCTCTCTTAGTTCTGGCCTTCAGTAGTCCTCTGACCAACGTCTCCACTCCCTTTTGTGTGAGCTAGCATGCCTCCAGATAAATACTCTGTTTCAAAGAAACGCCTTCAAAAACATGACTCAGAGCCCCGAAGCCCTTCCTCTCACAATCTGGTCCCACCTCCTTGAAATGTTGAAGTTTTGAAAGGAAAGAAAACAACAAAGGCACAAAGTTGTGATGCATCTAAGAGAACTGAGATTTTAATCATAATAGTGAAGAATGGTGGAAATATCCTTTATACCCTTGTGGTTACATGAAGCAAAAACAGTTCAGACCACACCCTGAGAATTTAAATGCTGGCGTTTTCCTCAACAGTATTTTTTTTTTTAAGGCATCAAATGTTGAGAGTAATTTCCTCTTGTTCTGTTCTAGTCATTCACCTTGAGCCCCCACTAGCTGGGGGAAGACTCAGTGGGACACCCTGTGATATATTATCAGGGCTTATCTGGAATTTAGATCAGTTTGGAGGTGTCTAGCTCAGGCAGTTAGGTGGCACAGTGGAGAGTACCAGGCCTAAAGTCGGGAAGACTCATTTTCCTGAGTTCAAATCTGGCCTCAGATACTTACTAGCTGTGTGACCCTGGGCAAGTCACTTAACTCTGCCTCAGTTTCCTCATCTATAAAATGAACTGGAGAAGAAAATGTTATTATATGCCATTATAAATACACCAGTATTTTTGCCAAGAAAATTCCAAATGGGGGTCACAAAGAGTCTGACACAGCTGAAAACAACTGAACAATAATTCTCAGGCCATCTCCACATTATTTCTGGGATCTATTCATGTACCTTTTGTGTCCTTTGGCTCCATTGGTAGATCTTCAGGATGGGTTACATTTAGGTTTACAAGGCTGTACCTGCCAACACATCAACGTCTTATTCAGGACAAGCCCTGCTAGCAAATCTAGCTTGAATCTAGGAACCATTGTGGTGGCTGATCTCTGAGGACCTCCAAGTTATTTTTCCTCCTTTCTCAAAAGAGTTCAGTACCTATTTCCCTGCCCTCCTTTTCCACTCCAGCTCTTGCCTTATGCTGGGGGACTCCAAAGTACCTGTTGGTGTTCTCTCAATTACCTTGGCTTCCCAATTCCTCAATCTTCTTAACCTTATATTCTACTTCCCTGTTCCCTGGAGTTTATTTAGTTAGGTGTGTGAAATGATCAGACCTGAATTTTAGGAAACTTGTTGCTTTTATGTGTAAGCAACAATATTTTTAAAATAAAGGCACCCCAAATCCAAAGTTTCTTGAAGAGAGAGAGAGAGAGAGAGAGAGAGAGAGAGAGAGAGAGAGAGAGAAGGAGAGTCACTTTACTAACATGTAAATACAAATTAATCTTAGCAACTGAAAGTTGTTTGTTTATGAGCAAAGGAGCTATGGTGCCAGCATGGGTGGTGTTAACACAAACAAAGAAAATTAAGATGTTTTACGTTGACAAGTTGCCAAAGCTAACCAGCACATTGGAGGCTTTAGGTAAAATACAAAAAATGGGTAGGGCTGAATGGTACAGAGACAATATTTAACCTTTCTACAGAATAATTCTATATTGTGATAATTTATCCTCTAAACAAGGGTTCATAATCTGTGGTATGAATTAATAACTAAAACAATAATTAAACCTTAATATGTAGGAAGAGCTATGTTAAACAATGGGGATACAAATAGAAAAGTCAGACAATCCCTGGTGTTAGGGATGTCACTTTCTAGCTATATGGGAGTTTCAGATGCAAGTCAGATGGAGAGATCCCGTGGTCCTTAGGGTGCAGGAGGCAAGCAGATGGTAATGTCTCTTCTTTTGCGTTCATTTTAGTTTCTAATGTTGTACCGTTTGACAGCATCAAGGACTTAGGCAGCAAGAACTTTCTCTTCTGGGTCCTTAGTCATTGTGATTGTAGCATCTACAGGGGCTGTGTCTCCACAGGAATTCTTTCCAAGAATTATGGTGAGGGGTACTTGTCTGGAAATATCATTATTCTTAAGGCTCTTTGGTTCAGGGTCCTGAGCTGTCTCCATGAGGGCCTGAGGAGAGAGTGGTCAAGGTAGGGGTGGTGGTCTGACTTGCCTGGCACAGGGGGCTTCCTGGGGACCATGGACTTTAAAAATGCACACACACACACACACACACACACACACACACACACACACACATGCTAGATGGTTCCATGACACAAAAAATTTTAAGAACTCTTTTATTAAGAGAATCAGCTAAAGGTTAAGTTGAAAGACCTGAAAGGACCATTTTCTCTGTCCAGCCATCCCTGTCTTGGCTTCCCTTCCCTGTTGTGACCTTAGAGAAGACTGGTTCAATTATATATTCTACTGGGCCCTCTGGTTATTTACACCATTGGCCAACTGGCCATTCAAACTCTGCCAAATCTCAAGCCAGTGGTAATTGTATCACAAACATTCTCTGTTCCTACTCTGATGCTGCAGAATGCCACCGGAAAAAATCAAGGGAATGTGTCCAACTTGGTCCACTACAAATCCACATTATCCAGTCTCACCAAGACTCTTTTTGACACATGATAATCCTTTCATTCTTCCCTGCCTCAATCACAGTACCAGCTGCAGCTGTTCCAGACTTTTTTCCCTATGCAGACCCTATGCCATACCATTTACCCTCTTTCTTCTCCCTCTCCGATGAAATTCTTGCTTCTTACCTTACTGAGGAAAATGGAGGGTTCCATTATGGATGCCTTCTTCATCCCTGCACCACGTTTCAAAATCATTCTCTATGACTTGCCCCACCCTCATACTTCTCTACTCCTTATTTCTAGTCTTTGAGAATGAGGTGGCCTTTCTCATTGCAAAAGGCAACTCCTCTACTTTGGTCTTTGTCTCACCCTTTCTCATCTCCTCTGGGAGCTTGCCTCTCTGATCGTTGGTTCTCTGGTTCTCATCATCAATCACTTATACTTATTGGCTCCTTTCCTGCTGCCCACAACCCCACACCTTGATCTCAATCATCTTAAACAAAGAAGAACAAAAAACAAAAACAACCAAACATACTTCTCTTGATCTTGCCATCCCCTCATATCCCCTCAAACTACTATCTTGCTTCTTTCTTTCTTTTCAGTTGGAAGGGAAACCATATCCAAAGGAGCTACCACCACCACCACCACCACCACCACCACCACCACCACCACCACCACACACACACACATCTAACAACTAGTTATTAAGTCTTTGCTTAAGAAGACCTTAAATGGGGTCTTCTACCTCCCACTGCCTCCTTAGGCAGTGTATTTATTTCTCTTAAATCTAGTTGCTTTTCCTTTTTTTCTTCCAATTTATTAAATTATTTATTTTTAGTTTTCAACATTCACCTTCATAAGTTTCAAATTTTCTTCCCCTCCTTCCTACCTCCCTTCCCAAGATGACCCACAATCTGCTATGGGCTCCACACACACATTCCTACCAAACACCTTTCCACATCAGTCATGTTGCACAGATGAACCATAACGAATGGGGAAAACCATGAGAAAGGAAAACAAAGCAAAACAAAACAAAAAAGAACATAGTCTGCTTCGTTCTGCATTCCGACTCCATGGTTACTTCTCTGGATGTGACTGGCATTTTCCATCATGTGTCCTTTGGAATTGTTTTTAAGTCCTTGCATTGCTGAAAAGGATTAAGTCTATTAAAATCAGTCCTTGCACACTGTGGCTGTTACTGCATACAATGTTCTTCTGGTTCTGCTCCTCTCATTCAGCATCAGTTCATATGTCTTTCTAGGTTTCTCTGAAATTCACCTATTCCTCATTTCTTATAGCACAATAGTTTTCCATTACATTCATATACCACAACTTGTTTAGCCATTCCCCAATTAATGGGTATCCCCTCGATTTCCAGTTCTTAGTCACCACAAAAAGAGCAGCTATAAACATTTTTGTACATGGGGGTCCTTTCCCCATTTTTATGATCTCTTTGGGATATAGCCCTAGAAATAGGATTGCTGGGTCAAAGGGTATGCACATTTTTATAGCCCTTTGGGCATAGTTCCAAATTGCTCTCCAGAATGGTTGGATCAACTCACAGCTCCACCAACAATGAATTAGTGTTCTAACATTCCTGCATCCTCTCCAATATTGATCATTTTCCTGTTTTGCCATGTTAGCCAATCTAATAAGTGTGATGTGGTACCTCAGAGTTGTTTTGATTTGCATCTTTCTAATCAATAGTGATTTAGAGCATTTTTTCATATGACTATAGATAGCTTTAATTTCTTGAAAATTGCCTGTTCATATCCTTTGTCCATTTATCAATTGAGAAATGACTTGTATTCTTGTAAACTTGACTCAATTCTATATATATTTTAGAAATGAGTCCTGGATCAGAGACACTGGTTATAAAAATTCTTCCCCAGTTTTCTGTTTCCCTCCTAATCTTAGTTGCATTGACTTTGTGCAAAAACTCTTCAATTTAACATAATCAAAATTATCCATTTTGCATTTCATAACATCTCTTGTTTGGTCATAATTCCCTCCATTCTCCAAAAATCTGATAGATAAACTATTCCTTGCTCCCTAAATTTGCTTATGGTATCAGCCTTTATACCTAGATCGTGTATCCATTTGGACTTTATTCTGGTTGGTCTGTTCCCAGTTTCTGCCATACTATTTTCCATAGTTGCTTTTCTTCTTGAACCCTTTTAACCTTCTGACACTGACAAACACCCCCTCTTCTCAGAGTATTTCTCCTCCTGCAGCTTCCATGACACTTCTCTCCTCATACTCATCTCCTCCTTCAGCACCTTATACTCTAGGGAAGAGAAGAGGGCTTAGATACAGGGCTTAGTTCATTTCCTATATAACATAATCCTGCCATGCTCCTCTGGGTTGGCTGGCTACATTTTACCTGGTATCCTGCCTTCACAGTAACCATAGGTATGGCTCCCAGGTCCAGTGGGGATTCTGTCATCTATGTTAGCACCAAAAAGGATACATGAGACAGACCAAAACAAAATCCCAACCTTGAGTCCATTTCTTGGGACCACAGTATAAAAAGGAGCTGAAGGGAAGGTATCACCAGCTCAATTCATAATATTCATGCTGTGAGTGAGCTTGAATCTTTAACCTTTCTGGACATCATTGGGGAGGGGGGGACTCTGTCTCAGTCTCTTAGTTTTAAAGATTCAATCTGTTCTGGCTACTAAGCCAATGGAAAGAAACTGTTGCTACCCATGTGGTAGGGGCATGCCAGATATCTTCATCTCAAGCAGAGTGCCTTCATTTTAGGCAATCTGGGCATGTCCAAACCGCTGTTTATTTATATAAGCTTAAAACCAATCCACCCTTTCCCCCTACTTGTCCTCCACCCCCTAGTCAAATATTGTCTTATCTCCTCCATCCCCACACAATAAGCATTATCCTTAGAGGTAAGATGGTGAGAAAGAACTCTCCTTTGTGGTCCCAATGAAAGTGGTATTGGTTGGACACAATTTTGCTAAGTCATCCTGAACAATAATGTTGAAATGACTGAGCTTGGTAGAATTGCAAAGCCACCTATGACTGTGGCAGCAACAATGGTACAGAGAGAACGTGGGGCTGACATCTTGGCTCTGACTCCAATGCTTTTTTCCCTCACTCCTTCCCCACCAGGGAATCTGATACCTGCAGGAGTACAGAATGTGGAATGGAAGACACAGAATAGGAGACTGAGAGCCACCAAAGAAAACCATTTCTCCCTGCCCCTAGGACTAGCCTTATTCTCCAATTTCCCAAGAAACAATCTGGTAACTTGTGATTCACGCCACAGGTTACTATTGTTGTGTGTTCTTCCTTCTGTAAGATGACCATGACATTGGGAAGGTGATGCCATGACTTGCACGTGAACTGGATATAAGTGAGATGGGCAGTGCAAAGTCATCAGCCTCACATTCTCCTCTGGAGCCATCTGCATCCAGTGGCAAGACATAGATCAGGACAACTGGAGGTAACTCCCTGTGACTGATGTCATGGTACCATGGAAAGAGCATCAGCCTTGGGTTCGAATCTGACATCTGGCAATTACTG
This sequence comes from Pseudochirops corinnae, assembly GCA_028646515.1. Classification (NCBI taxonomy): domain Eukaryota; kingdom Metazoa; phylum Chordata; class Mammalia; order Diprotodontia; family Pseudocheiridae; genus Pseudochirops; species Pseudochirops corinnae. The sequence goes on along the minus strand of CM053592.1, from coordinate 24,320,770 downwards.
TGGGCCCATCATTTGAACTCCTTGTTTCTCTGTTTCTTCCTCCACAAAATGGGGGGTTGAACTAGAAGGTCTCTGAGGTCCCTCCTAGTTCTAGCCCCGTGATCTCTGCTATTCTCCCCTCATGATCCCAAAACAAAGCTCTTTTCACTAAGAAGGCAAAATTCAAAGGGGAATAAATAAAGCTCTACTCTAGCAGAGTCAAATTTCTGTTAATCCAGTTTTAAGGAGGGACTGCCAATGCTGAGATCCAAATCTTAAGGTTATGCTTAAACATTGGCATCACTCAAAAATCTTCCTCTCACACGCAAACCCAGCCCAGGCAAAAAACTCAAAGCAGATGTTCCAAAACAAGTTGAAGGTTTCCCAAATGCTCCTCACAAGCTTTCCAATGATTCATGCCACCAACTGGGCACAAGGCCCAGGCCTCTTCACAGAGCTCACAGGAGGGGTTGACTTCTAAGCATTGCCAATAAGGCCAAATTTTCTCCAGTAATTCACATCTCTGCAGCACTTTGAGGTGAGTCCTTACCTGATTCCTCACAACATCCTTGAGAGGTGATCAGTGCAAAGATTGTGACTCTCCTGCAAATAATAAATATACTTGTCATTGAGATAGTTGTTTGTTCTTAATTGAAAATATCTCCCTCATGGATCTAAAATTCCTTTCATTATTCATTCCTTTGGAGTAAGGCACTAAAAACTATTGCAAAATACAAATGTAGAACAGGAAGGTTAATACAGTAAAATATTATCAGGTATTACCATCTTCGCTCCAAATAATTTATAAGATAAACCCTAGTAGAAAGCAGGGCTCTGATGGATAAGATATAGAGTCATTAAATATTGATCCTTTAAGAAAGTGGTCTCCTTGGGGCAGATAGGTGGCGCAGTGAATAGAGCATTGGCCCCGGAGTCAGAAGGACCTGAGTTCAAATGTGACCTCAGGCACTTAACACACACACACAAAAATTTGCCGTGTGACCTTGGGCAAGTCATTTAACCTCAACTGCCCTACATTTCCCTCTTCAAAAAAAAGCCAAAAAAAAAAGAAAGTGGTTTCGAAACTTTCTTGCTCAAACACCTCTATTGGTTAAAAAACAAATTAATTCTGAGCATATATCCCTAGTCTGTAAGCATTTACTTAGTTTTTAAAAATTCTTTAAAATTGATTTTATTTTCAATTTATGGAATAAAACAACATTTTGATAACATAATATAATAAAAAAGATGATTGCACATGAAACTGCAAACCTATTATATATAACTTGCTATTCCTTTTAAATAAAGTTATCATGTAAATTTCTTTTTTTCTCCCCTCCCCTCACTATAGGGATGGCTACCATTGGACACAAATAGGTATATATACATATATACATGTATATATAAACAAATACGTAAAATTATCCTATACTTCTATTTATTAGTTCTTTCTCTACATGCAGATCATGTCTTTCTTCTTATGTCCTTTCTAGTTAATTTCAGTATTTATAATAGTCAAAATTACTTATTCACTTGAAGTCATTCTTAGAACAATATTGTTGTTACTGTATACAATATTCTCTTGGTTCTGCTCATTTCACTCTTTGTTATTTCCTGCAAATCTTCCCATGTTTTTTCTAAGATCATTGAGTGCTCATCATTTCTTATAACACAACAGTATCCCATTACATTCATATATCACAACTTGTTCAACCATTCTCCAATTGGTGGGCATACCTACAATTTCCATTTCTTTGCCATCACGGAGTTTCTATAACATTTTAGAACATATGGAGGTTGAGCAGGAGGAGATCTTGAACTATATTATAAGTAGTCATTATCAAAACCATCTGGTACTGGCTAAGACGTAGAAGGATAGATTAAAGGAACAGAGTAGATACACAATTTACAGCAGCAAATAAATATAATAACCTTGCATTTGCCAAGTGTAAACGCTTAAGATTTTAAGATAAAGAATTCATTATTTGGTAAAAAAAATAAAAATAAAAAAAATTGGAAAGCAGTATGACAGAAACTGGGCATAGACCAATTTCTTATACCATTTTAAAGATAAGGTCAAAATAAATACATGACCTAGATATAAAGAGAGATATTACAAGAAAATTAGAAGAACATGGAACATATTACTTATCAGATTTATGGACAGATGAACAATTTATGAATAAACCAGAGCTAGAGCACAAAGTTATGTGTACAACGGATAATTTTGATTACATTAAATTTAGAAGTTTTTATAAAAATAAAACAAATGTATCAGAAGGAAAGCAAGAAATTGGGGGAAAATTTTTATAGATGGTTTCTCAGATATAGGTCTCATATCTCAAATGTATAAAACATTTGCTTATAGCTTATGTAATGTGGTGATGATTTGAGAGGCCAAAGGATGCCTCATAACTCCTGCCCCTGGGAGTCAGTTTCTTCTTTTATGGTGTTTACATAAGCTTGCTTCTAGGTATCATTCCTTTTATCCATAGGGCTGGCTTCCCTCTCAGTCAACTGTCTCCATTGATGGGCAATTCAGTGCTAGACTGGGTCAAGAAGGCCACTTAGGTCCCATGCTAGTTCCTTGTTGGACCTAACTAATGCTACCAGTGGTTCTAGTGGGATCTTTGATAAAATTTCAGGATCTCCTGAAATCATAGTTATCTACTCACTGCCATGTAAAAATATTAATTAACCTAAGGAAAGAATAAATGCACACACACACACACATATACACACACCCCAGAGGCATCATATTCTCAGGTACACATAACAAACCTATAAGGAAAAGTTCATTCAAAATAATTCTCCTCACTTGAAAGCCATCAGAGAAGAAAGTGAGACATGGGTGGATCCAACCTTTTGTAGGTATACATAGCTTTAGATATGCCGCCCCTGAGTCATCATTTCTTTTATTTGCATAGCCAATTAGAAGCTTTTTCATCTTCACATAGAACTAACATCATCATTGTAAAGTGGCTCCCAAAGTTTCATATGGTCACTTGGATTAAAAACAGTGGGGGAAATACCTGAGCAAGCCTTAATCACTGAATCCTCATTGGCCAGTCCTCCCAATACTTCAGTAATTAACGATTCGAGTTATTTGGTCCATGTACTTAGTCAAGCAAGTGAATACCTTTTTCTTCAAAAGATACTTTTTAATTGGAAGAGACAGAATACACCGCATCTGTATCCTGATTAGTGGGAATGATGAATCCCATGAAGTTGTCATGTTATTTGAACTTTGAACATATTTCCATTGAGCTGGAACAAATGACCATATTATACATAATTATAATTTCAAATAATGCAAATTTGAATGGATGAGACCCCTTGACAAGATTCATTATTCATCCTATTTGGGGCCTCTCTGGGATCATGACAGTCAATGAACACAATAACTTTTTAATTCTTCTACCCACAGTCAAAAACAACAACCGTTGAAAAGGAATTGCCTTCGGTTTCAAAGCAGCACAATATTTTCAATATGAATCACTTATTATTTCCTTATGAGCTTTTGCTTAGTGGATGGCATCCTGTAAAAATTTTCTATTCATACTTAGATATTTTACATTTATCTTTATATGAAAGTGAGGAACAGCAAGGAGATCAGTTAGACTGGAACATGGAGTAAAGAAATGAGAGAATAAATGGAAAAGGATTTATTAAGTGCTTACTATGGGCAAAGCATTGTGCTAAGTGTTGATGATAGAAATATGAAAGCAAAGATAGTGCCTGCCCTCACAGAGCTTATATTCTAATAGAGGTAGACAACACATAGAGTGTAATGGTAGTTAGAGAGGGGCACATTGATCCAGAAAGTTACAGGAAAGCTGAGAGGCATTAGATTGACAGAAGCTATAGCAGAGTTGATCACCGTTTCAAAACTAATGAGGAGCGGGGCAGGGTATGAAGCATGGCTTGTAAGAATATGGCTGAGGAAGATGGAGTGAAGGATGGCTTGGACCTTCCTGAAATAGTGGACTAGGTGAGACTTTCAACAATCAGTAGGATACAGCCCCTGGTGGGACGTTTTGGAGATTAAAAGTCAAAACCTCCATACAACAAGGTACCTGTGAGAAGATGTACAGGAAGAAGAGATGTAATGACAAAGGGAGTAATGTCGAATATTCTGGAGAATTAGGTTGGAACTGGGCTGTGAAAGACTTTGAATGCCAATAAGAGGAGGTCATATTTGATATTGTCAAATGAACAGTAGGAAACCACTGGAATTAATGAATAGGTCCACACTCAAGGAAAATTTATTTGACAATTGTGTGGAAGATATATTATAGAGGTGAGAGGGAAAAGATTTTGGCCAGGGAGACAGATTAGGAGGCTAGGACAATAATCCAGTGATGACATCATGCCAGCCTACCAGCCAGAGTGGTGACCACATGAGTGGACAGAAGGGGATGTATTTGAGAAATGTGGTAGAGATAGAAATAACAAAATTTAGCATCTAGCTGAATATTTGGGATGAGTGAAAGTGAGGAGTTGAGGATGAGACTGAGGTTTTATACTTTGGTACCAGGTAGCATGGTGGTAATAAAGAGACAGAAATGGGGTTTAGAAGGAGGTTGAGTTTGGGAAGGAAAGATAATGTGATGGTATCTTCCACTGAAGTTAGATCATGACTCTCCATGTCTGCTTATTCTGTGTGAATCACTTTGTTCCATCCAAAATGAAAAAGGAAAGCTCTAACTCATTGGTTACATTTCTGGAACATAGAGCCTACCCCTAAAGTGTTGTCTCTGGACTACAAGGTGATCTGGAGCATTGGGGTTGGATAGAGTAGGAAAGGAAAATTTCTGAATGGTGCAGGGCAGCTGCTGCTGTGGGTGCCCAGGCAATAATCAGGTTGTAATTGCCCTGAGGGGTTGATTCTAAGTAAAAAGGACAGAGGCAGAAAGTTTGAATGGTAAGGGAGACAGGGAGAAGAAGAGATTGGAGGAAACGGGAGAAGGGAGTGTGTCTGTGTTGGAGTCAAGCCACATGATTGAATATTTGCTGCTGTGGGCAGGGTGGGATACAATCTGTCTTTCTGCTCTGTGATTGGTTGATCTCAGGGCCCCTTGGAATCATACCATGGACTCTTTGGGTATATGGCCCTGACTCTGAAAGCTACTACTTTAAAATATGATTGAATATTTCAGGAAGGATGTGTTCTAGGGAGGGGCTGCTTCGTAGGTCAGACTTTGGAGTACAGGTGCCATAATGGTAGCCATGGGGAACAAGAGAGTGCCTGCTACTTGGTACGGATACTGAGGGACCTAACTGAGAAGGAATTCAAAAGAGGATCCTGAAAGTAATGAAGTCTCATAGGATAGCAGCTTCAGAAACATGGGAAGCTACAGGTTAGACCTGTCACCAGAGGTAAAAGGAGTGTTTCTTCCCTAGGTATGGTTGCCTAAGAAAATCTAATTCTAATTTCAATTCCTATATGTCATTTTTCTTCTACCCACCTGATGATCAATTGTCTTGTCAGAGAAAGAGAAGTTAAATAAAAGCGAATAAGTGTGACTTTTTTGAGTCAGTCATTCAAAGAGACATAACTTTCAGAAATTAAAAAGTGGCAGTCTCACTATACTCTCTCAAGATCTTTTTGGAGGATTGTGTTCTGTTCTAATTGCTGCATTTTAAGAAGGAAATGGATCATCTGGAGATTGTCCAGAAAAGGGCAGCCAGGATAGGGGAAGGTCTAGAGTCCGTACAATGTCAGGATTGACCAGAAGAAATGGGGATGTTTAGCTTAGATAAGAAAAGACTCAGGGAGAACATAGCAGCAGTGGCCAAGTCCTTGAAGAGTTGTCATAAGGAAATAAGATTCACCATATTCTGTTCATCTCAAGTGGGCAGAACTAGAATCATTAGATGTTGAATAGAGGGAGATTTAGGCAAGGAAAACCTTTCTGATAACAAAAGCTATTCATAAGTGGAATAGGGCCATACCAGCTCTCAGATTATATTATAAAGCAGTAATCATAAAAACAATCTGATACTGGGCTAAGAAATAGACAGGTAGATCAGTGGAATAGATTAGGTGCATAATACCCAGTAGTAAATGACAATTTCCTGTTTGATAAATCCAAAGACCCAAACTCTGGGAATAAGAACTCATTGTTTTACCAAAACTGATGGGAAAACTGGAACACAGTATGGCAGAAACTAGGTATAGACTAACATCTTGCACCCTATACCAAGATAAGGTCTAAAAGGGTACATGACATAAAATAAGCAAATTAGGGACTATTGAAGAGTTTACTTGTCAGATCTATGGGGAAGAGAAGAATTTATGAACAAACAAGAAATAGAAAGCATTACAAAATGTAGTATGGATAATTTTTATTATATTAAAGCATTATTATATTATGTTATGTTATATATTATCATTACATGTAATATAATATAGTAAGTTATTATATTAAATTTAAAAAGTTTTGCACAAACAAGACCAATACCACCAAAATTAGAAAGGAAATAGAAAGATGGAAAACAATGTTTACACCAAATGTCTCTGATAAAGGCCTCGTTTTTTAAATATATAGAGAACTGAATCAAATTTATAAAAATGAACTCATCCCCCAGTTGGTAAATGGTCAAAGAATGTGAACAGGTAGTTTTCAGATGAAGAAATTAAAACTGTCTATAGTCATATGGAAAAAATGTTTAAATCGTTATTGATTAGAGAGATACAAATTAAAACAACTCTGTGATACTACTTCACACCTATCAGATTGCCTAATGTGACAGAAAAGTAAAATGATAATTGTTAGAAGGGATGTTGGAAAATTAGGACCTTCATGCACTTTGATGTAGTTGTGAACTGATGCAACTATCCTGGAGAATAATTTGGAACTATATCCAAAGAGCTAAAAAAAATGCTGTATACTTTTTGACCCAGCAATACCACTACTAGGTCTGTATCCCAAAGAGATCCAAAAGAAAGAGGAAAAAGACCCAAATATACAAAAAAAATATTTATAGCAGTTCTTTTTGTGGTGGCAAAGAACTGGAAATTGAGGGAATATCCATGAATTGGGGAATGACTGAGCAAGTTATGGTATATGATTGTGATGGAATACTATTGTGCTATGAGAAATGATAAGCTGGATGATTTCAGAAAAACCTGGAAAGATTTACATGAAGTGATGCAAAGTGAAGTGATCAGGCCCAGAAGAACATTGTACACAGCAAGAGCAAGATTGTATGATGATCAACTGTGAACGACTCAGTTATTCTCAGCAATGTAATGATCCAAGTCGATAATGAGGGACTCATAATGAAAAAAGTGCTATCTCCCTCCAAAGAAGTCTGAATGCAGATCGAAGCATTTATAGTTCACTTGACTTTTTATGGTACTTTGGGGAGGGGGGGGGGGGTTTGTGTTTTTTTTCCACAACATAACTAATATGGAAATATGTTTTGCATGATTGTACATGTATAACTTATATCAAATTGCTTACCATCTTAAGGGGGGTCAGTGAGTGAAAGAATTTGGAAGTCAAAACTTTAAAAAATGAATGTTTAAAATTATTTTTACATGTGATTGGGAAAAAATAAAATATTCTCAAAAAGTGGAATGTGGTACTTTGAGAGATGGTAGTTTCCCCCTTATTGTAAATCTAGGCTGGCAGGACTCAGCTTTTATTTTCCCGACCCTTTAAATCTTTCCAAAGACCAGGAGGGAGCCAAGAAGGGGCAGGTGGAAAAGATTTGGAAACCCTCTCCCAGAAATGAGAAGATCCCTAGAGTGCTCTAATTTGTGACAGAAGGACGGGATAACAAAATTTTGACTCTATTTCTCCTACTGTTCTTTTCATCCCATTCCCTTTTCTCCATCCCCCTCAACCCCACCTTCACAATGTCCCACTTTATTCTACCCACCTCTCCCACTATGCCCTTTAGAATATCTGCTTCATAATTCACAAACTTCTCATATTATCTCAGTGTAAAACTTCTTACATTACGGTAATTGTACCATTTTCTCTCTCCCTCCTTCCATGTTGTGATGCTCACTGAGACTCCCTCCCCCGCTAACATTCCTAGCCACCCTTTCCAGCACTGCATGCACCCTCACTTACAGATCTCTGTAGGGAAGTCAGAATAGGTTTTCCTCCCCATTGCAATGCCCAGACTTTCTCTCCATTGTGATCACTCAACATCTTGACCTAGGACTTCACGAAATCCAAATTTATCACCCAACCCATATTCTGATAGTCATCATGTCTCCTCACTTGATAAGTATGCCATTATCAAGTTCTCTTGGACCACTGAGTCTACTAGGAGGAAGACAGAATTAAAAACCTTGTTATTCATTGTGGATGTCAAGGCTAACAAATATATCCTGTCAAGTCAATCAAACATTTATTAACCACGTATCCTGTGTGAGGGACTGTATAAGTGCGAGGGATATGAAGAAAGACAAAAGATAGTCCTTGTTCTCAAGGAGCTTACAGTCTATGAACATGAAAACAGCTGTGTTCAAACAGCATATATACAGGGTAAATTGGAGATCATCTCAGAGAGCTGATGCGCAGATTCAGGTAAACTGGGAAAGGCTTCCTGTGGAACATGGGATTTTAACAGGGATTTGAAGGAAGCCAGGGAAGCTGAGAGGTGGAGAGAATTCCAGGCATGGAGGAAAGCCATTGAAAATGCCAAGAGTTGAGAGGGAGTATTTTATTCGAGGCAACAATGCACAATGTCACCCGAGAGCAGAATATGGAGGACTGGGTATAAGATAAGACTGGAAAGGTAGGAGACGGAAGGTCTAGAAGGGCTTTAATACCAAAGAGAGGATTTACTCTTTGCTCTTGGAAGTGAAAGGAAGGCAGTGGAGTTCATTGTAAAGGGGAAAAGGAGTTGCATAGTCAGACCTATGCTTTACAGCAGTGGTTCTCAACCTTCCTAATATCACAACCCTTTAATACAGTTCCTCATGTTGTGGAGACCCCCAGCCATAAAATTATTTTTGTTGCTACTTCATAACTGTAATTTTGCTGCTGTTATGAATCGTGATGTAAATATCTGATATGCAGGATGTATTTTCATTGTTACAAATTGAACATAACCCACAGGTTGAGAACCGCTGCTGAAGATCATTTCAGCTGCTGTGTGGAGGATGGATTGGGGATGGAGAGAGATTTGTTGCAGGCAGAACAACCAGCAGATTACTGCAATAATCCAAGCATGAGGGTCTGTGCCAGGGTGATGGAAGTGTCAGAGGGAAGAAGGAGGTATACAAAAAAGATTTATGGAGATAAATCCAATACCTGGCAGCAGATGGGATTAGGGGAGAGTGAATGAGGTTGTAGAGCTGAGGATGTCACCCAGGTTGTGAGACTGCCTACCTGGGAGGATGGTGGTACCATTGACAGAAGGGAAGTTAGGAAGAGGAAAAACTTGGGGGAGGGTGGAAATGATGAGTTCAGTTTTGGCATTGTTAAGTATAAGCTATCTGTGGGACTATCCAGTTGGAGAGTACGAACAAGAAGTTGGAGTTGTGAGACTAAATGTTAGGAGAGAGTTTAAGGCTGGATAAGAAGCTCTGAATCTCTGTCCTAAAGATGGCGGTGTGCTCCATTGGCTGAGTTTTCAAGGATCTGCCATATAGACAGCAGCCTAATAACAGGCAAGATTTCACTATCTTTGAAATAGAAGTATCCTAGCAAATTACAGCAATCCTAATCAAGTTGGAGTAGGCACCATGTTTTCAGATGGCATATATGTGCTAAATATGTAAATGCTCAATGATTGACTAGCCTGCTGATTATTCTGCTTACTATTGTTGAACAGGAGCAGCACTTGGGGATGAGAAGCAAGGAGCATAGGCTGGGACTGAGATGCTGGAGCAACTGGAACAGATCTAAGATGGTATGGGAGAAGATAGAGGCTGACCTGAAAGGGAGACAGAAAAATATCTTGGAAAGAGGATCAATAACAATCTCTATGTCAGATCATGCAAAAAAAAAAATTGAAGGCATTGTTACTGGAAAATGGCCAAAGCAGGCAGGATGTTATGAAACAGTTATATAACCTGGGAGGGGTGGATGAACTCACTAGCAGAATTTCAGAACATTATAAATCTGTTTCACTGAAGGAAGGCTAGAGTGTTATACCCTAGCTATCACAGCTTATTCTTAGGATTGATGGTTTAATCCACTCACAACAAAGGAATCAACAAATATTTATTGTTCCACTGTCAGCCCCAGTTAGGTGTTGAGAGGAAGCAAAAGGAGAAAGCATTTATTAAGCACCTACAATTTGCCAATCACTATTCTGTTATAGATCTCATTTGATCCTGACAACAGCCCTGGGAGGTAGGTACTATTATAATCCCCATTTTACAGGTGGGGAAACTGAGGCAGACTTGCCCAGCATACCACAGTTACTGAGGTCACATTTGAACTCAAATCTTCCTGACTCAAGGAGAACCTTGAAGAGATGATAAACTCCAGTCCCTGACTCCAAGGAGCTTCCCTGCTGTCTATCATATTATTTTTGCCAGTATCTCTGTCCTGTGTCTTTGTGCTGATGGGACACCCAGCCCTGGAAGGCTCTGCTTCCTCATCTCTACTTCTTCCTTTTCCCTGGTTTCTTTCAGGTCTGCTCAAATCTCACCATCTGCAGAAATTCCTTCCCTAACTCACCAGCTGCAAATGGTCCCCTTTCAAATGATCTTCTTCTGTTCTGTATATATCTTGTATGTACCTATACATGGCACCTCCTCCCTTTAAAATGTACACAACTCGGGAGCAGGGACTGTGCTTGTTTTTTTGTTTGCTTTTGTCTTTATTTGTATCCTCAGCAACTTGGCACACTGCCTGGAACATAAGTAACCACTTAATAAATGCTTGTTGACTGACAGACTCAACAATTTTTTTTTAGTATCTCCAGTTCATTTTTAGACCCCTGAATATTTTACACCCATATCTCAGCATTGTTTGTTCATGCTTCTAAATATTATCATCAGATGGGGTGCATATATGTAGGCCTGTCAAATAGATTCTTCAATCTCAGTCCTAAGGACCTCCTTAATTGCAGGTTCCCATTAGCTGAGTAATTGTAGTGAATAGAGTTGGTTGACCTTGGAACCAGAAAAACTTACCTCTCCCTTGTACTGGTTGAATAACTTTGTCTTTCAGTGATCCAGTCAACTCTGAGACTAAAGATTGCTATATTGGCACTAATCTGTATTGGAAGCTTCTTGCTGAGAGCTCCCCACACCAATAAAATCACAGGTCTGGTTAAAAAAAAAATCGCATCTCTTAACTTTCTCCATTCCAGAATTGGAACTGCTGAGATGAATAAGCCTGTGGTGAAAGGTTGCTCCATCATATCAGCTAGTCCAGGATACTGCCTTGTCTTGTAAAGATGTGCCTGGGCTAGCCCGAGGCTAGACTGGGACATCAAGAATCTCAGTCTGACCTGAACTGATCTCCTTTGTCTCCCATTTGGGATCGTTGCTTGTCTTTCAGTTTCAGAAGATTGGACAGGGCTATTCATTGTTTCTGAAACTTAGCAAGCAGAAACAAAGATTTGCCCATTGCGCACACTTTTTCACAGTTCACAGGAAGGTTTTCTACCTCTCATGGTGAATCAGCAATTTCTTCACTTGCTGCTGCTATTTGTCTCTTATGTTTGCAGTTTCTACACTCCCTCCCTTCTCTCCACTGACCCTGCCACTCCTCACCCTCATCACCTTGCATCAGGGAACTATGACAGTATCTGCTGGTAGGTCTGCCTGCCTCTGGGTTCTCCCCACTCCAGCCCAATTTCCATTCAGCCAGTAAAGCAATTTTCCTAAAGCACAGATCTAATCATGTCACTCTCCCTGCCCCTACTCAATAAACTCCAGTGACTCCCTCTTGCCTTCATGATCAAATACAAAAAGCTCTGTTTGGCATTCAAAGCCTAGTGGCCATCCTACCTTTCCCGTCTTTACACCTTCCTGCCCTCCTGACTGTTCCATCTCTCTGCTCTGGGCATTTTTTCTGGCTGTCCTTCATTCCTAGACTGCTACGCTCACTCCTCATCTTTACCTACTCATTTTCCTGGATCCCTTTAAGTCCCAATTAAAATTCCATTTTTACAGGAAGCTTTTCCCAACCCCTCTTAATTCCAAGCCCTCCCCTCTGACAATAATTTCCTATTTGTTCTGTATATGACTTGTTTTGTACATATTTGTCAGCTTGTCGTCTCTATTATTAGAATGCAGACTCCTTGAGGGCAGGGTCTGTTTTTTGCTCCTTTTTAAATTCCCAAAGTGTTCTTGCTAGTTTTCCCACAAGACATCTCATCCCCCCTCTCTGTGCCTTTGCAAAGGCTGTGTCTCCCATGCCTGGAAGATACTCTCTCCCTACCTGTACCTGTGTAATGCCTAGTTTCCTTCACAGCTCAGCTCAATTATCACCTTTTCCATGAAGCCTTTTTAAATTCCACTCACCTTCCTGGTGCTGGTGCTTCCACTCCAAATTTACCTCATTCATTCATGCTCTCTGGTAGAACAGAAACCATTTAGAGGAAGGAATCTTTAATGTTTGTTTTGTTATTCCCAGCACTTAGTACATCAAAAGTGATTAATAGATGCTGATTGGTTGATTGGTTGAACCAGGAACAAAATTAATTTTTGAAAAAACTTGAAAATAGAGCACGAATAGAAATCTTGTGATTAGAGCCTTCTGACAGAGAGATGATGAACCCAAGATAAAGAATGGACCCATGCATTTTTTGTCATAATCAGTGAGGAAATTTCTTTTGCTTAACTGCGTGTTTGTATGACCCAGGTTTCCAACTAAACCCATATCAGTTTTCTATACTGTACCTGCAATATACAGTTTTGAGTGTTCTATATATTTACATATGAATTAGTGGAGAGAATGCTGACCACATGATGTATAAGGGACAGAGTTGGTGAGAGAGCTTTAGGCAAGAAACATTTTCTTCCTCTGAGAGAGGACACACATAATGTGTGAGCATGGATGCTCTTTCAATCAACTCCAGATACTTGGAGAGAGAAAGTCTCTGAGAATTTCAGATGCACAGAGAATGCCAGCTCCTCAACATGCCCCTGATTTCTGGCTTACCTCTCTAGAGACTTTTCCCCTTAGGGGAAACTGAGGCCTCTGCCTTGACTAAACTGAGATCTCATCATGCCCTCATCTAAAGAGCTTGTTCACTCTTGGATATTTTCTAGTATATTCTAATCTTTATAACTCCTCTGATTTCTTCCTGTGGTCTTCTTGGGTAAATGGATTTATGGTCTATGCATTATTTGTGATAGTCTTTTGTGTGACCAGCGTTTTGTGGGAATGGGTCATGTCTGTAGATTGGGGCAACCTTCCCTTCTTTTTTTTTTTTCAACAATGCTGAAATTTTACTTTATTAATTACAGTAGCATCTCCATACAAGTCTGGATGCAGATTGAAGCATCTTAATAAAGCACACTTTATTATTTTCATGGGGTTTTTTTTGGTCTGTGTTTTCTTTTTTTTAACTTTTATTTTAGTTTACATCATTCACTTCCACAAGATTTTGAGTTACAGATTTTCTCCCCATCTTTCCCCTACCCACCACCCCAAAACAGCCATCCCATTGTATAACCCCTCCCCCAATCTATTCTCTCCCATGTCCTCCCCCATCACCCCTCTGACTTTCCAGTAGGGCA
>CM053592.1:24290063-24306619 GCA_028646515.1 Pseudochirops corinnae | reverse complement strand
CCTTCCTTCCTTCCTTCCTTCCTTCCTTCCTTCCTTCCTTCCTTCCTTCCTTCCTTCCTCCCTTTTTCTCGTCATCTTATTCTTGAACCATAATTGCTTCTGAAAAGGGTGTGCTAATCTATTCTCTTATGGCTCCACTCACTCACCATCTTTGTAGTTTTCCAAACCAAAATGTATCTACCTGCTCATCAGTTTCTTTCTGTGTTGTGTCCCTCTGTTAAGCTCCTTGATGTTGGAGACTCTCTTTTGCCTTTCTTATATTCCTAATACTTAGCATTGTTTCCTGTCATATGGTAGACGTTTAACAATGCTTATTGACTATTGTAAAATTAATTAATTTATTTCTTAATATACACCCCAATTCTTCCTTCCATTCCCTTCCCTTCCCTTCCCTTCTTCACTCCCCTCTTTCCCTCCCCTCCTCCCCTCCTTCCTCTTTCTTTCTTTCTTTCTTTCTTTCTTTCTTTCTTTCTTTCTTTCTTTCTTTCTTCCTTCCTTCCTCTTTCTCTCTCTCTCTCTTTGTTTCTCTCTCTCTCTCTTTCTTTCTCTCTATCTTTCTCTCTTTCTTCAAAAGCAGTGGAGTTAAATTCTTTGTCCCAGGCATTATTTGTTTGGTACCTTTGGGCTCAATTCTATTTTTGTAACCGTATTTCCTGTTCATCCAGGCCTGTGTCTCAGACAGAAATCTTTCTTTAGTTTAGGTCTAGAATGTTTACTTGGCTTTCTGCTTAATCCACTACTGGGGATCTTGTGCCCCATAGAACTGTCTGAGTCTAATACCTTGCCCTACTTACCTCTGAGGATTCAACTTCTGTTACTCAAATTAATCTAACCAAGCTCATTAGCTAAGCCCTATGCCAACGTTCCCATTTTGCAGATGAAGACACAGAGGCTGAGTGACACGCCCACAATTACACAGGTAGTGTGTATCAAAGACAGGACTTGACCCTAGGCATTTCAGATCTGACACTAGCTGTTTGCCTTCTCTTTCTTATTACTGCTATATAAAGCTCCTTAAGCCCTGATTACATATTTTAGGTAGAGAAGAGGAATTTTTTAAGAAAGAATTTTTGTAGGTTAAAAAAAAAAATAACAAAAAGATATTATCTTAGAATGGAGATGAGCAGAGACCCAACACAGGATTTTAAATTTTAATCAATTTTGAGCTACTTAACATTATTTTTTCATCTATAATAAGCTATTATTTTTAAAATTTAATTTATGGAATAAAACAAGCAATTTTTATAACATAGTGTAATAAAAAAGATGGCACATGAAACTGCAAATCTATTATGTACAGCTTGCCATTCCTTTTAAATATATAATAAAATTATCATGTAAATTTCTTTTTTCCTTCCTCCCCCCCCCACCATAGAGATGGCTACCATTAGGCACAAATATGTAAAATAATTCTATACATACTTCTTTCTCTGAATGCAGATAGCATCTTTCTGCACATGGCCTTTGCAGTAATTTGGTATTAATAATAATAATAATATTTATAGTGGAGAAACTGTTTGTTGTTTCTCCTTCATTCTTGAAGAAGACAATGACATCGGGAAGATGATGCCATGGCTTGCAAGTGGATTGGATTTAAGTGAGGCAGGGCTGTGCAAAGTCACCAGCCTCACTTTCTCCTCCAGAGCCATCTGGGTCCAGTGGCCAGATGTAGATCAGGACAACTAGAGTCGGCCCCCAATAGATAATCTGTTATTGACATCAAGGTCTGACAGTCCATTGACCTGGCATCATGGACATTTACTTAGATAGGTCTATGGAAGTTAGGGTCTCCTGTGACAGTATGCTGTTGTCCTCTCTGACCCCTTCCCACTCTCAAATGCACTCAAAGGGCAAGGGAAAAAAAGCCCCAAAGAGTGGCTGCGGTCTTTCAAATACAATAAATATACCTGAACCACCTGCTGCTTATTGGAGAGTTAGTCTAACACGCTGGTGAGCAGTGGGAAGAGTGATGGACCGTGATCTCCGCCTAGACTTTAAGGAGAGCCCACCCGCCATGAGCAGAGAGACTGTCTGAGGTTCATAGTTGTTCAGAATACAGAGACTCAGAAGGGGGTAAGGGGGAAGAGTATTAGCCCCTTCCAAAAGATCAGGGAATTCAACTGTGAAACATTAAGTTTCTGGGTAATTAATCATTTTATTAAGCATATTAGCACATAGTTAATAAAAGGGTCAGTGGCGCTCTCAAATACCAAAGACCCCTCATGGAGCCCATTCAGTGCTTATATGCTTCTGGAAGATTAGATGTTCCTGAGGGTGGCAATCAACTCTGATTGACTAACAGTTAATTAATGAGAGAATGCATATTATAATGAGAGGTGGGTTTATCCTAATGAGGTCCTGGGGAATATGATTGTGATCACTTAGAGAGACTTATCTATATCCATGTTACTTCATCTAGGGCAGTGGTTCTCAACCTTCCTAATGCCATGACCCTTTAATACTTGTATGTGGGTGTATCTGCATGTGGGCGGACCTGCCTGGAGATGAATAGAGGAGTATTGTCTCGGTTCTTAAGACCATCGGAAATATGTGTCTTCCTATGGTCTTAGGCGACCTGGTTCGACCCCCAAAGGGGTTGTGACCCACAGGTTGAGAACTGCTGATCTAGGGTAATCTAGACAAAAGGGAGAATCCACATTTTCCTGGACCTGAATAAAGAACAGTGGGCCAGAATTCATCAATTCACCTAAATTAAAATTTCTTTATCTTTTAAACAGATCTGAGTTTTCCCTCTCATTATCAGCCCTAAACTTCAAAGGCTGCCTGATAACCTATAGGGGCTGATTTCTGAATGAGGAAATAGAAAAAGAGGAAAACCTTATTCCTAATTCAATAATTGTTATTAATATAAGAGAGAAATAATTACTTCCCTCACAACTGAGTCAGGTGAAGCCTCAGAGGCATTTCTGTTCAGAGAGAGGTGAAAGCTGAACCAAGGGGGGATCCGTTTCTTATAATAAAATTAAGAATAGCTACATTTATATAACCATTTAAGGTTTGCAGGTATCATTTCATTTCATCCTCACAACAACCCTATGAGCTAAGTGCCACTATTAACCCCATTTTACAGATGAGGAAACAAAGGCTGAGAGAGGTCAGGGTCACACCATTAGTAAATCCCAGAAGTAAGATTTGAACTCAAGACTGACTCTCAGTCAAGCCCTTAATCTACTATGTCACAAAGGTGCTTCAATATCACAATAGTCAACATTGTCATACATTCTACTGGTTATGTGCTATGTCTTGGGTTTATCGTATACACTAATGTTGCATGTTTGTAGTCCTAATCTCATGTGTCACAGTAGATACTGCATTTGCATCTGCCAATTTATTTTGTATAGGATGTAGGTTCAAGTTTTTTCTCCTGTAATTTGCTGGCACTACATATTCTTTACTGGGAGGAAAATGTGGGGAAATATTGAAGTTTTTGTTGGCCAGGATACAGCAGCAAAGCCAGGTGGTTTTGATGCTCACAGAGTCATAGTAAAGGTAGGAATGTGGGTCAGGAAGGTGGAGGACCTTCTTGTTGCCTTATCTGCTTAGCTTTTGTTCACTTTCAAATTTGTTTGTATTCTGAGCTGAGGAGATTTTGGAGAATTTCTGGACCTGATTTCGTTGTTCCCAAAAACAGAATGCGTTTCAGCCCCAGGCACAAGGAATTAAAACAAAAGACATAATCTGCCCCCAGGTTGTCTACATGCGTAAACTCCATGGGACATCTCCTTTCACATGTGTTCTCATGTATATGTTCTCAATACATTTTTCCTGGTCACGTGAGCTTTCTGCAGGAGAATCAGATATCAGAATGGTTTAGAAACTAGAATCCACCCACTAGTGGGGTGGCAGCCTGGAGGAGAGCACACTTTGGGTAGGCGTGGTAGGAATTTTCCCTTGAGTGCTAGTCCTCAGACTGGCTGGTAAAAAATATAAACACAGCCCCCTGGCCATGAGTAGAAAGGCTGTCTGAGGTTCATGGTTGTCCAGAATACAGGGACTTTATAGGGGAATTCCAGGGTATAGTTTTGAGTGACTGCCCACCCACAGCTGACCTGGAACCTGGAATAGTTTTTTTTCCTGGGGATCCCATACCACCAGGGTGACATTTTTTAATAAGGGTATATACCCAGGAGTGTGCTAATAAATGTTAACAAATGGCTCTTAAAAAAAGAATTTAGGATTATTACTATGTCCCCATCATATAAAGTCTAGACAATCCACAAAACAATACATCCAGTCCTGATCTGTAGTGTTTGTCTATTTCCAAGGTTTAAATGTTCACAGAGAAAATTGAACAACCTATGAGTTGGCTCTGGGAGCTCCCCTTGGTATGCCCTTCTAGATCCGTAATCCAGTCACTGGTGTCATTTTGCCGTTGTTCAGTGATATCTACTATAGGACGTCAAATTTGCCTCCTTATCATCTCTCAATGGGTTTGCCAGGTATCCACAGGAAAGGACGACATGTTGATAGCTCCACTGGTAGCCTCATACTTTTGGGAGGAATTGAGAAAAGCTTGGACCTGCAGTGGTAAACTTTTGGGGGAATATGCATGAAAGTAGGAATAGGCATGGGTGGGTTATAATCTGCAAGTTTTTAAGGGAGCTCTTAAATTAATGAGATCCTAGAACCATTTGAGTATTTGAGAGAGTTCAATCTGCTTCTTACTCACTAGTATAAAGACAACTAAGACCAAAGTTTCATTGCTAGCTCTTTTCTTGGATTTTGTCTCCTGGGCATTTTTAATTGAGTATTTGTCTTCTCATTTTAAATTTTAAATTCCTTTTCATCTTAAAATCTTTTTGATGGAATTTACTAAACTTCAGATGAATATATTCTTACCAGCCCTTATTAAGTTCATTTCTCCCCTGGCCAAGATTCTGTCATTCTCCCATTTTCTGATCTCCAAGATACTTTTCTTGAAATGTGGCCGTCAGAACAGAACACAACGGTTCAGATGCATTCGGACCAGGGAAAAGTCCAAAGAGATTCTGACTTCCCTAGAATTTTATACTGGACCTGATGGCATGAATGTTTTGGAGAGCCACACCACACCATTGAAATGAGATAATGATGGGGAAAGTGCTTTATAAACAATGGCATGCTACTATCTAAATTATTATTATCTTTTAGAAAGTAAGCAAAGCTTTTTCAGAAGGATGGACTGAGATGGTGGCTAAGGAAATATTCCGTTCCTTAGGGAGATCCTGTAGCAAGGGTCTAAAATGCATTAGATAAAAGGTTAGAATTATCATAAATTTCGCAAGCTCTATTCTTCTGTCCTCCACCTTTTAATCTCACAGAAAGCTTCAGGCTATGTGCTCTACATGGGTGTGGTGGCAGAAAGATAACTTGATTCTCAATCAAGCATGGAAACATGGGTAAGTTTAGGTGTGGTAAGATATTTACAAGTGTGGGCAATTACTAAATAAATAAAGGTTTTGTTGGTTGCAAAGATTTCTTAAATCTGCCAACTCAACCTAGGACAATGAATTAATATTTTATACCAGGTAATTTCCCAATCACTGAAGACATTTTGAGATACTTTATTTTTAATTTTTAAAAAAATTGTGCTATTTTTTCCAATTAGCAAAAATCTCCCTCTACCACTTCCTCTCCCTGCTCTATCTCCTCCCCACTTTTGAGAAGGAGGAAAAATAAAACCCTTGTTACAAACACATATGATCATGCTCTGTTGCTCCTTTCCCACTACTCTCAAGGCAATCAGACTAACTCTACAGTAAGCAACAGTGGTTAGGATGCGTTTGTTGCATTAGAAGGGCACCCAAACAAATTTCTGCACTGACTATGTAAAATGCTTTTAAAAAATCTATATTTATAACATTGCAAAATCAGGGACCAACAATTATGCATCCATCCCTTTTCTTATGCATAGAAAAATTGCTTTTTTATTTAATAAATTTCTTTTAATTAGATTGAACTTAAGAAAGAAAATCTTTTGCAAAAATCTATTCTACAACAATCATGGCTGACATTTATTTAGGACTTTAAGGTTTGCAAATCATTTTATAAGCATTGTCTCAACACCTCCTCAAGACAACCCTGGGAAGTAAATTCTACAGGTATTATTATCCCCATTTTGCAGATGATAAAACGTGTTCAGAGGGGTTAATGATTTACCACAGTTATACAACTAAGTGAGCAACAGACGTGTCTTCCTGACTCTGAGTCCAGCAGTCTGTCATTTAAATAACATCACATATTTTTCAACAATGAATATTATTTTCAGATAACGGCATAAAAACAGGAAAGGAGAAAGTATGTAAAGGAACCATATTTCTCATTTTAAAGAGAGAATAACATAGCATTTTAATAAATTAAAATTAAAAGTTTGTTCTCTAAGTAGTTTCTAAATTGATCTGTTTTATAAATAATGTATTAGGAAATTATTTTTTTTTAAATTCCCCCTATATGATCTATAAAAAATCACTGATCTAAGGGAAAATATTTGCAAGTAAAATGTTATTTCAAGAAATGTCATCATTAGGGGCAGCCAGGTGGCTCAGTAGATAGAGTACTGGCTCTGGAGTCAGGAGGAACTGAGTTCAAATCCAGCTTCAGATACTTACTACCTGTGTGATCCTGGGCAAGGCACTTAACCCCAATTGCAAGGAAGGAAGGGAAGGAGGGAGGGAGGGAAGGGAAGGGAAGGAAGGAAGGAAGGAAGGAAGGAAGGAAGGAAGGAATACCATTGTTGAGAAAGTGTACTTATGCAAGTCTGGACCTCAACTTTTATCTGTTAGGCATCTCCATTCACCAAGGCGGCTGAGCACCTTCTTAAAGTTCTATTTGAGAACATTGAAAGCTAAAGTGATTTGCTCAGGGTCCCTCAGTTTTTGTCTATCACAAGCAGGATTGGAACCCACAAATTCTTATCTCCTGTGTGACCACTACCCCATACTGCCTCTCATGATGTAACCTATCCCGTTTCATGTCCGAGTGGGTAATAATCACACCTCACCTTTCCCTAGACTCTTGATGTTCTATAAAGGATTTTCACATAAATTATTTGACATTCGTAACAGCTCAGTAAAGTAGGATAGGGGAAGTGTTCTTATGCCTGTTCTAAAGATAAGGAAATTTAGGCTCAGATTAGTGAATCACTTCCGCAAAGGTCACATAGTTCTAGAGGAGTATGAGCTAGGGAGCTCTGTAATGTGGGGTTCTGTAAAGTACTTAGCACAGTTCCTGGCACATAGTAGGCATTCAGTAAATATTTGTTCTCTCCCCTACCCCCAACTCCTGGCATACTCCCCTGTTCCCCCACTATATATTTTTCAATTTTACTTTTTATTTTGAACTCAAACATCAAAATGACATTTCCATGTACACAGCAGAATAAAACAAAATTATATATGAAAGCATGAAACTTTATATCACTTTTAATTTTTTTAATATATAATAAATTCTACACACTTTCTTTCAAAACTATTCTGCTCGTCCATACTTTCTTCTGAACTCCCCTATCCCCCCTGCCTCACTATATATGAAGGAAGTCTTCAATAATGGCCATTTGTACCTATATACAATTAATTTTCTACAAAGAAAAATCTGGCACAGGAGATGTTTGCTCTGATATGTATCAATGTAATAGTCACCTTTTAAAAAATGGTGGGACCTAGTTGTGTTCAGAGTTATTTAGTGGGTTCCAGAGCAGAGGTTTGCCATGAACCAACTTCCATACATTGTTCCACTGAGATAATGACCATCTCCAAACTGATAAAGATCATAGAGGGTTCTAGATAGATCTTGAACTTAAAGGAACCTCAGAGGCCATCTAATCTGATCTTGTCATTTTACAGATGAGATAAAAAACTTGGGATAGAGAAAGCAAATTGGCGAAGAGGGGAGAGCCTTTGGGAATAGAGAAAAATCCAAGTAGTATAAGTAAAACTAACCATAGGAACAAAGTACTGAATTGAAAGAGGCAGAAGGTAAAAAAGCAAAACAAAAAAAATAATGCTGCATTTTTACAAGGGGAGTTTATCAGGCAGTGATTTTCCTAGATTTTCTGAGTAGGTAGGTCTGGAGAAGTGAGAAATCCATCAAGGTGAACCTCTGCTGTTCCTGTGAAAGTCTCTAACACAAGGATCAGCAAACAGAAAGCAAATTATTTGGAAAACACATTGGTGACCCTGGCTCTGTTCCCTACGCCTCCCTATTGAGAGGGAGTAGCAGAATTGCATTTTTCATAGTCTTGTTAAAATCTTGTTTTGTTGGACTGGTTTGCAGTTTACCTTTGGTTCCACTAGATGGTGACAAAATGCTATGTTTGGTACATGATGCTAGCGGCTCATCCCGTAGGGCAGAGTATAATTGATGCTTTTGGGGGACAGAAACTGCCCTTACTCCTCCGCATCCTGCATCTCCAATCAGTTCTAAGGAAGCAAAAAAAAATCATAGTAAGGCTGCAACTGGAATTCAGCAGATCATTGATTTCTGAGCATCTTTTAAATCAGTCGTTGATGCCTAAAAATGGAATAGAGATTTGGAGTTCTTCTTAGGTCTGGGGAGGCTTATTCTAACTCCTGTTCTCGCTAATGAATCAAGTCCCTGAGCTAAGTTACATCTTCTCCCTCAGAGTTCTAGGGGTGCTACGGGGGGGGGGGGGATTGGGGTAATTCTTTAATGACATTAAGTCACCCCCACCATTCTAGTGTATCTTCTCCAATGTTAATTACCAGTGATTAGTTCTCCAATATTATTTAACCAATTCACATCAATTACAAAGGGATATTGGCTGAAAAGGATAGGTAGGACAGAGTACAAATAATTCTCTAACACCTGGGGCCATATTATATTCCTATACTACTTCCGTTCCTGAGGATCGTTGACTCAGACATTAAGGCATTTTCTACAAAGCATTCAGCCCACCAAGTTCACTTCCAAAGGGGACATAGGTGATGTTTGATTCATGCTGCTCCTTGGGTGCCTTTCAACCACTTCTATAGAAGTCAAGCAGAGCAAATACTATTTTAGCTTCTTTTTGTCTATCTCTACATCTTTATTTGCTTTTTTGTCTTATTGCTATTGCTAGAATTTCTAGATTTGTGTCAAATAATGGCAGGGAAAGTGGACATTCTTGTTGTGTTGTTTTTTTTTTTGCTTTTTTGTTTTTTTGGGAGGGTAATTGGGGTTAAGTGACTTGCCCAAGGTCACACGGCTAGTTTTTGTGTGTGTGAAGTGTCTGAGGCCAGATTTGAACTCAGGTCCTTCTGACTCCTGGGCCAGTGTTCTATTCACTGCACCACCTAGCTGCCCCTGAAAGTGGACATTCTTGCTTTATTCCTGGAAAGATTCTAGGATATCTCCATTGCATATGATGCTTATTATTTTTTTTTAGATCTAAAAATTTTAGATTTTTTTTTTAGATATTTTTTAGATATATTTTTTTAGATATTTTTTAGATTTTTTTAACATGACATTTGAAAAGATCTTTCTAAGACTACTCTTTGTAGGACTTTTTTTTTTATCATAAATGTACTTTGCGAAAGTATTTTCTGCATCTTTTAAGGTAATCATATAGGTTTTTATGTTTTTGTTTTTAATATGATTAATTATGTTGTCAGTTTCCCTAATGTTGAACCATCCTTCGATCCCTGGCATAAATACAACTTGGTCAGAATGAACGATTTTATAGATGAATTTCTGTAGTCTATTGGGCAAAATTTTATTTAAAAAATTTGAATCTATATCATTAGTAACATTGGTCTACGTTTCTCTTTCTTTGACTTTCCTTCATCAGTTTTCTGGAGTCATAATTCATCATTACATTGATAAGAGTTATGAAATATTTCAAAATTGTTTTCATTCACATTATTATGGTCATCATGTAAATTGCTTTCCTGATTATTCCTATTTTCCTCTGCATTCATTCTTTTTCCCATCACTTTCATTTTTTAGAAAATATTTTGTCTTAATCAGTCAAGACCTGCTTTTTCATCCTCTCATTCCACCCACTCCTACAGGAAAAAGAAAAGCCATTACAGTCAATCAAATCAAATTTCCATATTGGTCACATCAAAAAAAAAATGTCTCATTTGGCATTCTGAGCCCCTTCCTCTCTCTGTTGGGAGGTGTGTAAGATATTTCATCATTAGTCATTATGCTGATAAGAAACCAGCACAATAGTATTCCATTGCATTGATATACTATAACTTGTTCATTCATTACCCAATGTATGGGCACCCCCTCTGATTCCCATTCTTTGCCACCTCAGAGTTATAAATATTTCTGTACATCTTTAGAGTTTGTTTTCCTTAGAACTAATCTCCTCCTTAATAAATCTTTTCTTCAATTCTCCCACCCTTCATCTCCATTTTCTTTTCTATTTCTCTGTTGAGTGAAATGTATTTCTGTACCCAACTCTGTTGTGCGTGCGTGAGTGCGTGCGTGAGTGCATGCGTGAGTGCATGCGTGTGTGCGTGCGTGTGTGTGTGTGTGTGTGTGTGTGTGTGTGTAGTCTTCCTTCTTTTGACCGATTTAGATCAGAGTGAGATGATCAGATGTCACCCACTCCCCCACCCACTCCTTCCAGTCTAGCTGTCTACTCGTACATCCTGATTATAGGAGATGATTTTCCCTAATCCTTTCCCCCTCCTTCCCGTCTGTGTATTGTCTTTTTCCTCTCTTTACATTCTTTTCTTAAGATCATCAAGACAACAGAACCACTCCCAGGCTCTGTTTAATTAAGCTCCCTTTATGAATCCTGATAATGATGGCATTCAGAAAGTTCCTGTATCATCTCCCCATATTTGATTTAAGCTGTTTAGCCCTGTTAAGTCCTTTGCCATTGTTCATTCATTTTTACCTTTTTGTGGTTTTTCTTCACTCCCATGTTTAAATTTAAAATTTCTCCATAGCTCTGTTCTTTTCATTGGGAATGTTTGTAAGACCTCTATTTCATTAAAGATCCTTTTTCCTTCCTGTAGCATTATACTTAGTTGTTCTGGGTAAGTTACTATTGGCCATATACTCATTCATATCCTTTGCCTCTTAGAATCATATTCCACGCATGTCATGTGTAATCTTGATAGTGGCTCCCTGGTAATTCTGTTCTATCTGGCTTCTTGCAGTATACATAATACAGTATACATATACACACATATATACATGCCCACATATGTGTGTGTGTATATTTTTTTAACCTAAAAGCTCTGAAATATCTTGGGATTTTTAATTTTGAGTTTCTTTCAGGAAGTGACTGGCAGATTTTTAAAAAATTTCTGCCTTCCCTTTGATTCTAAGATCTAAGAGATCTGGACAGTTTTCTTTTAATATTTATTGAAATACGAAATTTGGTTTCTTTTTTGGTCCAGACTCTTTCATTTGGAATTTAATTCAATGTCATATTGTTATAATTTTAGAAAGAGCATTTAATGGAAGGGAAAAACACATAGAATCATGTAAATTGTGCAACTGGGTATTAAAAATTGAAAGATTGGTTCAAATAACCTTTTTAAAGACATATAACTTCTCTAATGGAACCGTACCTCAAGAAAGGGCCAATCTTACCACTGTACCAATTGCCTTGGGACCCATGACTCAAGGATATTCGATGAGATGGAATGTAGCCATAAAGGCTTGACTGAAGGTTGGGAGATTTTAATCAAAGCTTTGCCATTACTAGTTTGTTTGGACAAGTTGTTTTGCTTTTTTGTCATATAATTCCCATACCTGTAAAACAGGAGTTACATCTAACTCTACCTCATAGGGATGTCAAAGGTAATTGGAAGTGGCATGTTGAAAATGCTCAACTGTTTATGTAATTGGGGGTAATCAGGGACATCCTTGATTTGTTCTTACTAGAGTTCACACCATTGGAGCATGCTTGGAACTGGTTTGGCTTTCTTGTTACATCTGTTGCGTGCAACTCCACCTTGAAGCTTTTGGCTGAAAGGGGTGCCCATGGTAACTAGGATTGACTGGCTGTTGAGTCAGGAAAAACTGCCTACTCAGTAGACTTTGAAGGGAGAAACAACTGTTCTCACTCTCTTCCTCCTCTCTCCCTAACTGGTGATATGGAACTCTCTTTCTGGAATTACATGGGTGGGAGAGTTTTCCCTTTCACAATGGCACCTGTGATGGGTGTTTGAATATGGTAATATAGAATTAGAATGGACTTCTGGCTTTTGGCTGTCACTTATGCTTTGGAATTCTTTCCCTAAACATAAATGATGAGTGATCATGAGAAATGGGCTTTTCGGGGAGTTCAGGAATTCCTGGGTTCATCAGTTGGTGCTGGCTATATTGTGGATGGTGTACCCTTCAATTTCTATAACGCTTCTTGGAGGAGTAGATGCCTACCAATAGGCAGATAGATGAAGACCCCAAAGAATAGCCTAGTTTGCCAGAAGACGTACACTGAGGGAGTTGTTGAGAAGGTATAGAGCTTAGGTGAGGTAAAATACCTACTTAACAGTACTCCTGAGTGCTCCATGTTTCTAAAATAGATGTTTATATATATATATATATATGTGTATGTGTGTGTATATATTTATATATATATACATATTTATATATATGTGTATATATATATTTTTTTTCCTTTTTTTTTTTGGAGAGGGGAAGGCAGGGCAATTAGGGTTAAGTGACTTACCCAAGGTCACATGGCTAGAAAGTGTTAAGTGTCTGAGGCCAGATTGGAACTCAGGTTGGGCCAGTGCTCTAACACTGCGCCACCTAGCCACCCCCAAAATAGATGTTTTTATGATCTACTTTATTTTTACGTCATCTATATTTTCTCCTGTATTCCTCTCCTTATCACCTCCCAGAGAGCCAAAAATTTTAAAACATTTTAAGAAAAATCAAAATATTGAAAAGGCTGATGCAATGTCCCAAAACCACTTTAAAGGAGTGGGGTGAGGCTTCTTCTCATTTCTCTTCTTTGGGATCAAGCTTGTTCTTGATAATTTTCCAACATTCTTTCTTTCTACTTCTTTTGTTGTAGTCATTGTGAATATTGTTCCTGCCTCTGCTTAATTCACTTTGCATCAGTTCATGTAAGTGTCTTCATGCTTCTCTGTATGCATTATATCCATAATTTCTAATGACGATTATTGTTCCATTACGTTACTATATCATAACTTTTTAAACCATTCTTCTGTCAATAGTAATTTACTTTTTTCTAGTTATTTACTACCACATTACATGTCTATCCTATCCTCTTTCCTATCCTTTACATAAAAAATGCTACTGTAAGTATTTGGGTATATATGGAGTCTTTCTTTTTTTCAGTAACCTTCTTGGGATATATGCCTAGTAATGGACTCTCTGGGTCTAGGAGTATGGATATGTTAGTCACTTTATTTGCATAGCTATAAATTACTATACAAAATAATCATCCCAATTCATAGCTCCAACAATAATGTGTTTGCCTGTGCCTTCTTTCCATAATCCTTCCACTACTGGTTATTTCTGTATTTTGTCCTCTTTGCCGTTTTGCAGGATATAAGGTAGAGCCACACATTTCTTATATTATTAGCAATTGCCATTTATATTCACTGAGCAATGACCAAGTGAGGCTTGGACTGAGGACTATTCTTGGTCAATCAATGAGAGCCAGACTGCAGGAGTGATTTGGGTTTAAGGAATGGATGAGTAACCAGGAGACCTGGCTTATACAGCCTGGATTCTAATATTAAAGCACTAAGACTGTGGCATTAAACTAAAAGAGAAACAGATCCCTGTGAGGAGCATATTAATAAAATTAACTAATATTATCTATTAATAAAATAATTAAATTTGTTAATTTGAAGTAATTTTATTTATTAATTTACTGAAATTAATATATTAATGAATTGATATCTATTTTACTTATTTTGTGAAACATTTCTTATTTACATTTTAATCTGGATCTATTCAAACAAAGAAGTATTGATGTCAATCTGACACCTCTGAATAAGTGATCTTAGCCAAGTCATTTAACCTTCAGGCTTCAGATTCCTCATCTGTAATATGAAAAGGTGAGAATATTTCTAAGGTCCTGTCCACTCTAAATTTCTCACCATAGGAAAACCTGGAGTATAATGAAGGCTCAGGAAATTGGAATGTTCTGTTTATCTCAACTTTCTTGTTAACTGACCAAAGTATAATTTTATTGTTTTTATATAGCCAAGTGTACGATCATAGAATGTTACATATGTAAAAAGAACTTAGAACAGCAGTTCTTAATGTAGGGCCCAGAGTCTGTGGAGAGATATCAGGAAATCTATGAACTTGGATGGAGAAAAATATATAATTATTTTCACTAATTTCTATCTGAAATTTAACATTTCCTTCATATATTTAAAAACATTACACTGAGGAAGGGTCAAAATAACACACACACACACACACACACACACACACACACACACACACACACACAAGACCAGGAATGCCAGATGAAGAGGTGATCAATTCTAACACTTCCATTATATAGATGAAAAAACTGAGACCCAGAAAAGTTAAGACAAACTAATTTAGTGATTTCAGGTCCTGCAGTGCCCCAGAGTGGCCAATGAAAACAGTCCTCATGTAGCGGCAACGCAATATTCATAAAACCCACAGTCACTATAAACATACCCACATGGTGCTCAATCACAAAATATAACAGACTCTCCATTTAGAAGACAGAAGCAAAAACATTTATTCAGACATCAGAAAACCGAATCCCAACACCAGTAAGCCGATTCCACCACAGTAGCAAAGAAGTTAATAAGCCACAACAGTATAGACAGCCACAGCATCCTTTAGCCTTCCCACAAACCAACATTTACTCACAAACCTGTCTGTTTGCCTGCTGTCCTCTCTCCCACCATCTCTCTGGCTCTGACTCCCAGCTTCCTGTGGGCCCTGCTCCACCCTTCAGCAAACTCCTCCCACCACAGGCTCCATGTGACTATATTAAGTCTATTAAGGGGCACAGTTTATTATCAAAACAGGGAAGGTCTTCAAATTCCCTTAGGCTTATTAAGGGGCAGGGAAGATCTTCAAATCACCATTATACCTCAGTTGTCAGAATTGTAAATATAGACAACATGATTGAATTGCATATTGCCTATAAATTCTCTTTTCCTTTGTTTTGTTAAAACAGCTAACCTCAACTTATAATTTGCTCCTCTTTTCCTGAAAGTTTATTGAAGTCAATGAACATTTGTGAAAGAGAAAAAATATGAATAATTTAAAGTGCTAATTAGCTAGAAATTTATTTGCTTAGAAGATGTACACACACACAAAAATATTTACAATGGAAATGATGCTTTAAGAAGTGCCACACATTTGCATCAGTCCAGTCTCTGTCACTGTTGGCTAAACTGTCTGTGCATCTGCTTTTAATTTGAAGCTGTATTTGTGGAGAGAATTTGATCTTTGAGTTTCCCATGACAGAATAATTTTGTTTTCACAACTGTGGGAAGATAAAAAGAAGGCGACTAGTTAGACCAGTCTCAGTAATTTTGTGGACAATATTGCCTCCTAGAAAAACCCAGGTTATATCTTCATCACTTCTTAAGCATGATAAATAACACAGAAAGTTCCTTACAGACATAAGATTTGCTATCTTATGATTCAAACATGTAGAAATATTTTGAGAGCTACATCTTGCTTAGACCTGAAAAAATAAAATAAACTTTATCATATAGGAATGTATACTGCCCATTGTGCAACAGATGACAATATATTCATGTTTGTAGCTCTTTGAAATGCTTTAATTTTCCAGAGAAGAGTTCTTAATGCTTAGGAGCCAGTAATTGCAACATGAAACGAGCAAAGAAATCTCTCATGTTATTGGAAAACTCTTGCTTTGAATAAATTATGAGTAGAAATATTCCTGTTTCATAGAGAAAATGATTTGTGTTAATTATATTACAAAGTGGCAACTCTTTTATACTCCTTTACATAAACATTTTTCATATATTCCAACAAGAAACATAATTTTATTGTAAGCAGAAATTTGCTGAATTTTAACCCTTAAAAGAAAGGATGAATGTTTGTTTTATGGCATAGTTCATGGCACCAGAAAGAGTTGGGAGCCAGGGAGAATAAGGCATGATGGGTAGCAAAAGGCTTAGCATGACCGTAACATAGGGAGTGGAGTGAAGCCTGGCTGAGACTTTCTTAAAACCAAAGTCCACAAGAGATAGTCACATCTTTTCATGCAAATCTTCTCATATTTCTTTGATTTCTTCATATTGCCATCTCTGGTGGTACAATGATGCACCACTGCACTCATGCACCCCCATTTTTTCAGCCATTCCTTTGATTACTAGACTTATTTGATCATTTCTGGATCCTTGTCTTCTTCGGTATCTTTAAGGAAACACACTGCCTAAATGACCCTCCACTTGTCCTTTCTGTTCTTCTAATATATAATTAGATATTAGATATATAATCATATATAATTAGGTATATAATTCTGTTCTTCTAATATATAATTAGATATATTAGATATATAATCATATATAATATCATATTATATGATAGAATATGATATAATACAATACAATATAATATAACATAACACAACACAACATACT
>CM053592.1:24273094-24289563 GCA_028646515.1 Pseudochirops corinnae | reverse complement strand
GTTTCCTCAGGGCCACAATATAAGTTTAGCTTTGGCAAATAATTTATAGCCACAGTGTGCACAGTTATACTATAGGACTCACTCAGGAACGAGTAGGACCTCCATGCCCTCATCCGTAAAAGGAGAGAGTTTGTGATATCTGAAATTCCTTTCTGTTCTGATTCTATGACCTCTACCTCACATGGAAGGTGTGTACTGCCCAAAGGAGATGATGCGTCCATATGGGTTGCCCAAATGTCATGAATAATGGATGATGTCAATGGAGAATTTCCACCTCTATCCATGGAAGACTTTGGTTCTTGACTGGAAGGGAGCAGGAAACTGAGGCTGTAAGGCTGGCACTCTGAAAGACTACTAAACTAGAATTACATCCATCTCCCCAAATATTCAACTCAATAATTCAGTAAACCTTTATTAAGCATCTACTATGTGCCAGACCCTGGGCTAAGTAGAACACAAAAAAGTAGAATACAAAAAAGAAAGAAAGCCTCTGTCCTCAAGGACCTTACAGTCTAATGGGGGCAAGATGATAAAGAAAGACAAAAGGAAGCTGAAAGGGTGGGTGTAAAGGCATGATGTTTGTGGAGATGAAACCAAGAAGGGTCACTAATGGAAAATGAAGAGTTACCTGGAAAGCTCAGAGCCCTCTGTAAAGGAAGGTTTTAGGAGTAGTTTACTGCTCTAGATCTCCAATTAGAGGGTAGAGGCAATTAAGGAGGCTAAGGAAATGTGGAGCATCAAAAGCTGAGTAAATCTGCACGATGATGAGCTTTCTGGTGATCAGCTCATCCTGGGAGAGGTCACACACAGCAGAACAGCTGACGTAGAGCGAAATGAAGTCAGTTATGTTCTCCCAGATATTTACTAAGAACAAAAAAAGTCTTTGTTTGTCAGAAGATGCTTTCCATTTTCTCAAACAAATATGCATAATCTCTCCTGTTCCATTACAGCTACTCTAACTACCTTCCCCCCCACCTCCAACTCCTCACTGGCATTTCAGCATCAGTGAGGTTGGGCTTGGAAATCAAGATTAGAAGGAAAGTAGAAAGCTGGGAAACAATTTTTACAGCAATTGTCTCTGATAAAGGCCTCTTCTTTCAAACATATCAAACACAGAGTCATATTTATAAGAATACAAATCATTCACCAATTGATAAATGGTCAAAGGGTATGAATAGGCAGTTTACAGATGAAGAAATCAAAGCTATGTATAGTTGTATGAAAAAAATGCTCTAAATCCCTATTGACTGGGAAAATGCAAATGAAAACAACTCTGAGGTACCACCTCACACCAATCAGATTGGTGACAGCAAAGGAAAATGATAAATGCTGGAGAAGATGTGGGAAAAAAATGTGACATTAATGCATTGTTGGTGGACTTGTGAACTGATTCAACCATTCTAGAGAGAAATTTGAAACTATGCCCAAAGGGCAATTAAACTCTGCATACCCTTTGATCCAGCAATGAACTACTATGTCTTTATCCCAAAGAGATTATTTAAAAAGTGGGAGGGAAGAATCTACACATACAAAAATATTTATAGCATCTTTTTGTGGTGGTAAAGATTTGGAAATTGGGGGGATCTCCATCAGGAATGGCTGAACAAGTTGTGGTATATGAATGTATTGTGCTATAAGAAATGAAGAGCAGAGAGATTTCAGAAAAACCTGGAAAGACTATATGAACTGATGCAAAGTGAAGTGAACAGAACCTGGAAAACACTGTACACAGTAACAGCAACATTGTGTAATGGCCAGCTTTGATAAGACTTTGCTCTTCTCAGCAATACTATACATCACAGCACTTCTTAAAATGTGAGTCTTGACCCCATATGGGGTCATGAAAAATTTGGCAATAGTAAAAGGTTTCTGAATGTGCAACAACCAAAAATTAATAGAAAATCAAACATGTAATGAATCTGAGGTGTTTCTGACAGCACTGTCAACTTCATTGAAGCCTTGGTTCTAAACACACAGCATTTGTACTTTGCACTGTGCATGCCATCATGCCCACAACTGCTGCCAAAACATGAAAAGAAGTTGTGAGCAGAAAAAGTTTAAGAAATCCTGAATTCTAAGACAATTCCAAAAGAACTCATGATGAAAAATTTTATCCACATCCAGAGAAAGAGCTGATGGAGTCTGAATGCAGATTAAAGCAGACTATTTTCACTTCATTTTAAATTTTTTTTCCTTTTATTCTGTTTCTTCTTTCACAACATGACTAATATGGAAATATGTTTTGCATGGTTGCACATATGTAACCTACATCAAATTGCTTACCATCTTAGGGAGAAAATTTGGAATTCAAAATTGTATAAAAAATGAAAGTCAAAAATTGTCTTTACTCGTAAAAGGAAAAAAAATAAAATACTATTAAAAATAAATCAGCAAAGTTATTAATAACCTACTACATGGTAGGCCAGGAGTAGGTCGGCCTTTTTTTGTGTCATGGATCCCTTTGTCAGTACAGTGAAGCCAACAGAGCCTTTGTCAGAATGTTTTTAAATGCATAGGACTATAAAGGAAATTAATTATACTGAAATAAAGCTATCAAAATATTAAAAGAGCAAGTTTTCCGACTCTAGGTTAAGAGCAAATATGTGAAATACGAAGATAAAAATGAAACAACCCGCTCTAAAGGCTTACATTCTATCTGGTATGTGATATTCGATGTCTCTTCTTACTGGCAGAACAGCCAAGGATGAATTCTGGGGGGCAGGTTGAATATTCCTCACCACATCCCAAATGCGCTTCTTTCAGATTCTGTCCAAGCTGTGTGAAATTCTACAAACAGACTCCCTGGCGGAACTCCTCACATGGTTACTCCATGCAAGTGTGAAAGGTAAGAGGCAGGACCATTGTAATTCCTCAGGGAAGCTGTTCAGAAACCATGGGCTGCTTTATGTCCCAGCAGGGTTTAAAAGCCAGGGAAAGCTTGGCTCCTATACCATGGGTGTATAAAAGCTCAATGCTGGTTCTAAGGGCAACTGGTATCAATTAACTTCCTTCTCAGTGGAGTATCAGAGATAATTCCATAATCACATGTATATCTGCTTAAATTCTGTTTCCTCCTGTTGCTAGATTCTACTTGATATGTCTCATGCCAGAATGAGCATCTTCTCCCCAAATCAAATTTCTCTTTCATTGTCACTGTCCTTGTCCCTACTCTACCAATCACCTGTGTTTGACTTGCCCCTTTTCTTCACCCCCTACATGTATTCATCATTTCCTATTGATTCTTCCTTCTAAAAAGTTAGGATTCCACTTTTCCTTACCATTCCCAATGACGTGATTCTAATCCAGAAGATCATGACCTCCAACTTTAATTACTGCAACAGCCTTATGGCTGGCCTCTCAGATACCGATACTCATTTTTCTATTCAATAAAAACAGAAGCAAACATGTATTAAGTGCCTATTAGGTATTTAAACACTTGTTTAGTGTTAGGAATTATAGTATGAAGTCCCCTCTCTTTTTATATTTTATATTTGTTTCCCACTTCTAAGGCCAAGTTGACTACCACATAGACATTATCCAATTTCTGGTCACATTATTGGATGCTATGGACTTTCCAAACCAATACTCTGACCTAATATTACCAAAGTCATTTCCAATCCCCCAAAGTAATTATGGTCACTACTACTTTTACTTCATTTCTTGCAATCACAGATGAGTCAAGAAACAAGGCAGGCAGGTCCTAGAACTGTTTGATATACACTTCACAATATGGCACACATAAAGACTATAGGCCAGTTGTGCTTCTATATGTGGGCACACCTAGTTTATGCTTTATGCATAGATTAGTCATTTATCATTATTAAACATTACCCCTTATCTATTAGATGCTTTGGGGGAATATAAAAGTCCTTTAAGATAATATTCTAACTTTGAGACATACATACACACACAAAACAGCCGTAACATGTTCTAGTAGAACGATTGCTGGGCCTGCAGCCATCAGCAAGTCTCTGAAGCTCTCTGGACCTTAGTTTCCTCATATATAAAAATCAGGAGATTGGACTCCATGATCTCAAAGGTAGACTCTTAGAGCTGTTTCATTCAGCAATTCCAGGAGACTGAGAAACAAGTGGAAAAGTCTATAATACAACAGAATTGGGTGGTTGGGACCCTCTGTCAGGAATTGCCTGGCTTCTCACTTCTCCAGTCAGGTGTGTAACTACTTGCCTCAACCTATAAACTTGCTCCCACTCTTGTGTTAATTTTATTTCCAGCCCTAATCAAGGAATAGATGAGAAGGAAAAGTTGATTCGGTATCAGAGTTAGCTTTTTTGGTAGTCTCCTTGTACCTCAGGGAGGTATTAGAGTCATTTAAGATTCATCTTTTAGACTCAACTTTCTGGATTCTTGATCTCAACTGCATAGTTCATTTGGATTATGGCTCAATGACGTATAGGCCCTGGGCTTGTCATTACCTCTTGCCCAATCCCTCTACGGGAATTTCAAGCAAAATGGCAGACTTCAGGGGAGATATTTGGGGACAGGAGGCACTTTTAGATGTGCCTCATGTAACACCAGGTAGGCTACTGTCAATATAGAACCACAGAAACCAAGGTTTGGTATGGTGGTTCAGAAAACAGTTTGCACTGGGGACTAGGTAGAAATAGCTAATACTGTATTGGGTCTACAAGTAAATTGTAATGGCAGCTTTATTTCCCCTTTCAAATCAGAAAAAGAGTGGGTATCAGCTTTGATCCATTCAGAGCTCTCTGAGATCAACTTGTTGAAAAACCGGGAGCATGTTCCCCAAAAGAAACCTGAAAAAGAGAAAGAAAAATCATCTTCCACTGTCAAAGCCCTAGCCAAGGAAGAGGTGCCTAAAGTCAACAGGTAATTGATGCTCCATCATGAAGAGCCTTGGTTATCAGCTGATGGACATCCAGGGGAAGCTTGGAGAAGTGAGAAAGGCTCTGGAAGTCAGAGCCCAAAGTCATGGTCTACTTAGTAATGGGTCACAAAGTTATGGGCCACTCTGAGACACAGTTGTCTAAAAAAAAAAAGAACAGTAATACTTATGCTTCCGATTTCACAATATGAACTTCTATAACTAAAAAGGGGCTATTGATTCCCTTTAACTGCTTGACCATGAATTTTTTTAGCCTTTAATTTAACTTTCTTCAATGAAAAAAAATATCTATTTTCCCTCCTTCCCACTCCACCATTTAAAAAATAAAAAGATGAATAAAATCCTGTAACAAATATGTATAATCAAGCAGAACAAATATCCAACACTGATCATGTGCAAAAATATATGTATTTGACTTTTTCTTTCAAGATGGATGAATGTCAGGGGTTTAAAACTCTCCTTTATTTAATAAATGGATTTTTTAAAAAACAAGAGGGCTTTTCTATTAGAAATTCTTGAATTCCCTCTCCCTAATATCTGGGGGACAGTCTTTTCACTAAATTATCTAACCCAGCAGCTTTTCTTTTTCTATCATCTCTTTCCTGAACAGGGGACAAAAAAACATACACGTTCCTCTAAAAATGAAGAAAAGGGAATATGCAAATGATGTAATAGAAGCCCTAGGTATGGTTTAAATTAGTCTCTCACAAAGAGGTGCTACATTCCACCAAAAAGCAAAGCAAGGGAATGGAGAACAGATAGAGGATAGAGAACAGAGATCAGATCTGTGATTTCATCGACAGAAGGAGCTTCCAGTTGAGGAAATTCTCTCTCTATGAACACAGGTTGGCCATTTCTCTGCAACTTAGAGTTTTAGAGAGTCGTTTAATACACTGAGTGGTTAAGTGACTTCCCAAGGACATGGGATACATGATTAATTAGGAAGAATACCCCTTTGGCCTACGAAAACATTCCACATTCCGCATGGGCAAAGTGGTATAGTAGGAAAACCACATCTATCTAAAATCCAGCTGCAGGTGCTACTTATGGAAATAGGACAAATGCTTATCTTTGAAAAAAATTAGGTTTTGGAAGGCCTTCTGGGAAAGAAGCCAATAGAAAAATAAGATAATGTGTCACTCAGGAAGGCATATTGAAAACGGCAAAGGAAAACGAAGTTAGGGTATGGGAGAATTCCCTTTTGTTGCCTTGTTTGCCCCATGACAAGGTCGCTTTTGTTGGGGGAGGGTTATTTATTGATGTAGGTTTTTTTTTTTCTATAAAACAGCACTGTCAAAGTTATACTTTGCCCTTATCTTTCTACCCTGAATCCTCCCAAGTAAAAAATCAATATTATTATAAGTCGAGATTTCTATGGACATCAGAAGTTTTGGAAACATATTAAAAACACTCTGACCCTCATCCTATAAAACTATTTATTCACTACAAAACTATTAGATTTTCTGACTGGAAAGATTCTGTGACTAAATCTATAATACAACAGAATTGGGTGGCTGAGACCATTCCTCTGGAATTGCCTGGCCCCTCCCACCTCCAGTCAGGTGTGACTATTTGCCTTGACCTGTAAGTTTGCTCCCACTCATGTGCTAACTTTATTTCCAGCCCTGATCAGGGAACAGATGAGAAGGAAAAGTTGGTTCAGTACCAGTTACCCTAAGGATGGTATTGCTGTTTTGTAAGCACTTTGGGGGATGATGTAATCACAATAGAGGATGCTCGTGTAGGTCTGTGAAATTCACTATCCTTTTCCTCTATCTGATTTAGAGTTCCAAGCCAAAAACTGGAGAAAAATAAAGAATCAAGACGAGGTAAGTATAATTTGTGCATATTAATGATAAGATAACATAATAACACGCACAAGTCCGACCAAAG
Organism: Pseudochirops corinnae; assembly: GCA_028646515.1. Taxonomy (NCBI): domain Eukaryota; kingdom Metazoa; phylum Chordata; class Mammalia; order Diprotodontia; family Pseudocheiridae; genus Pseudochirops; species Pseudochirops corinnae. Next base: position 24,282,803 of record CM053592.1, on the reverse strand, counting down.
GAAAGCATGGCAGTTTTTAACACTGAAATCTGAAGAGACAGACGTGAAATAAAAGACTGTTTCAAGAAGTGAAGACACACAGATAAAACCACCTATTAAATTTGCCACAAATATAAACATTGCATTGACTACTTTGAAAGGTAAACCCTAAAATAGGTCTTGGGGAGACAGCAAAAGCTACAGGCTTAGTCTTAGGATCACAGGTCTAGAACTGGAAGCAACTTCAGAGTTCCATCAGGTCTAATCTCTTCAGTTTATAGATAAACAAGTTAATACCTATGTGCCCCAAGTCACATAGATAGTAAATGTCAGAAGAATTGAATGTATCTGGAGAGCTGGACCTGGAGTCAGGAAGACCTGAGTTCAAATCCAGTCTCAGACACTTACTAGCTGTGTGACCCTAATCAAGTCACTTAACTTCTGTCTGCCTCAGTTTCATCAACTGTATAATGAGGATATTAATAAATGGGTCTTGTTAACTAATTAAATATTAAGAAATTAATAAAAGACAGTAGTGAGGGACCTTAGAGTTTAAAATTTTTCCATGAACAAAAATGTATTTTTTCTCCTTGCAACCCCACTCCCCATTTTAAAAATAAATAAAAAGATGACAAAATCCTGTAACAGAGATGTACAGTTAAGTAAAACAAATAAATACCCACTTTGGTCATGTCCAAAAACATATATATTTGATTTTCTCTTTCGTGAAGGATGATGGATGGTAGGGATTTCAAAGACTCCTTTACTCAATAAATGGACCTCTAAAGGTGCCTTCTGGGTCTCATGTTCTGTGATTCCCATGACTATGATTCAGAATAAAGAGAATAAAAAACAAAAGGAATAAAGTGAGAAAAGCTCAATTTTAAGCCCCACTCAAGGGTACAATCTGAACCAAGGCATAGGAAAGAATAAAGAGATCCAGCAGAAATGGCCAAATAAATCCAACTCTGATTCTCACAGAGGTATAATGGGTTCTAACTCTGGAAAGATCTGTATGGTGATAAAGTAACAAGATGAACCCATAATACCAGAGGATACGTTTTGTGTCATAGTCCACACCTGAGAGAAGGGACTCCAACCTTCACAAGGTCCTTTACACCAATATCAAAGATGTCATAGAGCCCAGATATATCCCTTTGGATCTGTATCAACCCAGATTTCTTTGGACCATCCTAGATTTGATTCATGTTCCATATATTGTATTTCAAATGTTGCTGGAATACATTTGATCAACCGCTGAGATCCATCCTCAATCAGTTATTTCTACAACTGGATAGTTACCTTATAAGGTATAACCCAACTGATGAGCATATCGACTTTAGAGACAACATTGGAGGCAGAAGACGTAGGTTTAAATCTTACAGCTGACATTACCTATGTGACCTAGGGTAAGTCACTTAACTCATCTGGGACTCATTTTCCTCACATCTGTAAAATCAAGGTTGACCTTGATGGCTTTTAAGCTCCCTTCCAAATTGAAATCTGTGATTCTATACTCCGTTCTCTCATTTGAAACAGCTACAATAAAAGCAAGGTCCTGGTTTTATTAGGTGAGTGATTCACATAACATAGAAGAGAAATCTTTTCAGTATAATTTGCTGAATTATAAAAACATAATGTTTTATATGAACATTACCTTGGGGAGAGACAGTTTGCAAAAAAAAAAAAAGTTCTTATTGGTCAGCTCTTACCAGCCCACAAGAGCTGATTGTTAAATTTTCAGGATGAGCATTTGCACCTTGGAAATCAGCAAAGGCTACAAATCAGGGCTTGATTTATTGATTTTCTGGACTTAGGAAAATCATGGAGAAAATGTTCACAATGCAGATTAAACTTAAAAATGTCTCATGCAAACATTCTTTTTTGGGGGAGAGGGGAGTGACTTTTTAGTACTAATTCTCCAGGGAATTCCCATTTAGCTCAGTTTCATGGAGTTCCACATGATGTAGTTCCTTAATGGAGGTTCAAAACTGAATTTACAAAGTCTCAATTCCCATGTCATCTTATTTGGGCTGTTCTATTTCAGAGGCTGAGGTTAAGTCTGGATTGATTAAAGAAAAAGGCAAACTTGAAGAGGCCATTGAAGAATATTTCAGCCAAACAAAGCCTCCTGCCAAGAATCTGAAGATCTGGGAGAGAAATTATTGCCCTCACTCAGCAGCAAAGGCAGCAGTGGCAAGAAAGCAGCAAGGCAACAATAGCCTATCTTCCCAAAGACCCACTAATTGCAATCTTTTAAAGTTTAAAGTCAAAGAAACTCTACAGAATTAAAATACAAGGAGAGAAGGCCTGTTCTGGCTTTTCTTCTCAGAAACTCCAGGCTCATCCATTCTTATTCTCCCTCAAAAAAATGTTTTCAAGATGACTTATAAAGACCAAGCATGGATTAGCACCTGGAGTAACAAATTTTTAGTTCTCAAACATTAGTAAATTACACTTATAGATAAATATGAATGTTGAACATATATTTTAATTTTTAGTCTGTTAATTTTGAATACATATGAAATAAAGCATACATATGCATGTTCTATTTTCATGACTTGCAGACTCACTGTATAAGAAGATCCTGGTGGGTGCAGCAAGAGAGAGAGGCCCATGACAACCAGGTATGAGTCAGTTCCGCAGACCCTGCCCATGCTCAGTGCCTTTGTGAAAAAGAAATGATGAGAAATCTCATGGGGTTGGTTGGTCGCAAAGGGCTTCTTTTCCAACCCTTCCCTCCCCTTGTTCTCTCAAATCATGCAACAATTGATTAAGGGCAGAATCTGAGCATAATAAGGGCACAACCCACCCTCCTCAAGCCAATGACTATTTTTCAGTTTTTCTCAGGTTAAGTGGATAATAAAGTACAATGAGAAACAGTTTGATAACAATTACCAGGTCATCTGTTCTCCATAATCTTTAACTTTCACACATCTAGAACGTAGCAAGTTATAGGTTATAAATATAAAATGACCTTTGAAATTCATAAAATATCTTTGGCAAGTCAGAGTAGTCTTCTATAAAACAACTCGAGGAAAACATCATTTTATCTGCCTAGGCATCTCCTACGTTGGTCCAAATCAGGTTCTAAAGGTTTAGTAGAAAAAAACTACTCAATATGCCTATTTCCCAAGCTGGTTTTGAGGAACAAATGAGATATTTTATTAGCACTTAAGCATAGTGCCTGGCACATAGGTACTTAATCCATGCCTCCCTCCCTCCTTCTCTTTGTTTCCTTCCTTCCTCATTTCCTTCCTTCCTTCCTCTTCCCTTCCTTTTCCTTTCCTTCCTCCCTTCCTCTTCCTTTCCTTCCTCCCTCCCTCCCTCCCTTCTTTCCTTCCTTCCTTCCTTTTCCTTTCCTTCCTCCCTTTCCTTCTTTCCTCCTCTTTTCCTTCCTTCCTTCCACCCTCCCTTCCTTTCCTCAACGGTTAAATCATTTATCCGAGAAAGTAAAAATAGCCACCTAAGTATTTGAGCTGCATAATCCTGCTGTTAACCTAAACTTCAGACTTAGCATTATGATATCAGACATCAAGAGCTAGAAGGGGCTGTAGAGGACATTTAGTCTAATATGCTCATTTTACAAATAAAGAAACTAAAACTCAGGAAGGCTGTGACTTGTCCAAGGCCACGAAAGGTCAGCGGGAGGGGCAGCTAGGTGGCACAGTGGACAAAACACTGGACCAAATCTGCCTCAGACACAGACTGTGACCCTGAGCAAGTGACTTAATCCGTCTACCTTAGTTCCTTATCTATAATTATGGGGATAATTAGAATAACTACTTCTCAGGGTGGTTGAGAGGATCAATGTATACCCCTAAGTGTACAATGAAACCAAAAAATCTGAACATGTTATTTCAAGAAACCACAGATGAAAATTTCTCAGAAGTACTGGAACCAAAGTGAATCCACAGGGTAGAAGCAGAGTTAGCACCACTAGAAAGAATTATTAGAGCTATTTCAACATGATTTGGTGGTGGGAAAAAAAATTCATTTTTCATATGTGTGTGTGGTATGTAACCACGTGAACACACCCTGAATCTGTGACTACCAAGCTCCTGAGAACTCCCAGATCAAAGTAGAAATATTACAAACAACTACAAAATGAAATAGGGCGTACCATAAAGAACTCTAATTATAACGTGTCAGGATTTATCAACAATAAAAGAAAGGGATTAAAAAATATCAACCAAAAGCCTAGGGGAAAAGACCTATACCCAGTAATTAGTTATCCTGCAAAGTTGAGTGTTCAGAAATTGATAACTTGCAAGCATTCTTCCTGAGAAACCCAAGGCTGTGGAGGGCCTTTCAAAGGCAAACCCAGCAAAGGAAACTCAAACAGACTGCAAAAGGACAAGATCATAATGTGGGGAAGAAAGGACTTAGGACCCTTCAGAGCCCCAATATCTCTTGGGGCCAAATGAGGGGGGGAAAAAAAGTCAAACTCGGTTGTAGGTTGAAAAAACATTTTAAAAAATTCCTCCAAAGAGAAGAGGCAAGGAAGAATATAGAATGAAATTATTCAGACACTGAGGTGAAGGGTGGAGAGAATAGGGATCTCATGAGCCTCCCTCTTAACTGGGCTGGGCAAACAACAATTTTAAAAAATGACACTAAAAATAGCAGTGTGGTATGATGAAAAGGAGATGACTGTGGGAGAGTGCTGGGCCAAGCAAGGGAAGGAGAAGGGTTTTAAACGTGGTTTGGAAGATATGGAGGGTAGGCTAAAAAAAAAGAATAAAAAGCTGAGAACTTGAAGACCTGCATCAGTAATGCGGACAGCGAAGGGAGAAGGCTGGGATTGGACTTTGTTCCAAGCCACACAAACTACAGATACCTGGGGTCAATTTTTTTTCCCTTTTGAAGAAGGAATAAGGGAAGAGAAGAACGATTTTATCAGGATTTGATGGAAAAAACCAAACATAAAAATTCACTCATTTAAAAAAAAAAAGTAATCCAATGGCATATAAAATCAAAGAATAATTTAAACCTATCCACCCAGCAGAGCATTCAGGTGTTCTTCCTGAGTGTTCACATACTACCCTGCCACCATGGAAAAACTCAGTGGTTCAGACAGCTACCGACAACAGATAAAACAATCACGGGAAAGGATATAAAGGCAGACACTGGAGGACTGGAGGAATAATGGTAACAGCTGACATTTATATAATAATTTAAAGTTTACAAAGCACTTTACAAGTTTATTATCTTGCTTCATGCTTGCAGTCACCCTGTGAGGCGGAGGCCACTGCTACCACCCTTTACAGAAGAGGAAACTGAAGCAGACAAAGGTGAGATGACTGGCCCGGGGGCACACTGGAGGTGCGCCCTTCTCCAGACCCAGCGCTCCCTCTACTCCTGGACGCTCTGCCTGTATAATGATCAGTCATTAAGTATTAATTCTTCAGGTACTCATTTTCTAAACTGTTGAGACAAATGAAAAAAACTGTCATCTTTTGGTTAAGCTTCAAAGGTCTCTTCCACTTAGAACCACGAATATAACTAAATAAAGAACATAACAGAAATGCAGGCTTTCTGTCCGATGCCAGATGTTGGGGGCACCTCAGACGCTTCTCTTTGCCAGCTGAGAGCACTGAGGGTTACGTGTCCTGTGCGTCTCCTCCTAGTGTTGGATCCTGCACATTTTTGGTGCTTTCCTCCGCACTAGAGTCACTCTCCTCTTCGTTGGCACGGGCACGTTCATGGGAGGAGCTTTTGCAGACTTTGTCTGCAGGGACGGCACCTTTCCGCTGGGGAAGGATGCTGAAAAATGCTTCCTGCCAGTCTCTCGTCTCAAGATACTCCAATACGATCTCAAAAACTACAAAGGAAAAAACAACCCACAAATTTCTTAGCAGAGTGATCTAGAATATTTCCCACACTCTATAAATATGCATTTCTTCTAGTGTACTCTGTAGTCAGGATATGCTGACTTCTAAAACCTCAGAGTCAGGGTGTGAAGGCAGCATGGGCATCTCCCCTTTCTTCTCTATTACTGAATTCAAGCAGTTTTTCCAAGTTAGTCCTCTTTCCCTATCAATTAAACAAGCATAAAAACAGTTTCCTTTTCTTTCTTTCCCTTCCTCCTTTCGCTCCCATCATACCTCTTGACACGCCACAACAAATGAGATTTATTGTGGAGCAAAAACTGCCAGAACGTAGTAGTCTGTCTCTTCCAGTGTGACACCAAAAAAGGAAACCGGGTTATCACCTCTATCGCCCCATCTTGTAAACAGTCACTCACCCCAGGCACATGCCTTCATACCCTAGAGAGCCCTCTCTTGAAAAGAGAGGGTGATGAACTGTGTCCTGGAGCTAAGGAATGAATGCACGTCAATGATATCAGAATCTGGACTCAGAGACTTAGCCCTGAGGCTCTTCTCCCACAAGTCTGCCAATATTGGAATGTTTTCTGCCTAACCATTTCAGAACTTACCATGATTAACAGCTAAAACTTTTCGACTATTCATTTTCACAAAATCCCCAAGGGGAAGCTGTGCATGATGAATTCCATGCTCCGATGCCTGTTTATATGTGATGCCCTGTAAAAAGGACACTGTAATTGGCGCTGGAATATGCTACTTCAAAGCACTGGAATACGCTACTTCAAATCCAGGTCTGTGATCCTGGAGGTGGGGGGGTGTTAGGGAGGACCCTAAGCCAGCGGTTCTCAACCTGTGGGTTATGTTCAATTTAATAACATGTTGTATATCAGATATTTACAGTATGATTCATATCAGCAGCAAAATTAGTTATGAAGTAGCAATGAAAATAATTTTATGGTTGGGGGTCACCACAACATAAGGAACTGTATTAAAGGGTCATGGCATTAGGAAGGTTGAGAACCACTGCTCTATGCAAACAAACAAGGCTTAATGCAAACTACAAAGAATGCTTTCTGGGAAAACTTGTCGTTATTTTCTATTACTGTGGCTGGGCAAGATACTCCTAACATTCAGACATTCTTCTTTCCTATAACCGTCCTTTTTAGAAGGTAATGTGCCTCCCAAGCTCTGCTCAGATCTGTGTCTATAAAAGAACAAATCAGATCTCTTCTTTCTTCTGTATCGTCCTAGTTATTAATTGGTATTAAAGCTTAAAACTTTACCAAGACTTTTGGGACACTAGATAGGCTAACATACTGAATTTCTATAGAAACATCACTAACTTTTCCTAGAAGAGGATATGGAGATAAAACATATTTGTAATACAAAATGACCTTTAATCTTTTTTCATAGCAATAAGACGTAGAATACAATGTAAGATGCAAACAGTATATTTCAATTATACAGGATGGCCCCAAAAAAGTTTTAGTGAGATTTTAACCTATTAAAGTTTTAACAGATATTAAAATAATAGCATAGCTATTAAAGCTTAAAACAGGACTAAGACTTTTGGGGCGCCCCGTACATGGCAAGAAGGGGCAAAAGTAATAGCATGAAAAAATGAAATATACAAATCACTTTGGATTAAAAAAAAGAGATTTTCGTCTTATAGTTTTTGTTACCTTCCCCAGGAAAATTTTATCAAAACCACTAGCCAAACTCACTGATATGAATTCCAACTCTTCTCTGCTCCCTGTAAACCCTGGAGGCAGGAGTCTGAAAAGTATTAAAATGGTCAAAAAGACAAAGAGCAGATGGAGAAATTGAAGCCGTGTCCCTGAATGATCCACATACTGGATAACCAGCATACAGATTACTGAGAATTAACTTTGTGGTCTGCGTTATAACATATTCTATAAACAGATGAATTAAAGTACTTCTTAACTGAAAAAGATAACAAATAAATATGGCCACAGAAGAAGAAATGAAAGGATTATTTTAATTTATGCTTCAGGAGAGCGCATGGGAAGGCTGGAGAGACTCTGAAGCAGCTCACTGTACACACCTGCTGAGAAGTAGAGAAGTCACTGTTTGCTAATTTTTTGGACATACTGTCTTGATAGGTCACTTTCACTTTCTATACAAATTTTCCTCAGTCATTTAATAACTACTTTTGTTTTTAGTTAAATGAATTTTAGCATATTGGGATAGTACTGTATGACACCCTCTGGAAAAGGCAGCTGTACAAGTAGGTAGTCATTCTGATGGAAGGCAAAGCTAGACCAGCCACAAAGCAAGGAGACAGGAAAACGTACTAGCTCATGCCAACAAAACCAAGAACTCCAAGATGAGACAGACACTGCCAGGGCCACTGGCCCAGACCCATCTTCTCTCTTTCATCACCAAGTGCTAGCAGCAGATTTTGCGGGCCCTGGATCTGTGATCTCACAGGCAGGGGAGCTTCTGCTGAAGAGAACAGTGCTGACAACTCTGAAAGCTGCCTGGGGCCCTCTGAGGGGAGGGGCTGCCCCTGGTCACCAGTCAGCCAGGTGAGCATAATCACCTTGTGATGATTGTGATCGACCAGGCCCCCAATCACATAGGCCTTGGATTCGTCCAGTTCCTTCAAGATATTAGGCGAATCTGATGTGAGGTACACCAGGTCCTCTTTCTTCATAAGTTCACTATAGTGTTCGGGTTTGATATGGATATCCTTGAAGACACAAAGGTGGAGAAGATATTAACCAAAAAGTCATCTAGCTAAAGCAAACTCAGGAGAGATTATCGTCTTCTCTTTCTTGCCCCAAACTCTAAGACATGTTTTATGATTACAACAATTCTTATTGTAACAATTCATCAATGAGATGAAAGTCCTTAAAAAATGAAGGTCAAATTCCATCCAAGTCCCAATCACCCAAATGACCATGACAGCCTTCTCACTTGTCTTTCTTCACCTAGCTGTTTCCTACTCTAAACTATCCTGAATCCTAATGCCACAATAACCTTTGGATCTAATTTTTTCATTGTTTCACTCTCCCACTCAAAAACTTTCAAAGGTTCCCCTTATCTGCAGGACAAAGTCCAAGTCTTTTAACTTAGCATCTAGAGCAGAAGTGGTTCTTTCTACTCTCATCTTCCACTGCTTCCCTAGACAAGCTCTCAAGATCTTGTAAATCCCTCCAGATGTGACCCTGTGCCTGGGGCAGAAAAGCTAAAGTTTTGACATGTTCGAAATGTGCCCCAAATACTAGGAAGCCAAAGGAATCACCATTCTAAAATTGTCTGAGCTGAGTTTGGGACAGATAAAATAAGGCACGGTATTTCTTTGCACTGAGAGGCTTTCAAGCTGCATGATTTTTATCAGTGTGAGCATTCCCTCTATCAGACGCCAATCACACCATAATTTAGAAAACAGTCTTCAGGAGTAGCCCAGCAATGAGCTTCTTCAAACACAGCAAGGCCAGTCGTAGTTAAACAGACATGACAGAGTCCATTCAGGAGGCCTCTTCTCGAAGGCTTTTTCAGGCTGTGTAGAGCTTGCTGGAGCTCATTTTCTGTTAGTGCAGCCTTTATAAATTCAGCACATGTCAGTAAGAGGCACTGAAGGAGGACTTTAGTAGATGCTAGTACAGTATTCCTTCCACAGTGCAATTTCCCCACTGAGGTTTCAATATATCACAGGTTGGCATAAGAAATTAAATGGGAATTTGGGGGGAGTTTTGCAGAAGCCATAAACAACACACAAAAGCCAGCATACAACACATTAGTTTAAATCCAGAAATGCATAAAATACATGTGTAGTATTATATAATATCAACATATTTTATCTTTTTTTTTATTTTATTTTAGTTTGCATCATTCATTTCCACAAGATTTTGAGTTACATATTTTCTCCCCATCTT
>CM053592.1:24218551-24257529 GCA_028646515.1 Pseudochirops corinnae | reverse complement strand
TCTCTACTCTCCTCTCCTCTCTTTACACACACACACACACACACACACACACACACACACACACACACACACTCAGTTTTTAAAAACAGGATGTTCCAAAAGTCTTACTGTAGTTTTAAGAAAGTGTAAAGAAAAGTTTCACTAAAACCTTTGGGACACCAAGTTCATTTCTAAGCAATTTATAGTTTGTGCTACTTCCTGTAATAGTTAATATTGCTTATCTGTTTATTGGTGGAATGTGTTTTCCCTGGGTGATTGTGCAAGATTTCAGGAATGACTGATTATATAAATTCTGACTGAAACTTTATAACTGTACCACAGGTAAGAAATAGCATGGTCTTCTGAATTTAGATGTTGTGCTTTGATTTGGAGTAAATTTTATTAGACACTCTATGCTGAATTAGGAAAGGAAAAAGGAAGAGGTGGTGTGGATTTGCATGTAATAAGTTAACTGGTAGGTGGCAACACAGACCTGGATTTACTCCTGGTCACTTAGTAGGTTGCTTTTTTCTACTGCCTCCTTGATCAGCACAGAGAAAGCCGAACAAGATTTAGTAATCAGATAGGCAGCCCTTCACATCTAGGTCACTGAATTCAGGCTGGAATTGGAGTGCCCCAAAGCTGTTCCCCTTTGACAGCTGCTGAGTTGCATGAGGAAAACTGATAGGTTCTAGTGCCCATGTGGGATCTAGTTTATGGAGAACTGTGTATTCCTTTCCAAAATCAGATGCCCTTTTTATCTCTCTGTTTTGCTTTCATCTTTATATCTCCAGGCCAAGCTTAGTGTCTAGCAAATGATAGGTGCTTAAATACCTATTGATGGATTCATTGATTTTCTTGTTCATGTCAAGATTTTGTTTTTTCTGCTTCCTTTTTTCATAACTTGAATTTGTACGTTGTCACAAAGTGCTTTATATACATGAAATAAATTTGAGCTTCACAACACCCCCAGGAGGTTGGATCATAGCATCACAAATCTGGAGTGGGAAGGGGCTTCAGAGACCTTCCAGTTTAACCTTCTCATTTTACACTTGAGGAAACTGAGGCCTGAGGAGGCTAAATGACTTTCTCAAGGTCACACAGGTAATAAGAATTCAGGTCAGGATTTGAACCCAATTACTATGACTTCACAGCTCATTCAACAATATTATTTTCAGTAGCAGTAACAGTTTCATTTTAAGGATACAAGTGACAGCGTTTCTAGGAAGCATGATTGTATCTAGGACTCTTCTGGGGCCACACCTGCTGTCCTTGGAGTCCCTTCTGGTTATTCACACTTTTGCTCTGTCCCTTTCTGTTGAATCCTTTGATAAGACAGAGGCAACCAGAGGCTTCATCTTGGTCCTCCCATGCCCCCTCCATCTCTCCCTATGGCAGAGAGCTATGTCAAAGAGGCTGGTCATTGAGTAACAAGAGCTACTTAATTAGTATCCACTCATACTCATCCCTCACTTCTAAATGTGGGGTTTGGAATTCAGCTCTCTTTTGGACTTACTGCCTTTCCTCCTCTACCTCCACATCTCCCCACCCTGGTCACTCATGTTTGGCAGCCAGAACATGTGCTTGTCTAAATGAACCTGAGACTGGTTCTTAAGGCCCTGGCTGCCTTTTTTACTTTGTGTTTCTATCCTTAGTGCAGGTGACCAAAGAACAATCCTGAGATGGACATTTCCAACTTTGACCAATACCTCATAGACACAAGAGGTCAAGAGTCATTGGGAGAATCAGGTGATGCTGCCAATAGCAACTACATCTCCTCATGGAGGAAAAGATGAACATCAGAGGAAGGATAATCCCAGGTCATACCCTGGTTTGCCAGAAGATATAGGTGTTCCGGGAGTTGCTTCAGAGGTAGAGAGTCAAGGTGAAGTGAGATGGCTGACCAACAATTCATATTTTGGCATTTTAAGTATTAACCTCCTAGGAGAATACAATAGGAGTTAAAACATGCTTATGAGTATATTATGTTTTAGATATTTCTTTTGTGGTAGGAGAAGTAAATAGCAGCCCTTGTTTTATACACTGGGTACCTTTCTAGAACATACCTTGTTGACCCTTTTTGGGGATACACTAGACGTGACTTTTATGTCTGTACAACATATCTGTGTCTTTACAGGCTGTCCCTTGGAGCCTGCTTTCCTGATTAGTGAGTTCCTGATGTGGATTCACCTTTCTGAGAGGCCCTAGCCATGCTGCTGTTCTCACTCAACTCATTTTCTGGACTTGGAACCACCTACCTACCAACTGCCAAGTACTCTCCTACTTTCCCACACCCACTCCCTGTAAGCTCAAGAAGAGTAAGGACGGTCTTATTTTCTTATATTGCACAGTCTCTGACATATAGTGGTTTAAAAAAATATTCACTTCTCTTTAGGTCTGTCTATCTATTTGTCATCTACCTTTTCACAAGCTTCACCATTCTGTGTCTGTTAAAAGTTAGAAAACATTCCATTTTGTTTTACTGTTCTCTGCTTTTCCATTGTCATAGTCGTTGTCATATTACTTTCTTAGTTCTACTTACTTTCTTCTGCATCAGTTTATGCCTTCTCATGTTTCTCTGAATCCTTCACATTCATCACATCATGTTTTGCACATAGTCCAGTTACACTCATCTATCACAATTTGTTTAGCTATTCCCCAACTGATCAATAAACATTAATTAAGCACCTACTATGAACCTTGCTAGATGGTGATCCTTTCAGTTGGTCCTCCTTTGGGTATATGCCTAGCGTTGGGATCTCTGAATCTGAATCTGATCTCTGAATCTCTGAATCTCTGAATCCACTCTGAAAGAGTGGACATTTTAGTTACTTTTGGGAGAGAATTCTAAAATGTTTCTCATAACAATTAGACAAATTCACAGTTCCACCAATAATGTATTAGTGTACCTATCTTTCCACAGTTCCTCCTACACTATTTCCAAATTTTGTCATCTTTGCCAATTTGCTGGTTATAGGGTAAAAACTTCATAATTGTTTTAATTTGCATTTTTTTTCTTAGTGATGCTGAGAAATCTTTCACATGGTTAATAGTTTGCAATTGTTCTTTTGAGACTCATTTGCTTATATAGTAGCTGTATTTTGACAAAGCAAAAATTTAATGTAGGAGACTTTATGAATTCCAATCTCATAGTAACTGGAATTCAGTGTCTTTTGTTACTGATGCAACAAGAAGGTCACTGTTCTTGCTTTTCTTCACCAGGCAGCCTGAGGTGACTGAGAAGATGGAGTTGTGTCAACTGTAAGTGTCAGGGACACTATCCAGAGTGACTTCTTGCCCACTTCAGTGACAATCATAGTGTCTGGTCTCAAAAAACAATTGTGAGAACCTAGCTTCCTTTAAACATAAAATTCCTTCACAGTTTTGAAAATGGGATTTTGATTTACAAAAATGCAGTATAACTCTTTTGAAGAATACCTGTTGCAAAAAATGGACTATACTTGCATAATTTAAGACCATATTCCACTTCTTTGGGACAAATGGTAGAAAGATCTTGATTGTGCATTCCAGATCCTTCCCACATACCCTTATCCCAACTTGGTATCATACATCTGATTTTCTTGATCCATTTCTGGGGCTTTGATATATTCCTGTCCAAACTTAACTCTTTTAATGGGCTAAAGTTCATTCATCTTCTAATCTAGCAAAACGTCTTACTCCTGCCAACCTCTAGTGATAAGAACAGAAGGAAGAATGTGCTTTAGAATGAGTCAATCATCTTTAGACATTTCACTAGTTATTTACAAAACTGTCTCTAATCTGGCAGTCTGAGAGACATTCTTCAGCACTAGGTAAGACAAAAGGGAATCTCATTGCAATGACTTCTCACGATGTATTTGCTTTTGACTTTATGTGAACAGAATTAAATGAGGCCCCAGATCTGTCCAAAGTCTTTCTGTTGAAAAAGATAGGGAGATCTGTGTATTTTTTTTTCATTTTTACCTTAGAACAGTTTTCACTACAAAAATATTAAAAAAAGTTAAAGTAAAAAAACAACATCTATTGAAGACCATACCAGTAAATGTCATTGGTGCCTTCTTCCTGGCTTCCTCCAACCAACCACCTACCTGCCCTCTACTCTCCAATTCTGTCAGAAACTGAAGGCCCCACCCCTGTGACCCTGGACTTTCATTGGTGAGCATTTCACCACATCTTACCAGGTCTCAGGACCATCACTGTTATTTCCTGGCCGTCTCTGTGCTTTGCTACCTGCATTTCTGCCCCATTCCCCACCCCCTTTCCAGCTCTAACTGAGAAAGGCAATCAAATTAACACCACCTTTCCTACCAAGTACAGTGGGATCAATTGGACTATGAGTCCAGTCACCATTCTGAGGCTCCCCTGTCCAGAACAATCCTCCCTGGGCACCATTGCCCTTAGAGGTGCTGTTAGAGCGTTAAGTTCCTCAAGGGAGGGCATGGAATGTCTCCTTTGTTTTTATTTGTACTGCCAACGCTTACTATAGTGACTAGTAAATGCTTAATAATTCTTTTCTTAAAAATGTACCGCTTTCCCAGCTTCAGAGGTGTTAATTATGGAAGGAGGTAGAATTTGAGTTCATTATAGAAGGAGGTAGCATTTTAGCTTTTAAAAGCTGGGTAGGAATTCAGTGGCCATGTTGGGGGAGGGGAAAGGAGAGAGGTCACTCAGAGCATAGTCAACAGGATGAAAGAAAGAATACAAACAGGACAAGGGAGATAGACTGTATACAGAGGATAGTGAGTGTTCAGGTTTGACCTGAACAGGGCTTCTTGACCTGGGGTCTATAAATTTGCTTTCTTTCTTTTTAAAATTTATTTTATTTTTAATTTATAGAATAACAAAGAATTTCCATAACATAATACAAGATGATTGCATATGAAACTGCAAATCTACCATGGACAACTTGCCATACCTTTTAAATATACAACAAAGTTGTCATATAAATTTCTTCTTTTTTCTTTTTTCTTCCCTCCCCTCTCCAGATAGCCACCATTAGACACAAATATGTGTGTGTAAAATTACATATATATATATGTGTATATATATATATATATATATATATATACACATATATGTAAAATTATTCTATATATGCTTCTGTTTATCAATTCTTTCTCTGAACACAGCATCTTTCTTCAAATGTCCTTTATAGTTAATTTGGTTATTTATAACAATCAAAATGAGTTACTCGCTCAAGGTCATTCTTAAAACAACATCACTGTTACTTTATACAGTGTTCTCTTGGATCTGCTTATTTCACTCTTCATTATTTCATGCAAGTCTTTCCATATTTTCCTAAGATCATTGACCTCATCATTTCTTACAGCACCACAGTATTCCATCACAATTATAGGCTACAACTTTTCCGGCCGTTTGCTTTCTTAATATTTTGACAGCTATTTCAATGTAATTGGTTTTCTTCATAATCCTATATACTTTATGCATTTAAAAACATTATTCTGAAAAAGAATTCGTAGTTTTACCAGACTGCAGTACAGGACACAGAAAAGGTTAAGAACCTCCTCACTAGATCAGAGCATGTGAAAGGGAGTAAAAGAAGGAGTCTGAGCTTTCCTTGGTTCACAGTGGCATTGTGCAGAAGAGGGAGATAAACAATCTCTACATGGGGTAGACAAATGTGCCAGTGGGTGGATTGGAGTGAGGAGAGTTTGGAGAGGCAAAGAAATGTTAGAATGATAAAGAGTCCAGACAGGTGTTTGTAAGGTCCTGGACTAGGGTGGAGGAGGGAGATGGGGGGATGGATGAAAGATAAACTGGTTTGGGGAACTGTTTCTATAAGTGAGATAGAAAAAAGTCAAAGATAACACGAGGTTTCAAACATGGAAGGCGAGGTGAGCCACGGTACTGCTGACCAGCAATGAAATCAAGAGGAAAAATTTTTCAGAAAGATGATGAGCTTGATTTAGCACCAAAGATCATGAGACTGAAGGGACCTCGAAGATCATCTTGTTCAACCCTTCATTTTACAGTTGAAAATGTGGGGTTGAGGAGGTGAAGTGACTTGAGGTCACACAGATAGTAAGTAGCAGAGTTAGGATCCAAACTCAGGTCTTCTGATTCATTCAAGGAATTAAACAAAGGGGGAGAGGGGATAGGACTATTTATAGGCAGCTTTTTAAAAGAAACTTCACTGTGAAGGGACAACTGATCTGATTTCATGCTCTTCTGGGCACTTAATATCATACTTACATAGACCAGTGAATTTGGGGAGATTCCTATATCCCCAGGTATAATGGCATCGTACAAGATGTGTTATGTGCCTCTCTGGGAACAATAAACTCCTGGAGAGGATGGTAAGCAAGTGGAGTTTAACTTGAAATAAATGTTGCTCCTTTTGTAATTGAAAAAAAAATTGGCTTGCAGTTTGGAGATAATGAAAGTCTAGTTTATAGTACCTGGGCATTGGGCAAGCACTCTGCCATGTGATCTATTACCTCAGAGGGGGGTGATCAGCCCCTCCCATCTTCAAGAGCTGCTCAGTAGAGAAACGTTGTGCTTGACTTCACATAGAAATAAATGTCTCACACATGTCAGGGTCATTGGTACCATTTCAGTGATAATTCTAAGGATACGCATCCAAGCCAGCTGGATGAGACATGACTACCTTCCTCTGTTCCTTTCTCAAATATGTGCCAGTTCAATTTCCCAGGAAGGGTATTACCCAGGCCCATGTACTTTCATGAGGCTGTCTAATTCTGTGTCTATCAATAGTGATGGCATGTGTTTAATTGTTCATTTCTTAAATTTATCATCCCTTTTGGCATGCTGTCTCTGGTTCTCATTTCTCACAGTCCCCACTCTGTATTTCCTAGCGTTTTAATTTAGTGGCAGACAAAACGCTGTCTCTAGTCCACTGCTCCTTAATTTCTACTTTGAGATTCTTTTGCCTTTTCATTGATCTTGACCACACTAATGGAATGGCCCCTTGTCACCTAGCCCCCACCTGTAAGGACTCTATGACAGGAATATTGCTAAGCAAGTGAAAACTTTATAAATGTACTTTTTTTTACCTGGAAAGGAAGGGGAAAAACTCCCATGCTGGTATTTGTCTCTGTGATATCATCAGACACAGAGCATTTCTCTTAAGTTTTGGTGCGGAGTTTATGTAAGTGTTTATATAGGATCCTCAAGGTAGCTTGTTGGCCAAGAAGGTTCACTTGGGGTTAGACAGTTAAACCAGTTTAATTAATTACATCTGAGATCACAGATAACCGGACTGTAATTAGGGAGGAGGCCCCCATTTTTTTTCTTATTTTGTCATTGGGTTTTTCTTGTGGACTCTAAAAACCACTTTGTAAAACCAGGATAGGCGAGCACAACATTTTTTACATCAAAAGTAGCTGTGGAGAAGACTCTCATATCCGTTCTGAAATGCCTCTCCAGTCTGTGGGATGACTAATAGCAATCTTTTATTGAAGCAAACGTTCCAGGCACATCATTAGTTTGATTAGGCAATAAGGATATGCCCTGTATTTGTTGGACTCTGGAACATGCGTGACAAGTGGGAGTACTTTAACCAGAGGGACACGTATTCTATACCACACAGTCTAACGTGAAGTAGTACATCAAAGATTGGTACTATTGAGGTAGAGAGTCAGCAGAGGATTCGGGAGTTTTCAGTAGGTGAAATAAGTTTATAAAGTCCTGTTCCCCTGGAATGTCAAGTATCTATCTTAGTGCTATGTAATTTGAGAATCTGAAATAACTTCTTCATAAAAATGTGGTCAAATTGAACAACATAGTCATTTGGGGAAGAGATACGGGCTGGATCTGTGATTTCATGGGCAAAGGGACCTTCCGAATGAAGAAACTCTTACCTACACAAGTCAACACTTTTTTTTTGCAATTGGTAGAGAGTTGTACAAACAATTAGAGCTTAAGTGGCTTGCCCATGGTCACACGGCCACAGCCACCATGATTCTGATATAGTGCTTTAACTCTGGTCTTCCTGGCTCCAAAGTTGACTCTCTCTCCCCTTTGTCATGCTGTTCCTTGGGGAAAACAAATTTTATTACTGGAATTTCAGTAGGAACATTATTTTTGAAGGTTTGGCCTTGTTGCTTAACCTCAACCTTAGGACATTTCAGAGCAACCAGACTAGCAATGGTTTGTCTCTATTTGGCATCTATCTCTACAATTTAACATAAAACTTGAGAGCAAATTTTCCAGTCTGAATAAGAGTGCTCAAGATGAACATTTGTCTTCTTTTAATCTTTTATATAAAGCATGTGAAGATGGTTATGTTCATATTCTTGTTCTATGAGATAATTCTATGCCACACTTTGTCCAAATTATTCTGGGCATCCGCTGGTCAGAGCTCCAGATGGTGTCTGGGGTGACAGATAGGGAGACCTCTCTCAAGACAGAAGTTCTGGAAAAGGGGACAAAATTAACTACTGAAGTTATATATATGTCTATGTGTATATGTATATGTGTAAGTATGCATATATATATGTGTGTAAGTGTATATATATATATACATATATACATACACGTAGAGATAGATATAGATTTTAAATTTTTTTCTCCCCTATTTTTAATTTATGGAACTCTGAGTAGTCCTATGGTTCTTCTTGCTTATAGGAAACTTAAACCAAAAAATCTTAATAGTCTTTTCTTGGAACTTTTAACTTTAGTCTCAATCACCTATGACTGTGTAGGCCAGGGTCCAAACACTGTGCTTTGGGTTGGGTCTTTGTGTTGATGTCAGCCCTCTCTCCATTCATTCATTCATCTAATAAACATTTATTGAGCTCTTGCTGTGTGCAAGGTCCTAGAAGGGTTACAAAGATAAGTGAAACTCTAAGCGGAGTAGTAGAGGAAGGCAACCGCACAAATAATTTAAGATCAGTAGAAGAATAGAATTTTAGGATCATAAGGGAGATATGAACAAAGTGCTATGGAATTTCATTAGAGGAGAGTTCACTTCTAATGGGGATGGGGCCCCAAAGATCAAGGAGTCTTCAAGAGGAGATGGCATCCAAGCTGAGTTTTGAATGGCGGATAAAATGGCAATGAATGGCAGGTCATTACAGGGCAGAAGGAGGAGGAAGGGGGAGAGGGAAGTGCATAACTTTGTCTCACCCTGGGATTTATCAAGACACCTGCTAGGCTCCCCGGCCTAGCTTAGGGTGGAGATTCCCAAAAGCCCTAGGTATGTTACCTAGGTAACTTACCTCTGCCTTAGGGACAAATGGTCATTGTTGGGATTTCCCCATATACTGACTGCCAGAAAGAGAATTCAGGAGGCATCCTTTTGGTCAGTTCAGGACAACAGCCACATGCCATGATAAGGGTGTGTGTGTGTGTGTGTGTGTGTGTGTGTGTGTGTGTGTCATTTTTTTCACAGATATAGCATCCCACTATTGTATAATTGGGACTGCTTCAAAAATTATGGAGCTCAAATTACAGACAATATCTCAAAGACATGAAGGACTCTCTCTCCCTCTCCCTCTCCCTCTCCTCTCTTTCTCTCTGTCCTTCCCCAGTAATCTTCTCTCTCCTCCCCCTTTTCTCTCTTCTTTCCTTCTCTTTTCTTTCCTTCCCTCCTGCCCTTCCCACCAGGCCTCTAAGAGGTGTCATGGATAGAAGTCAGGAAAGACAAGAGCTGGATCCTTCCTCAGACATTCACTTTGGGACCCTGTGAAAGTCAAGGGTTGCCTCACTTCAAAATAAGGAGCTTGGACTCGATGGCCTTTAAGATTATCTCCAGTTCTCATGCCATGATTCCCCCAAATGTCTGAAGTGGATTCATTCAGAATTGTTTATTATCCCTGGTTTTCTTGGCCAACCTCAGTTTTTGCAGAGCCTTTACTAAAATGCTTCAAATTCAAGCCTACTCTGGCTGCCTTTGGAACCGCTCCTTTTTTCACCATGTTGCCACCATTTTCTCTCTAGGATTGTTAACTTGGCATCTGTGACCTTTTAAATATACGTGTATACACATACGTATATATGTTTTTGATAACTGTGTTTTAATATAATTGGTTTGTAAGAATTTTCACTGGCTGGTCCCCACCCCTGGAACTCTCTCCCTCTTCATCTCAGCTTCTTGTCTTCCTTCAAGGCTTAGCTCAAATCCTTCCTTTTGTAAGAAGCCTTTCTTGGTTCCCCTTAAGGCTCATAGTGCCTTTCCTGGGTTTATTATTTCCAGTTTATCATATGTGTATATATATATATATATATATATATATATACACACACACACACACATATATATACGTATATATGTGTGTATCCACACATGTGATATCTGTGTGTATATGTACACATATACATACGTGTGTGTGGTTCAGATGTTTCCATATTTTCTTCCCCATTAGGATATAAGCTCCTTGAGAGAAAGGACAGTCTTTTGCCTCTTTCTTTGTATTCCTACTAAGTGCCTGACACATATTGAGTGTTTAACAAATGTTTATTGGCTAGTGACTGATTGACTTTGCAATTCTATGTTATTTTATTCACTTAAATATATGATTCTGAAAGGGGTCCATGGTCTTCCAAGGGAGGCTCAGAGACCAGAAAAGGGAAGGACCCCTGCTCCAGAGCCAGTCTGCCCCGGCCTAGTTCCCCAAAATGAAAGGCAAAAGAAGTGAAACCGTAAAAAGGGGGTAAAATCGGCAACCCCCCTATGTTTAATGATTAATGAAAAGTATTTTATTGACCTTAAGTCCTGAGGATGGAATTTGGAATCTGCCCTTTGCCTGAAGATAAACCTGATTGTCCCAGGTGCTGAGGTTTTTCTCTGGCTTGGCGGCAATCAGAACAGCTCCCTGGTGGGTGCAGGCCGGCCTGCCCCGAGCTCCATGCACTGCTGTGGACCCGACGAAAGTCAAACATGATTCTTCTGGCAGTGTTTTTCCTTTGCTTTATCTCCTCATACTCTGCGTCTGTCAAAGGTAAGTTTGTGCAGCCCATTGATTTTTAAAAACTAACTCACTGGGGAGTAAAAATCGCATATTTTAGTTTTAGAAAAGGACCAATGAAAGTCTTACATAAAACTTTTTTCCAGAATGGTTATGAAGACAGAACTGGGGACGGGTGGGGGATGGAAAACACACTGGAAATCTGACTTTCACTGAACAGAGCTGGGCTTTCTTGGAGTTTTTAGTCTGCCAAACCTAACTGCTTTTTTGCTTGAATCACCCATTCATACTTTCCTTAAAAAAAAAAAGAAGAAGAAGAAGAAGCCTGCTCTTGTTTCAAGGAGCTCTGGCTGTTCATTCACAGAATGTTTCTCCCTCATTTGACTTGTAAAAGCAGGTCTAGAGCCATGATTTCCTCTGAAGTTGCTTAACAATGCAATGCCTAGTGGCACTTTGCCTTCAGGAAAAGTTAGGCCCCTGTTTGAATGGAACTTGTGGGCCTCTCTCCCTAACTTCTCATAATAACCCTCAGGGCCGTTTTCATGGCCTCGGTCAAAGAAGCATAAATGGGCACCGTGAAGAATCTGTTAAATTTTGTTGTCCTTTATCAGTACCAAAATTTAACACTATCAGCAACTTGCAAGAATTACAATTATATGTTATTAAGTGGGAAATTTGCCATCTTTGAAAAAACCGAATTACTAATTCACACTTTATGTTTTAAGATACAATTAATTGGTAGAGCTATATATGATTTAATTAAGACTAAGAGACATTTTTAATTTTAAAAGGTCCCTACTTAGTGTGATGGACAATATTAAAAATAACCTTTTGTACAAGACTCAATAGAGCAAGATTTCATAAACATTTTAGTATGAAAAATGATCCTCGTTCAGTTTTGAAGCAAACACTTCCTAGGCTAGTCATACTAAAACATTTAAAAGATACCGCATAACTTAGAAAGTTTACCGTTAGGTAATAATACAAGCAAGCCATTCATGATGTCTTTCCTCTAGGTGGGTATTATATTTAATGTATTCATGGTTTTTAAAATTCAAAGGATAGCGTGGTCTTTTCAGGGTTTTTCTTTTTTTTTTTTGGTATTCATTTAAGAATGAATTGCCATTCCAGGTTGCTTGAGCAAGAGGGAATAGGTTAGATGGGTGATTAATCTAAACTCACCACACTAAATTTTTGTGTTTGTAATAAATTTTTCTTCAGTTCTGCTAGTGTAAAGAATACTAGATTTGGAATCAGCAGTCCAGGGCTAGAATTCTAGCTTTGCTATTGACAACTTTTGTGACCTTGACCAAGTCACTTAACATCTTTATGCTTCATTTCAAGAAGCTCAAGCTAAAGCAACAGTCCATATTTGGAATACTTCAAATGTGCAGTAGAAGTCCAAAAAAAGGTCCACGTGGCTGAACCTGCAAGCCTGGGGAGGCATCTAGTGATCCGCTGAGAAACAGAACTGCTACAGATAATAGTCTCTAACATTAAACTCCACTATATGATTCTTTGAGAAATACTGGAGAAAGAGCTTGTTTTGAATTATCAGCTTTTTCCATTTCTGTTGATCTGGAAATGTATTTGTAGAAGCATCTAACAAAGCACTTTTAAAGGTCTTTTCCCCCAGTATTAAATATCCAGTGTCACAAAATATGGGAAGTATGATGTTTGGGATCGCTAATAGTTTGAGATGCACATACTGTGCATGCCAAGTATATTAATAAAGAGCACAGGATTTAACAGCTGTCCCTGCCCAGAGACTGTAACTTTCTGTATTATACAGTATCATGATTTAATTATAGAATTGGCATGGTCCTTTCAATGACTGATAGCTATTTGTTAATAGTTCACACTGAAAATTAGTCTGTGCTCAACTTTTGACCCCAATCTAATATCTCAAAATCTTGGCCCTTTGGGATAAACTATTGAAGTTTGAATAAAATATCCATTCAGCCTCCACTTTTTTTGAGGGGGGGGGAAGGAAGAAGAATAGGAGAAGATGTGAGTGGTTCCTTAAGTTCAGGAGATGCTGGTGGGGTTTGGGATAAGAGAAAGAATTAAGGACTGGGGTGGAGTCTGGGGTATCTCAAGGATACATTCCAAGGGTAAAGGAATCAAAGGCTTTAAATTGTCAATCTCTTCCTATTTACACTTGTTAATACTATTCCAGCCATTTCCAGCCCAGGACATAAGCTTTCCTGATTTCCTTCTTTCTCATTTTGCCTCCTAAGACCTCCTTCCCCCCTTAGTACCCCTGAGTTTTCCCTCTTTGATTCTGACAGTTCTCTGGAATAGTGCTATGTCTCAATCACGTTTTCTTTTCTTTTTAGATTTATTAATTTTTTTGTCATACGATAACTAAAATTTCCCTCCTTCCAGAGAAGACTTTATTCAAAATTGGTCAACGCTTTGAAAAAGGGTGTGCAGGGTGCCACACCTAAGGACCTTCCACCTCTGCCGAGGGCTGGTGTGGTGCATCCTTTTATATCTCTTCTTTGGAGCCTCACTTAATTTTTGTAATTTTCTTGCTTACATTTTCTGTGGCTTTTCTTTTATTTGCTTCACCTTCTCGCCCATTCTGAAGCTGCATTCCTCCCCTGGTACCTAGGAGGTGTTTAATAAATGCTTGCTGATTTATTGGTCATCGGAGCTTTCAGCCATATGAAATTCTTTCTTGGTCCCTAGTTTTAAGTGCTGATACAGATCGTTACCTTTTCCCATCCGTTCTCTTTTAGTCTTCACACAACTTTCTTCCCTCTTTTACAAATCTGTGTCTCAGTCTCCAGTTCTATGCAATGCCCCTACAGTGTGGCTCTGATGCTTTTTATGTGGCCTTTCTCTACTCCAGCTGCATCTTACTTTCCCTTAGACTCTGATGCCAAACTTTCTTTTTCATGAATTTAACTTATTACTTGATTAACCTAAGCTCATATAAAGAATATATTGTATATTACAATATATAACAGATTCTTTACTTAGTGCGGCATTTCAGCACACACCACTTTATATTCTGCTTGCTAAATCTTTTTCTTCCCACTACCATTAACTTTGATAACGTCCGACACTTTTTAACCTAAGCCTAGGGGACAGGGACATACCACTTGTCACCTGTAGACATTACTTTTGGTTCTTTATCCTTTATTGTTTTTAACACATTCCACCACTTATCTCTCTCTTGCTCTCAGTTGATCCTGATCCCGTTTACCTTTTATCTGCTCCATCCTCCCTCCTTTCCTGGAGTTTTCCCCTCTGATTTCTATCTGTTTTTACTCCAAAGCTCCACCCACTTTTTAACCATTTTGTTCTTCTCCTCAGATTTCAGCTGTGGCTTACCTCCCCTTATCTTCTTGCTTAAGCCAATTAACCATGATTCTATTCATTTGAGCTTGACTAAAGAGGATGGGAAACGGTTTTAAAAGTCATTTCCTAAGAAAGTCCCTAAAACTAAAGAGATTATACTGCTTCTAATTAAATTTTGGGGTACAGGTTAGGAATGTCTGGATTTGTACTTTAATTGCTGTTCTTTGATTGTTGAAAGTTCTGAACTTGGAATCAATCTGACTTGTGTTCAAGTGTCTGACCTGTCATTCAGTACTTTGGGCCAATCAGATGAATGCTCTGGGCCTCACCTGCCTCATCTGGAAAAAAAGGAGGTTGGATTAGGTGGCCTTTGAGATCCCTTGCAACTTTTAATCTGTGATCCTATGAAATGATTTCTTTATCTACATCATGGAACACAGCCCAGCTGAATATAAAGCTAGTTGTATGTAAAGTAACAGAAGAGGGTTAAATGATCTTCCACGTCTGGGTGGTTAAAAGTAGAAATGACACAACCAGATAAATATCGAAGGGATAAAAAAGGCAACAGGAAAGCAGTAATAACACACTGAGTGTATGTGTGTATATATACACACACACATCTATGTATGTATTATTTATATGTTATATATGTGTATATAGTATGAGAAAGAAATTTGGGAAAAAATACATTCTCTTACTATACTTATTTAAAATAATGCCTGCTTCACGCCCATGGGAATGGTCAAAATTTAGGGTTACCATGTATTATTTTCATATTATTTTGATTAGTAATAGAAAAGTTAAAAAATATATCAGAAAGTCATGATAGAATGAGAGCATTTTGAGCCGTTTACTAGAGAATACTGAAGAAAGGGTGACTTTTTTCTACAAATAAATTTCTTAAAGCCAAATATAACCTAATATTTTCCCCTCCCTTTTCTTGCTTTCTAAGCTGCCTCATGCAAATGGTGATGGTCAAAAGCTATTTGTTCTGTGCCGTTGTATCACTTTCATATTATTTTGATCAGTAGTAGGAAAATTTTCAGAACAAAACAAATTTTAAAAAAACAAACAAACATGTGTTATCAGCTTTAAGGAATGTTTATTTTAAAACCATGTTTGTATTATTTTAATTATATCTGTGTTTGTTTTTAGAAACAACGATTTTGTGGGCTGGACGCCGGCCCATTTCTGTTTTTGTACAGAGGGAGTAGAATCAATACCTGTGATTTCACAAGGTTCAGGGATATCCTGGTGGGGAATCTCCTTTTCCCAAAGCAAATCAACAGTTGTTCCACAATTTCTAGTCTTGGAGAATTGTCTGCTTCTATCCCCAGTGGCCATCACCATGCTTAATAAATTATAAAATAAAGCATTGCCCATGTATGATTGCCCAGTACATACTAGACAATGAATATATGCTTGTTGACTGATTAAGTATAGTCTATGTGTGCTCTTGGTAGGTGTCCTATTTAATATTTGGGGTCTTTTAGAAATGTACACAGCTCACATTGGCTTGTGTGCCTCCTTCTTTAAGCCTGGAGAAGTCAAGGTGTCTCTTTATTAACCAAGTGTTGTTATGCTTATGTAGTCAGTTCAGTGTTTTTTGTTTTGTTTTGGTTTTGAGGCTAGGTCTCTCTCTATTTTACCCAGGCTAGAAGTGTAGCAACTACTCACAGACCTGATCCCATTGGTGATCAGCATGGAAGTTTTGACCTATTCTATTTCTGATAGGGACCTGTTTTCCTTTCCTTGGGTAGCTTGTGGCCCTTCGCTCCTGGGGTTGACCATATTGATTCTAGATTTAGTTCAATTGGCTTTAGTCCTGCTGTCCTGCTGCAGCTCAGAACTCCCAAACTCAAGCAATCCACCAGCCTTGGCCTTTCATAGTAGCAGGATTTGCAGGCGCACCACCATATTCAACAACCTCATGGTTTTGCTAACGTCTTTCTGACATGTGCACAGCAGTTCCTCTCCTGCCACCACTTTACCCGTGGCTAAAAATAGCTTTTTTGGGGAAAACCCCACTGTCCAGATTCAAAGTATGATATATAGTATGATGTAGCATGTAACTACAAAATTGTTTAAATGTAATCAGTTCTGTTATAACATGACATGTTTTCCTAAAAATCACCATACTATTAAAAATTGTGCAATAAAAACCAGAGTTTATGGGGAAAATGAGATTAAGCCCACAATACTCGAAAACTTTCCAGTGATGTGTTAAAAAAAAAAAGATAAGAATAAATGGTAGCATAGTTTTGTACATGTTAGATGACTAAGAAAAACATAAATATTACAAGAAATAGGGTTGTAATCTGTGGCCTTGGGCAGCTGCTCTGGCTGTGTCATGGGCCTAGGCTGGTAAAGTGGAAGACTGTGATAGCTGTAGGCAAGAGGATGGCCTCTTTGGGTCTCAACTCTGAGCATCTGAGGCTAGGAGGTTATAGCTGGGAGTGGGGGGGGGGGAGGAGTGGAGAACTAACTCTCCTTCACCTATAGCTCCTTTATGAACCAGAAGATATGCAATAAATATGACACTCTCCCTAGAAAAAGATGTGAAGTTTGCTTGTGGGTGTCAAGAGTTGAAGTTTCTGAGTTCTTGTGAGGTAGTATGGTTTTCTGCATTCTTACTGTTCAATGTGTTGGTTGGTGAATAAATAACACCAACCTTTAAATGAACTTAAGCCTGTTCAGTATTGGACAAGGAACTGTTTGGTGAGTGACTCCCTATGGATAACTTCATGCATGAAGAAACTCATTGAAACATATTTTTCAAGAGG
The DNA here is from genome assembly GCA_028646515.1 of Pseudochirops corinnae. Taxonomy (NCBI): domain Eukaryota; kingdom Metazoa; phylum Chordata; class Mammalia; order Diprotodontia; family Pseudocheiridae; genus Pseudochirops; species Pseudochirops corinnae. The sequence continues at coordinate 24,240,569 of CM053592.1, read as the reverse complement.
GACTGAAATAGTGATGTTTAGAAAGGAAAAATCTCCTAGCAGCTAGGTTGTGCAGTGGATAGAGCCCCCGCTCTGGAGTGAGGAAGACCTGAGTTCAAATCCAGTCTCAGACAACTTACTAATTGTAGAAGAGCAAGTCCCTTAACCCCCATTGCCTCCAAAAATAAAAGAATAGCCTATTAAAGCCTCCTCATTAAAAAAAAAAAACTCATATAAGCAAATTTGAAATTAAAATCATCCTGATTATTCTTTAATATATCAATCTGTTGGAACAAATTCACATTTTCAAAATAAGCAGTAAGGCAGACTGTATAGGAAAAGTTCAAGCTTGCTACTCACCTGTCTGACATCTAGAAGTTTCCTTTCCTTCTTTTTCCTCATACTGAGAGAAAACAGAGAATCAGTCTTCTGTGGCTATGCTCTGTATTGTATATATCAAAAATAAAAGGAAAACCACATCAGATCATCTCCTAAACCCACAACCTCTTTCCAGTCCTCCCCATTTTCCAGCGTTATGAAAGATGAAGGGGAAAGAGTGGTATGTTTGTGATTCCTCTCAGAGTCAGGAAACCATATGAAAAGAAATATGGCGGAAGAAAGCTATCCCTAGTCTCACCAGTTACATGGTGGAGTTTTCCTAGATCTCCTGGCCTGGAATCTGCCTGCGTCTCAGGCTCCCACTCATGATGCTGATCCATTGTGGTTGGAAGTGTGCATCTCTGCTTCTCTGTCCATTGTTCCTAATGACCCACAGTAGAATCTTGGGGTGAGGTGGCAGCTCTCCCATAGCTTACTGAATGCTAAGGCCACCCAGCCCCTGCTAGCCACATGGTGAACAGAGCTGCTGCCTCACTCCCTGCTGCTCCCTTTGATTCTCCCCACACCAATCCTGTCTCAAGGGCAAAGAAAGGAAGGGGAGATCTTGCCCACATCCACACAGTCTCCCAGTCTTTATTTGCCTTGTTTTTCACTGTGAGTTTGACCTACTTCACAGACACTTGGTGCATGGGGAAGGTCATGGTGACCCAGATTTCCATCACCTCAGATTCTGAAATAAATAATAAATAAAAAATAAGAGTGCATGAATAGGTACCAGTTATAATTATGACTTATGAGAAATAGCCCTCTGGTGGGTTAGTCTTCTGCAAAGAAAGAGTTGAAGGGTTACCTGTCTACACACTATCTCCCTAGCGAGCCTGAAACCATGTTTATAATTCCACCATCAGACAATCTTCCTTTTGGTGAATGCATTTTGAAAATTTGGGGTGTGCCTTATTGAACTACATAAAGGCACCAAAAGGAGAAAGGGTTTAAAAATCACTTCTAGAATAAAAGGTTGAAAGGGCCATCAAATTAAGGGTTCAACTTAACATGAACTCAAAATTTTAGGATGAACTTTTAGGGCAGAGGAATAGGGGTAAGGATCAGGAATGAAGGGGTCACTGATTTAAAGGTGGAAGGCACCTTGGAGGTAACCCAATCCAGTTCCCTCACTTTGCAGTTGTAGCGATGACCCCAGAGAACTTAGGGGATTTGCTCTGGGCTCCAGAAGTGCCTGGATTCCAGACCCTCATCTTCCTTCTCTGTCTCCTGATATACTATTGACAGTGTGACCCTCTGCAAGTCGTGTCTCTTCCGATAGTCTCCAGACAGTCGTTAAAGACCGTAAATCGCAGAACATTTGCTGATCTGTGTTGGTAGGAGTTTCCTAGGAATTCCTGACCCAGATAGAATCACAGATCTTAAATTAAAAAATTTTGAAAAGAGAGACGGAGGGAGATACTAAGAGATGAAAAAAGAAACAGATGTTGAGAATGCCAGGGGAGGCGTTTTCCAAGGTTTGCATATCATTTCTCCCCCACCCTCCAATATGAAAATTTCTCCCCCTTTTTTTAATCTGAAAATTCTGCAGTGCTATGTTCTTGTTTACTGGAGTCTTTGTCTTCCTTGTGGCATTTTATCATAAAAGAAGTACCTTACCTCCATGGAGACCAGAGTTTTCTGGCAGTAATCATACGTGCATTTTTTAAAAAATCCTATTAGAAGGGCTGCCTACTGTGCCCTCCTGTGTGACATGCCCTGAATGGTTCCCTGACTGCTGAGTCTTAATCCTAGCTCAATTGTAAAGCTATATTGGGACTCTTTTGGTCTCTGAAATTCTAGAACTTTAGAGATAAAAGGAACCTTGGTGATAAACTGGATTACCTATCCAGTTACAATGACTTCCTTTGACATATAAGGAAACAGGGACCTAGGTGGACAAAGCAACTTGCTTGATTTCACACAACTAGTGGCATTGTATTTTAAAAATCAGTTTAATTCACATCTTTGTTTTTCTATGACTTTTATCTCCATAGAAATCCCCTCCCTTTTCCCCTAGCCATGAAGACATTCCATGCAACAAAGAATTTTTAAAAAGAGAAAAAAAAAGTTCCACATCCATTGTCCCCATCTATGCAAAGAAGGGGATGAATTTTCCTATCTCTTCTTTGAGCCAAAGCTTGATAATTATAACTACATAATATCTGATTTTGTTTTGCTTTGTACATTTGTATTGTTGCCATTGTTGTGTATCTTGTTCTCCTGTTTCTGCTTGCTTCATTCTGCATCAATGTCTTGTCACCCTTCCAATTCCTCATAGTCATTGTTTCTTACAGTGTAGTAATGCTCCATTTCATTCACTTACCAATTTTTTAAGCTGTACCTAAATCTGTTTTAAGTACTTTGAAGAATATTTCAAGTAAATTATTTCTAATTCTCTCTTGAGAGGCATGGGCGAGCTGTTATTTCTATTGCTTTAAGTCCTAGACTCTGGGTAGCTTTTGGATAAAACATGACACTTATTTGCTTCTGCCCAGTTCCATTGCTTCACAACTTTAGTGTTGGAGGAGATCTGAGAAGCCATCCAGACCAACCTCTTCTTTTATAGTGGAGAGAAATGAGGCCCAGAGTTGGAAAGTCATTTTGCCCAAGAGCCCAGAGGTAGTAGGTGACAAAGAAGGGGTTCAAACCTAGCTCAGATTCTCTAAATCTCATGTTCCTACCACTGCACAAAGTTGCTTCCTTGATTTTGTGATAACATACTACAGGACACCTCATTTATTTAGAGCCTGCTAGTGACTCTTCAAAGGCAAGTTGCAATGAAATGAATCTTACAATGTATGAGAAGGATTTTCTCAACATATAAGCATAGCAAAGTAGATTGGAGAAATGTTTAGCTTAGTTAAGGAACTATTTTAAAACACTGAATGTTTTTATTGAGCTTTTCCCCACAAAAAAGCCCCAATTCTTATCAGTTCACTAAAGTTGATTTTGCTAGAACCTCTACTAGGAACCATTTATTAAATTATTTTTCTGTGTGTACTAGAAGCAAAAAAAAGGTATTCTCTTGGAGAATGTAGTCAGGAAGACCTTGGGGCAGTCTGCTTCTGGAGCCTCATTCTCGTGTGACCATGAGACTGAGACTGAGAAAGATTAAGTGACTTTCCCAGGGTCATACAGGAAAGTAAGTGTCTGAGGCAGGTTTTGAACTCAGGTCATTATAATTGCTGGAGCCAGTCAGTAGGGATCCCAAGAACTGATGGTTAAATTTTCAGTGTGAGCGTTTATAGCTAGGAAATTGGCAAAGGCTACAAAACAGAGCTTGATTAATTATTTTGTTAATTGTCTAGTTTTAAGAGAGTGAAGGGGAAAAGACATTAATAATGAAGATTAGATTTAAAAGCGTGTCCTGTATACCTCCACACCTCTCCTCCATAAAGCTGGTTGTTAAACATTTTACCCTGAACTCAGGTCTCCCTGATTCCAAGTTCATTGCACTAGGCACCTAGTTGCCTAGAGATAAAATGTAGACCTTAGAAATTATATTATTAAAGAAGAAAATTGTCACAAACCAAAATAACTTTAGAGACTGGGGAACCTTTTGTGGGAAATTAAAAAAATTAAAAAATGCTTTTTTATGTCTTAATTCGTGTTCTTCATCCAGGACACACTACTGGGCTCTCCCTGAACAATGACAGGCTGTATAAGCTCGCATACTCCGCTGAAGTCTTTGTTAACCAGGTTGGAGAATCACTCCAGGATGCTGTGGGCTACAGAATTTCTTCCAATGTGGATGTCGCCCTACTGTGGAGAAATCCAGATGGGGACGATGACCAGCTGATTAAAATCACGGTGAGCATTTTCCTTTCTTTGGGCAGAAAACCTGCATATCAATGAAAAACCAGGAGATAGGCAGCCGCCCAGAGGGCATGACTGTGTTCTTATGTGTTTGTAACCAATCACTGAACTGGATCCCTGGGGTTTATCTGCACAGAACCTGGGTCACCACATTCTGTACCATCAGAAAGGTGTCTACTTCTGGGCACCACACTTTAAGGAAAACACTAACAAACCAGAGAATGTGCAAGGGAGAATGACCAGGTAATGAGGGAAGGCATGTCATAGGGAGAAGACTTAGGGGATCTGGAGGTGTTGAGTCTGGAAAAGAGTAGATTTGAGGAATAAATTAGGACGTAGTAACCGTCTTCAAATATTTTTGAAATAGTTGTGTAAAGAAGCTTATCAGAGGATCACTGAGCTTAGAGGAAAGAACCTTAGAGGCCAATGGGTTCAACCCTCTCATTTTACTGATGAGGAAACTGAGACTGAGAGAGGATTAAGTGACTTACCTAAGGTCACACAGCTAAGTAAAGGTCTGAAGCAAGACTTGAACTCAGATATTCCTCATTCCCAAGCCCAGAATTCATCACCACTTAGCTGCCTCTGTTAAGAATTACTGATGCTGGGGAGGCTAGGTGGTGCAGTGAATAGAGCACCAGCCCTGGAGACAGGAGGACCTGAGTTTGAATCCAGCCTCAGACACTTGACACATTCACTAGCTATGTGACCTTGGGCAAATCACTTAACCCTAATTACCTTGCCCTGCTCCCTCCAAAAAAAAAAAAAAAAGAATTATTGATGCTGTCTTTTACTGATCACTCCACACACTCACACTGTACAACCTTCTCTTGTAGCCATTAAGTACAGTACAGGCAAGCAAACAAATCAACAGATTGACCGTGTCCTATCATATATGCCTCCTCAAGTACCTTGGGTCCACCACCCCTCTGTGAGAAGCAGCAGGCACACCCCACCATCCATCTTCCAATGACGTGCTTCCTCACTCCATTGACTAGAGTCCCAAAGGCTTTCAGCATTGTTTTCCTTTACATTATTGTGCCTACTGTATAAATTGTTTTCTTGGTTCTGCTTATTTTACTTGTATTAGTTCATATGTCTTCCTAAATTTCTCTGAATTCTTCATTTTCATCATTCCTTATGATACAATATTCATGTATCACAATTTGTTCAATCTTTCCCCAAATGATGTGACCACACTTTGTTTCTACTTCTTTGCTATTATAAAAAGTGTTGGTACAATTAAATATATATATGTATATATACATATATGTGTATATATATATATATAAATATATATATATATATGGGATTTTTCCCTATTCTTTTAACTTATTTGAGGTGTCTTATATTCACTTTTATTACAATTTTTAGTCTGTATTGCTTCAGAGGGCAGGAGCAGGATTAATGGATAGAAGTTAACAGGAAACAGATATTCTCTCAGAATAAAGAATATTTTTAACAATTGGAGCTGTCCAGCAATGGAAGAAGCATTTGAACCAGTGCTGAATGACCAGTTGTCTAGCATGTTGTAGAAGGGATTTGGGCATGAATTGGAATTGTGGGATGACTGCTAACATATTTTTCATCTTTAAAAATCAATAGCTTTCTGAGTCATTTTCTAGAACTAGAAACTTTCCTATTTCTGAGCCCTCTAAGATCCTTGATGGGTACAGTTTTGGTGGCATGAAGAGCTAAAGAAAACACCCCTATGATAGGCAACTTTTTGTTTTATGGAGACAGATGTATTACATTACATAGAAAATGATTTGATCCAATGCAGCTGGATCTGTGGAATATTAAAATATTTTAAAATGGGATTTACTCTCAGATATGTAGTTTAAGTTACTTTTGCTTCCTTATTCTTTTTGTAATAGAATGCTTATGTCTAATATCAATGTATCTTCCCAGCTGAGTTAAAAACTAGGTGGTGCTTCTCACTTTTTGAGTTGTTTCTCATTGGGCTATTATCATACTCTATAGAATTATAAAGATTGTTCATATTATTCATTCACTCATTTATTGAATAAGCATCTATTCAGCACTGATCAGTTGCAAATCATGGTGCTAGTCACTGGAAGAAATGCAAAATTGTAATGTGCTATCATCCCTGTCTTTATGGTGTTTACAGTCTAGTAGAGGGATGACACACAGGTGAATAATTATTTCACCCAGTATTACATAAGATGTACACTAAAGAAGTACTCTAGACGATTGAGAACATGGTCTAATAACATGAGCTCCAAGAGGGAAGGATTTTACTGACCCAGGGGATCAGGGTAAGCTTCATTGGAGAAGAGGGCCCTGAGATGGGCTTTAAAGGGGGAATATTCAAAGTTTAGGGAACATCATGAACAAAGGTAGAGAGAGGGCAAGAGAGAAGAGTGTATGCAGGGACAGTGCTCAATGAAATCTGGCTTGAGCAGTCCACCCAGGAGATGATATGAGATAAGTCTAGAAGAATAAAATGGTACCAGATTGGGAAGGGTCTTGAATGCCAAGCAAAGGAATTTGTATTTGTGTTACTCTTGTGGAAAGGATATAAAGGTACAGACTAGATGATAGTATAATTATAAGGATTCAGAATTGATTGAATGACTCTACTCAAAAGTAATTATTAATGGTCTGATGTCAACTCCAAAGGAACTCTCCAGTGAATAACTGTGCTTGGCCTTGTGTTTTCAAACATTTTGATCAGTGACTTGAGTAAAGACATAAATGGCATGCTTATCAATTCTTCAGATGATAGAAACCTGGGAGGAGTAGCTAACACACTGGATGACAGTCAGGATTCTAAGAAATCTGACTGGATAAGAAAGAACACTTGGACAAATTGGATAACATTAAATATAAGGGGGACCCTTGTACAACCTTATGCAAATTCAAAAGCTGAACTTCACAAGTACAGGAGGGGGAAAGCATGGCTAGATAACAAATCATCTGATAAAAATCTGGGGGTTTTAGTGGACTGCATGCTCAGCAGGAGCCAACAGTTTGCTATAGCATGCAATGGCCTTCAGTGGCATCATCACTTCCAGGAATAGGAGATGGTAGTGTCTCTGTACTCTGATCTGAAGCACTATATTCAGTTCTGGACAATACATTTTAGGAAGACTCTTGATAGGGTGGAGAACATCCAGAGAAGGACAACCAGGACTGAGAAGGGTCTCCTATACAGTCATCCAAGGCACTGGAATGCTTTGCAATGGAGTAAAGACTTGGGAAAACATGATAGCCGACTCTAACCATCTGAATAGATTTGTTCTTCTTAGTCATAGCCAGTAGAACTAGGAGCAGTGAATAGAAAGAAACAAATTATTTAGTCTTGATGTGAAGAAAAACTTTCTAACAATTAAGGCTATATACAAATGGAATGGGCTGCATTGGGAGTAGAGACTTCTATCTTCCACTGGATAGCTTTAAGCAAAGACTGCACACCACTCGAGGCATACAGTACAGAGGGAACTCTTTTCACATATAGGTTGGATTAGATGTCCCTTTAAGGGACCGGAGAGTCCTTTCCAACTCTGAAACTTTCGGATTCCAATCTACCGTAATTAGTCAAGAAGTTGAAACTAGCACAGATTAATTTTACTGAAGTCTCAGATATCTTTAAAAAAAAAGCCCCGATCAAATAAATATTTGATTTCAGAGGATCATCTTAACCATCTCCTTAAACCTTATAGTCTTTGGTGAAGCCAAATCTTAGGGGGGGGGGAGCTGAGAGAAAGCCCAAAGAGTTCACTTCCATTCTTGTTTACCTTATAATATCCTGTCCCATCTCACTTCCCATAGCTCTTTGGGAACAGAGCTACAGGATGTTTCTCTAATGTACTTCTTACTTGGTTACAGATAAAAGATGTTAATGTTGAAAATGCAAATCAAAGGGAAGGAGGAAAAAATATCTTCAAGGAGAAAAAAACCTCCCAAATCATAGGAAAAAATAATTTGGCAGCTTTGCAGACACCCATGCTTCTCCATTTGACTCGAGGAAAGGTAAGAAGCAGTTTTAAAAGTACCGCATCTTCTTCTCCATTCTCACCTTTACTTCCCTTCTACAGAGAGAGAACCCTGTGACGTCAAAAGAAGTGGAAGAGGTTGTCCACAAATAGATGGTTTGGTGACTTACGTGAGGACATAGAGAATCCTAGACAAAGCTACAGGGTCCACAAGCTGATCAAAGGAATGCAATTAATCAGGGCACTGGATTTCTTTTTATTTCCTATACCCTTAGGATTGCTATTTCTATGAAAATATTTATAAATGAGCACATATGAATATGACAGATAAGCATTAGGGGAAGTTGTATTCAATGACAAATGAAGAGAATTTGCAAAGATGGTGGAATGTAGTGATCACAAAAGTTTAGAGAAATGAACAGAATAATGAGAACTAAATGAGATTTAAAAAACCAATTTGATTACAGTAGATGACTGATATCAAGCAAACATAGGAAAACAAGACTTTCAAAGAGTGGACAGTATTGTTAAGATAGGTTTAGTTTTTAAAACTGATTAAGAGAATTCACAAATTAAATCTGAATTTGAAAACATTTCAACCTAAAAATTATAATAACGATAATGATAGTTGGTATGTATAGAACACTTTCAGGTTTGCAAAGTGCCTTATGTGCATTATCGTTTTTTTCTTCTCTATTCTTTTTTTTCATTAAATTACTTATTTTTAGTTTGGTAAGGGGTAATGAAATCACAGTTCTTGTTTTTAAAAAAGCAATTTTCCTAAATATTAAAAAAAAAAAGGGATGAGTCATAAACAGTGCAGCTTGACATCTATCTCAGTAGCAGTGAAGGAATGATTATCTTCCATAATTAAGAAGGGAAGTCAAGATGTGTACAAACCTCGGGGTAGATGAAATTTCTCCTGTAACAAAAAGCAATGGACTAAGAAGAATATGGAGACTTGGAAAGGCCATTGGGCAAATCCATGCTCTTTGTGAAGTTGTAATATCCTCCCTCAAAGATCTGGTGACCCAACTGCCATGTCCTTGATGACATGGAACTGTCTACTTTTCTTCTCTGCCTCTTCCAACTTAGCAAGACACGTGTGCCAATACAGATTGATTGGCTTTATAATCTTAAGTGCCACCTGAGAGCAAAGTCTTTTGTTACTCACAAAAACAAATCAGCCCATGCAGGTCAAAGGCTGCAATGTGCTTGCCACATCATTATTTCACCAACTCAAAACCCTCAATTCCAGGGGAGTTTCTTGCTGTAGCCTCAGGTTAAAGTACATAATGATATCTTCTAGGCATATAATGCAATAATTACAGGGGGAAATGTGACGTTGAAGCCTGGTATAAATTTTAGCCACATCAGCATCCTCAAGAATGCTTGGTTGGACATCTCATTTAATGTGAATATGACAGTATTTTCCAAGTAGACTCACTAAGTCCCAGCTCCTCAGAGGTTTGTAAAAAAAGTTTAAAATTCCCCATGGCTGCTTCAGATTTCCCTCAACTCTTGGACACTGTGATAACCTTAGTCCCTGCTCATCAGGCTTTAGTGTTCACCATGGGCTGGGCTTCCAGAATGGAGTGGGTTCATGGTCTATCCCTCTCTATGCCTGTGAGAAGTGTGGCCAAATGGAAATAAAGCTCTGGTCATGTAGCCTAAGCCTCAGAACCGATTTGATTTTGATGTGACATTTTCCAGTTTGGCTATCTGTGATGATCAAATTGGTTGAATAATGAAAAACTTTTCATCTCAAGTCAAAGAATCCACCCTGGAAATTGGCTATCTCATTTCATCTTCTACCACTGATGAAGTCATTCAGAATTGCTAGTTCTTTTTGTTTTGGTGGAAATTCACTCTCTTTCTGGCAACATATGTTGTATGTTTATTTTTTTAAAAAGCTCTCAGCATAATCTGGGTACCTGCACTGGACCCCTCAGAACACTTTAAAGTGTCAGGGTCAAGTCAAATTGACAATCATTTAATATGTGGTATTAGGAACTATGGATACAAAGAAAGGCCAAAGATGGGCCCAGCTCTCAAGGAGCTCCCAGTCTAATGGGAAAGACAAGATGCAAACAACTATGTGAAAGTAAGCTACAGACAGTAAAGTAGTAAAGGAGAGGTAATCTTAGAGGGAAGGCACCAGAATTAAGGGGAAATCAGGAAAGGCTTCTTTCAAGAGGTTCAAATTTAACTGGGAAACCAAAAGACAGAGATGAGGAGGTAGAGTATTCCTGGGAGGGGGGAACAGCCAGTGAAGATGCCCAGAGTAGAAGATAAAGTGTCTTGTGTGAGGAGCAGCAAGGTCAATGTTATGGGATTGGGGGGGGGGTACGTGGGAAGGGGGAAGGTATGAGGAGACTGGGAAGGTTATGGAGGGCTTTAAAAGCCACCCACAGGATTTTATATTTGATGCTGGAGGTAATAGGGATAATATCTATCTATCTATTTCTATCTATCTATCTATCTATCTATCTATCTATCTGTCTATCTCTGTCTGTCTTTCTGTCTATCTATCATCTGTCATCTATCATCTATCATCCATCCATCTACCCATCCATCCATCATTGATCCATCTATCCATCCATCATCTATCTATCTATCTATCTATCTATCTATCTATCTATCTATCTATCTGTCTGTCTGTCTATCTTTGTTTCTTCTTCTGTACGCTATGCTGTGTCAACTACATATCAAAGAGATTTTGTGGAGTGGCAGTGAAGGTGGTGGAGGGTGGGAGTGAAGAGAGGCGGTACCTGAGATTTCACTGGGACAGGGAACTCCAGGTGAGGACACTCCCTCTATCAGTGCTGGTTGTCACCTCTTCACTTAGAGAGGTGCCTAGAGCAGAAGTGTCACACTCTTAGCCTGGATACTTGTCCATCCAGATTAACATGTATTGGGAAATATTTAATAAAAGAAATAAAGATAAAATACAACATAGAAAATGTTCATTTGCGGCTTTATAAGGCAGTGTGCAGCCTTTGGGATCTATTTCTCTTTGAGTATGACACTTCAGGTAGAGCATTGAGTTAGCCACTTGCCCAGCATGGCAGCGCCAGTGTGTGCCTGAGCCCAACTCTCCACATAAAAAGTGGAGTTATGCCATGCTGAATTATTATTTAAATATGAAGATATATTGGCACTTCAGTTTCTTTTGAGTTTTTCTGCTTCCTGCCAGGTTTTTGCCTCTTGCTTGAAAAGTTTTCCCTTGCCCCTTCCCCCCTTCCCCTCAACCCCCAGCATCCCCTTCCTCCACCATTCAAGTGAACAGAAGAACTGATTCATGTTTACTAGCCCACTTCCTATTGTTTTGAGTCTTTTTCTTAGCTAGCAAGAGTTTCTCAGTTTTGGAGCCTTGATTTTTGTTCTCTTTAAAGATGATATAAGCCAAGAGGATCTGAGCAGAGGCATTTTCTTCCTGGGGAAAGCTTATACACAATTGCCACTGAGTTCAGTGGTGTCTAATTCCCTATCAGCTTATAGCCTGAAAGCTTCCTCTCAGCCCCTGCTCCCATCTGTGGACACCCCTTCCTCCTCTGCCTATTTGAGGGTCAGTAACAACGTGCCCTGATCACACAACCATTCTAGGCTCTTACCTGGCAAGCCCTCATTTCAAAATGGAATGAAGTCATCATCCATGTCCAGAATATGATTGAACAAACTCCCTTATTGTGAAACCTTGACCTTCTTCCTACTACAGTCATAAAGCCTACTGACTGACAGCTGCTGGGATACAGCTGCGTGCTTGTCCATGAGATGGGTGAAAGAACACTGACTTTGAATTCAGAGGACTGTTGTTTAAATCCTGCCTCTGCCCCTTACCACCTGAACAAGGCCTTACACTCTCTGGGCCTCAGTTTCCTCACCTGCAAAGTGTGAGAGTTGGACAAAGTATTCTAAGATCACCATCAGTTCTAAATCTGTGTTCCCATAATCCTACCATATACAAACAAAACCCAAGCACCTGCCATACTTCCACACTTTACTAGTTCCGTTGTGATATTAGAAGTTGATATGAAGGATGGAAAGAAATCTAAATTCTCCCTTAAGCTTTTATCTCAAACATAGGATTTTTGATTTAGAGCTGAAAGTGCCCTCTGAGGCCATCTAGTATGACCCATCATGTTATGAAGAGTCTGAGGCCCAGGGAGGTGAAGGGGAACCCCCAACCCCCAAACAGGAAGTGTCAGGATTCTCCTCAGACACCAGAGCCAATGGGCTTTTCCATTCTGCCAAGCAGACTCTCCATCATTTTCCAGCTTGAAAGAAAAGTCACAACTAAATGGTGTTTTCTGAAATCACCTAGATAAAAATCGAATCTCAGATCTACCAGTGGGCATTCATATATATATATGTACATACAAACACATGCAGATAAATGTGTGTGTAGGCACAAAGGTACATAATGTCCCAAAAGTTTTAGGGCAGTTTTAAACTATTAAAGACTTTTGAGATACCCTATGTATAAAAAAGGTTTGTACTAGAGGGAATTCAAGTCAGAATGAGTTTTAGGACCATTACTGACCCCTCCTTAATAACCCTAACATGATCCTGGAGGTTTAATATTTGGCTTAAGAGCTAAGCATACAAGCCCAAGAAATCTCAGCTCTGAGGATAACTAATAATATATACACCATGACTGTGTAACAAGAAATAAGACTCATGAAAACCTTGTGTGTGTGTTGGGCTACTTTAACTCTTTCTAGGGGCCATCAGAATATATGAACAATCTGCCTTAAGGGCAGCAAATATTTAGAGAGCTAGGTTGCAATTAATGTAAGGTTAACTATATAAAAATAAGTCATGTTTTGTAGGTTGGAAGGTTGTGCTATATAATGATAACACTCCAGGATTTTTTTCTACCAGATCCCAACACTTGTTCTTTGAAACCTCTAGGAAGACGGCCAGGCCAGTGATCTCGTGGTCAGTTGTAATCTGCACTCCATCATGTGAGAAATCAATCATGGTCCGTTTCCTAATATAGGTGTGGTGGTAGTAGACCTTAGATTCACATTACTCCTGGAAATTACCCTGACCTACCCTTGGCTTCGGAAATGTGATTGCATGCTAGTCATTCTGTTAAAAAATGGAGAAAGACCCAGTTTATGATATGATCCATTAGAAGCTCATGTTTGGGGCTGATAGATTGCCAGTGGGTTGTTTGAAAATATGATAGCATGCATTTTCAGACAGTGAGGTCATTGTCCCAATTCCCTTTTAACTGGGGCAAACACTCCCCTGAAATGCATGGGTTCAACCACTGCAGTAACTAAGAAAATGGCCATTTAAATGACCATTAAGTGTCCATTAGTAAATTTGTTACTAAACTTGGTCTGCACAGGCCAAGAGAAGTGGAACCTTGATGTAATGATCTGAATGGGTAGGGGAAAGATCCTACACTCCCCAGCAAAGTTATCGATCACTGCTGTTAGTTGTGTGTGTTCATCCAGTTCTTTGGAGAATTGCTCAACTTTCTCCTTCGCTTTGTGAAGCCAGAGTTTATATTAGGGAGAAAAGGATGAGAAAGGGTGAAGATATTTCTGTATAAATATCATCAAATAAAATTAGGTGATTTTTATTAACTAATATGTGTGTCTTGTCCCATCCTTTCCCCTAGCTGTGTGTTTCCCTGTTCCTAGTATGCATGTTGGAGGTCACAGTAAGACAGTCTAGCAAGTCAGCTTTATTGAAGGGACACACTTATGACAAAGGGCAGTCAGGGAGGTTGAAATAGGTCTGCTGATGCCCTAAATGGAGCTAGGCACACTGCTGGGACCCTCAAAGGAATTAGGCACCAAGACAAGTAAAATAGGTAGGTGTTTATAGGTTTCTTCTTAGGGTCAAGCAGGTCCTGGCATTGTGGGAAGCGAACTTGGATCTGGGAAATGTTTCAATTCATGCTAGTGGCATTCCTGGGTGGTTGGTGGTTAGTTAGTATTCAAATGCTCTAGGAAAGGGACCTTTGGCTAGTACTGCTTGACAGGTTGACTTGGGGGTTTTGAGCTTTGCTGAAACTTCTTCATTTAGAGCAGTGTGATCATTGTATAACCAACCACTGGGTCTCAAAGATTGATCTCCTAGCCAGTTCCTTTGACTATGTCTAGGGTTTGTAGGAGGAAAGGGGAACAATCCGCAACAGTGCTTGTCCTCTCTCTAGAAAGGGATTTTGCTTTCAGCATTTCCCCTTCCCATCTTCCTTCTGATCTCAAGTTTTCTGTGGAACGAAAAGTAGCTCCTCTTCACCAACAAGTTAAAGGCTTGGAGCTAGAATAATAGAGATGAAAGGGAAGAATCTGTCTCTGCTATTGATTTAATGAGATCTGGTTAATAATGCTTGTCTTTCTTTTGGATTATTTCTGTTACCCCAGGTTACAGACTACTACTCATATCCAAGTGAACCAGTGGGTGTACAGAATCTCAAGAAAGGACTGGCCAGCCTATTTCAGATGCAGCTAACTTCTGGAACTGCCAGTGAGGTATGAGTTATGGAGAAATATCATGAAACAGTTATAACATCTCATTCAGCGATAGAAAAATTGAAACTGGTGCCCTGGATTATGTGATACATTTTTTTTCAATGAACAAGCTCCCTACCATGTCACCCCCTCCAAAAAACCCCCACAAAACTCTTGTAATAAATGTGTGTTGTCAAGCTAAACATATTTCCCCATTAGTCACATTAAAAAGTATATGTCTTATTCTGCATCTTAAATCCATCATCTTTCTGTTGGGAGGTAGATAGCATGCTTCATTATCAGATTTTGGTTGGTCGTTGCACTGATCAGAGTTTTTAAAGTCTTTTATTTTATTTCTAAAGTTATTTATTTTTAACATCTTTAAAATTTGAGTTCTAAATTTTTTCCCTCCCACACCTCTCTCACTCACTGAAAAGGCAAGCAATATGTCAATTATATACATGAAATCATGCAAAACATATTTACATATTAGCCGTATCATAAAAAGTGGAAGAAAAATAAAGAAAGTGAAGATTTTTTACTTCAATTTACATTTAGAGGAGCTCAGCATTTTTTCATCATGAGTCTTTTCAGAGCAGCTAAGTCCTTACTTCATGGTGGATCATCATTGCAATATTGCTGTTACTATATACAATGGCTTCCTCTTTCTTTTCACTTTACTTTGTATCGGTTCATATAGATCTTCCCATGATTTTCTGAAACCATGTCCTGGTCATTTCTATAGTACAATAGTACTCTGTCACAATCTCAGCCACTCCCCAATTGATAAGCATCCTCTCAGTTTCCATTTCTTTGTCATCACACACACACAAAAAAGAGCTGCTATAAATATTTTTGTACATATAGGTCCTTTTCCTTTTTCTTTGATCTCTTTGGAGTACAGACCTAGGAATGGTATTACTGGATTAAAAGGTATGCACAATTTTATAGTCCTTTGGCCATAGTTACAAATTGTTCTCCAGAATGATAGGACAAGTTTAATTCTCTACCACTGTTTATTAATGAATCTATTTTCCTTCATCCCCTCCAGCATTTGTTATTTTTGTGTGAGCTGTGAGGTGGTACTGCAGAGTTGTTTCAACTTGCATTTCTCTAATCACTTGTGATTTAGAGCATTTTTTTCATATGATTATAGATAGTTTTGATTTCTTCTTCTAAAAACTGCCTGTTTTTATTCTTTGGCCATTTATCAATTGAGAAATGGTTCTTATGTTTATAAATTTGACTCAATTCCATACATATTTGAGAAATGTGGCCTTTATCAAAGACATTTGCTATAAAAAATTTTATATCATTTCATTGTATATGTTAACCTTTTATTAAAATGTAGTTTTCCTGATTCTCTCTTTTAATTGTTTGTTTTTGCTTTGTCAGAGATTATAATTGTTACACCTGCCTTTCTTACTTCAGCTGAAACATAATTGGTTCTGCTCCATCACTTTATTTTAAATCTATGTGTCTTTCTGTTTCAAATGTGTCTCTTTTAAACAATACATTGTTGGATTCTAGTTCCTACTCTGTTTTGCTCTCCACTTCTGTTTTATAGGTGAGCTCATCTCATTCACAATCACAATTATGCTTATTAAGCTGTATATTCCCCACCATCTCATGTTCTTCTGCCTGTCCTTCTCTCTCTTTATCCTGTCCCTTCTCAAAAGTCTTTTTTACTTTAACCACTACTTCCCTTAATTCACCCTCACTTTTATCATTCCACCCATCTCATGCCTTTCTCTTATCTTCTTTCTCTCTTGTTTCCCTATTGGGTAAGACATATTTTTATATCCAACTCTGTGTGTGTGTGTGTGTGTGTGTGTGTGTGTGTGTATTCTCCCCTCTTTGAACCAATCCCAGTGAGAGTGAGGTTCAAGCATTTTCTGCCACCCTCTTCCATTTTTCTCCTTCACTGTAAAAGATTTTTCTGGTGAACTTCTTTTGTGTGAGAAAATTGTCCCCATTCTATGTCTCCCTTTTGCCTTCTCCCAGTGTATCCCTCTTCTTCATCCCTTCATTTTTTTTTGAGATCATCTCAGCATAAGTGACTCACACCTATGTTTTCTGTCTATGTAGACTCCTTCTAACTTCCCTAATTATGATAAATATCTTAGGAGTTACATGTACCATCTTCCCATATAAGATTGTAAACAGGTTAAGCATATTGAGTCCCTTAATATTTTTCTTTCATGTTTACCTTTTTAAGTTTCTCTTGAATCTTCTGTTTGAATGTCAGATTTTCCATTAAGCTCTGGTCCTTTCATCAGGAGTGTTTGAAAGTCTTCCATTTCATTAAATATCCATTTTTTGCCCTGAAGGATTATATTCAGCTTTGCTGTATAGACTATTTTTGGTTGCAGTTCCAGCTCCTTTGCTTTCTAGAATATCATATTCCAAACCCTTTGCTCTTTTAATGTGGAAGCTGCTAAATCTTATGTGATTCTGACTGACTCCATAACACTGTTTATTTCTGACTACTTGGAATAATTTTTTCCTTGACATGGGAGCTCTGGAATTTGTCCATATCATTTCCAGGAAATTTTCTTTTTGTGATCCCTTTTAGGAGGTGATCAATGACTTATTTTGATTTCTATTTTACCCTCTAGTTCTAGGATATTAGGGCAGTTTTCCGTAGTAATTTCTTGAAATATGTCTATCATGACTTTCAGATAGCCTAATAATTCTTAAATTATCTTTCCTTGATCTGTTTTCTAGGTTAGGTTTTCCAGTGTGATATTTCACATTTTCTTCTATTTTTTTTTCCATTCTTTTGACTTGTTTTTATTGTTTGATGTCTCATGGAGTCATAGCTTGACCAGTTCTAATTTTTAAGGAGTTGTTTTCAGTGAGCTTTTGTGTTTCCTTTTTCATTTGGCCAATTCTACTTTTTAAAGTATTATCTTCTTCAGTATTTTTTGTGCCTCTTTTTACCAAGATGTTAGTTCTCTTTTCACAATTTTTTTTGTACCACTCTCATTCCTTCTGCTAGTTTTTCCTCTACCATTCTGATTTCTCTCTTTAGCTCTCCTAGGGTTTCTTATTGGGCAATTAGCATTTTTCCCCTTTGAGGCTTTGCTTGGGCTGTTTTCACATTGTCATCTCCTGTTTGTGTTTTATTCTTCCCTGCCACCACAGCACTTTTTGTAGTTCAGTTTTGTTGTTGTTGTTGTTGTTGTTGTTGTTGTTTGCTCGTTTTTCCTGTCCTATGTCTTGACTTTGAAATTAATGTTAAAATAGGGTTCTACTCTCCCGTGGATGGGAAGGCACTGTCCCAAGTTTCAGGCGTTTTCATGCTGCTATTTTCAGAGCTGGGGCAGGGGGGGTCTGCATGTTTTCACTGCTTCCAAGATGGTGTGATTTGGGAAGAGATGTGGTCATTGACCTCCTGGTCTGTGCTCCGTCTTTAACCAGGAAGGGCTCCCGCTGCCCTACAGACACAAATGTTAATAACTCCTCTTCGCCTTGGAACTGTGACCAGGGCCCTTTCTCCCTTGTAATCAGTCACAAATGCTCCTCTCCACCCTGGAACTGGGATTCAGAATTCTCATAGGCAAGAGAGTTACCAGTCAGCACCAGCTGTACCCAGTGCCAGCAGAGGTTCTGCTGTAATATCTTTCTGACCCATTTTTTACCCCCTTACCATCTGTGGGCTGAGAGCTCCCAAAGCTGCTGCTGGTCACAGCCACCTCCAAAAGTCTTTTAGAGTTGTTTGTTGTTACAATGTTGTTAATATTGTGTACATTATTCTACTGGTTCTGCTCACTTTACTCTGTATCAGACCATGCATGTTTTCCAAAATTTCTCTGAAACTTGATTCATTTCTTTGAACACAATAGTATCCTTGTTGTGATTTATAGACATTCAAGGAAGGCAGGTAGACAGACAGACAGACCCTTGATTAGGACTGCTTTATCCTGGTAAAACTCAGGGGAAAGAAGCACTTTATGAAGTGGGAGTTGTTTGGGTAGCATAATTTAATTTTGATAGAAATACAAATGCCTATCACCAGAAGGACTAGAGTCCAGGTTATCTGAGGGAAGAGTCAAGAAGTTCAGCTTGTTAGCTGCCCTGGAGCCAAGTGTAGGCTGAGATAACCTTAAGAATCACACCAAGCGGGGCGGCTAGGTGGCGCAGTGAATAGAGCACCAGCCCTGGAGTCAGGAGAACCTGAGTTCAAATGTGGCCTCAGACACTTAACACTTACTAGCCTTGTGACCTTGGACAAGTCACTTAACCCCAACTGCCCTCCAAAAAAAAAAAAGAATCACACCAAGACATCCTGACCTAGGTAGGGTAGATGGAGCCTAGGTATGAGTCAAAGTTCAAATAAATACAAAAAGCTTTAGGGCCACCATTAAAATCTAGTAACAGAGCCCCTGAGGCCTGTACTCCTATACCTTCTAGCAACCTCAGCTCTCAGAAGATGACATGAAGACAAAGTCTCACCCATAGCCAGCCCATTTTCCTAAGCCCTGTTATGGGCAGGTATCAAGGAACATATTTTATTATTCCTGAGTTTCTTGTGGGGATATGGTAAGATTCAACTGAAAAACATGGGAAAAATAACCATATGCCAGGAGAAATGCACAATTTCATTTCCTCCTTCCATTCTATTAGAGAAAATGTGATTGCCTAGTCATGAGTTGGGGTGACCTTTCTCAAGGCCCTTCTCTTAGAATCAAGTAATAAATGAGTTCATTCCAAATGACATTTCCTCTTTCTAAAACATTTTAGGTCGACATTTCTGGGAATTGCAAAGTGACCTATCAGGCCCATCAAGATAAAGTGACCAAAATTAAGGCCCTGGATACCTGCAAAATTGAAAGGCCTGGATTTAGCACCCAGAACAAGGTACGACCCAGCTCTCCTAATTCAGAGTGTCCAGAAAGCTGTACTTTTGGAAAAAATGGGAAAGGACCAAGCATTTGTTTAGTATCTCCTATGTGCCAGGCACTGGGCTAAGCACTTTACAAATATTGTCTCATTTGATACTGCTTTGGCAGCGGAAGTGTGAAAAGAGAAGAGAGAGAATAAACTGTGGGAATATACTGAGAGCAGACCCTTACTCTGACTTAGAGAGCCTTTAGTCAAGAGAGGCTCTATTGCTGATGTGCCTGCTGTATAAGCTAAAGTTCTTTTTTTTCCCCCTAAATTAATCCAGAAATGAATAACTGAATCTTGTTTGTTTGTTTTACAAAGTGCTTGTTCTCTCTTTTCTCCCTCTGTCTCCCCTCCCCCAGGCTTTAGGGATCACTTCCAAAGCAGTGTCTATGACCAGTTATAAGATTGAAGACAGTTTTGTCACAGCGGTCCTGGCAGAAGAGACCTATGCTTATGGTCTCAATTTCCGCAGGATGGCCACAGGCAAAATAGTATCTCGGTAAGATAAAGCAGTAAATATTTGGAATTTTCAATTTTCTTTGGTGTTTGTTCATTTTAAGTAAAACTTAAAAATATTGTTCTCTCCAGTTCATTTCTCTGACTAGCACAATTTTTAAAAGTAAAAACTAAACAAGAACAACAAAAACCCCTTGTACTTTTCTGTTATTTGGTTGTGAGAGAGTATCTTATATTAAAGAAAGGCAAGGACTCCAGAAGAAGCCAGCTGGTTGAGAGCTGGCCTTGGAATCCACAGGGCCTGGGTTCAGGTCCTTCCTCTGGCACACTGGTTGTGTGATCTTGGACACATCCTTTAATCTTGCAGTGATGGGCTGCTCCCTTCTTGGCAGAGCAGATGCTTCTCTGATTGACTGAGAAAGCTTCTCCCCTGGGAATTTCCTATTTCTGTGAAATCCCAGATGCATTAAAAAAAGAAAAAGAAGGAGGAGGAGAAGAAATTATTTGTAAAGGAAGCATGGCAGATACACTGTCAGGTCTACATTACTTACGAGTATCTTAAACGTATATTTATACGTATTGTTTTGATTTTTAGATTGGGTTCAGTAGCAATTCCCATGCTAATGGGTCATAGAGGACAGCTGATCACTATTAGGGTTAAGTTAAGAAATAAGAAATCTCAACCATTGAATATTTTTTTATCAGGTCTCTTCCTGCTTGCTTGGAAGTGAATGCTGACCATGAGATCTTTTTCCTTGGTTGTTCTACAGGCAGAAACTGGACCTAAAGACGACAGCAGCAGGCCCAGGGCTGATGGCTGGAAAAAAGGTCTCTGCAGTGGTGAAGGCTGTGGATTCAAAATACACATCCATGCCGCTGGTCGGGCAGGTCTTCCAGAGCAAGTGCAAATGGTGTCCTTCTGTAAGTGCTCATGTCTCTTTCTGCTGCTTTGGAGGAGTGGCAATCATTCACTTGGTTTCCATTCAATTCCATGAACATTTATTAAGCATCTGCTGAATGCCTGACACTGTACTATGCAAGTCTCCCCTCAGGGAGCTTACATTCAGCTAGGGGGACAGAGCATGTACAGTATGTATAAGGTATGGGGCTAGGGCCAGAGACTGGACCTGACCTTTCAGTGGTGTAGAGAATTGCTGGTTGAAGAAGCTCTCACTATCATTCTGGGTCAGTGCTTCTCTGCAGCTTACAATCTTAAAGCAGAGATTCTTAACCTGGGTTTCATAGACAGGAGGAAAATTACATCTTTATGCTTATATAATTGCTTTCTTTTGGAATTCTATGAATTTTATTTTATGCATTTAAAAGTGTTGTTTTGAGAAGGGGTCCATAAGTTTTACTAGACTGCCTAAGGGTCCGCTAGACCAAAAAAAGTCAAGAACTCCTCCTTTAGGGGGGGCAGAGCCAAGATGGCGGCGTAGCAGCAGCAATATATCGCAGCTCTCATATAGCCACCCCAAAATACCCATGGAATAGGACTCTGGACCAACCTAGAACTTCAAATCGCACACAAAGATACTTCCCACTAAAGTCAGCTCGGCTACGAGGAACCATATCAGCACTGCGAACCGAAACCAGCCTGGCCTGAAGCCGCGGCTGTGCCCCGGGGGCGTGCAGAGAAAGCTCTCAGGTGAGCGCGGATTAGCACCAGCTGCGAGGAAGGGGGATTGTGAAAGAGGGAGATAAGCTTCTGGCCAAAAGGTCTCCAGAGCGGAAAAGCAAAAGGGGGAGGTTTTGCACCCGCCTCCGCGTTGTAGCTTCCCACCCTCGGCCTGCAGACAGCAGGGGGACTGAGCGATTGTTTTCAGACCAGTGCCCTCGCGTTGAGTGGCCTGGATCTGGATCATAGTCTTGGGCCTCGGTCCTGGAGTCTTCATTATCCAGTCAGCCGGAAGTCTACGGCAGCCGGGAGGACACCAGCGATTTGGGACAGAGCTTTCCCTTCTGGAAGCAGAGCCCCACAGAGATTTTAAAAAAATTTGTGGTCTGAAGAACCATGAGTAAGAATAAGCATAAGAAGCAAAGTAAGAACAGCTCCCA
>CM053592.1:24121241-24218051 GCA_028646515.1 Pseudochirops corinnae | reverse complement strand
ATGGCTGTTTTGGGGCGGTGGGTGGGGCAAAGAGGGGGAGAAAATATGTAACTCAAAATCTTGTGGAAATGAATGATGCAAACTATAATAAAATTAAAAAAAAAAAAAAGAACTCCTCCTTTCGAGGACTGACAGGCCAACTAACTTGTCCAGGGTCACACATCCAGTGTGTTTCCAAAGTGAACCTTGGACTTAGATCTTCCTGGCTCTGAAAATAGCATTCTATCCACTAGAATATATAAACTATACACAGAATAATTTCAATAGAGAAAAAGTGCTAAAAACTGAGGGGATCAAGAAATGTCTCATGGAAAAGGTAGCGACAGTCTGTTCTATTAAAGTAATGAATCTGTTGTTCTTTGAAGGAAATCAAGGAGGTGAGGATGGAATGCATTCCAGATATGCAAAATCCCAGAGGCGGGAAATAAAATGGATAGGAACAGTCAGTAGACAATTTGACTGTAATGAGAAATATATGAAAGTGACTCATATGAAATAAGATTCAAAAAGCAAATGGGAATCATATTATGAAAGTCTTTAAATAGCAGGCTGAGGGGTTGCAGTTTCTCCAAGAAATAATGGGGATGGAGAGGTTGGCATTGAATATTGTGGAGAGGTGGTATGTGACCTGATCACATCTGTATTTCAGGAATATCAGTGTGGTAGCTCTCAAGGCCAATTAGGAGAGTGTTCGAATCATCTAAGTGCTAGGTGAGAATACTGAGTACTGAGTGAGGATAGAAGTGTCAAAGAAGTGGCTAGATGGGAAAGATGCTATGGGGGATGGGTGTGAGACTTGTCAACTGATTGAATGTGAGGGCCAAGGAAGAAGGGATAGTCAAGAATGACTCCCAGGTCAAAATGTAGAAGCTTGGAGGAGGAATGGGTTTTGGCTAACTTATGACCAAGATGCCTACAGGTCGTCCGGGTTGAGGTTTCCAGCAATCAGTTGATAATGTAGGATTAGAGTTCAGGAGAAAGATGGGGGCTGGATATCCAGATTTGAGAGTCATCTACACAGAGATAATAATTAAACCAATGTTAGCTGATGAAATCACTAAGGTAGAATGTATGGAGACTATGACCTAAAACTTCTGTATTTTCACTAGGTCTATACTAGAAGCTCATAGACATATTCCCTAGGGTTTATAGAGAATGCCTAGCCACCCATGAGTTGTAAAGACTAAAGATGAATGATTTGGATCTCAGCAGCAGTACCCAATACACTCAAGCTAAAATTCAGAAGCAAAGGGCCATCCTTTAGAACAGTACCAAGAATATGAAGGTCCAAATCAAACCATGCTTTCTCACTATGGATTGACCTGGGCTACTGTATTCTCAAGGCAAAAGACAGTTTAACTTTTGACCTCTTTTAGTCTAGCTCTAACTGTTTATAATTCTCAAAACACAGAAACAAAGCTTCAACCAAAAGCAGTTAAAACTGCGTTATGTTAACAACCTAGATAATTAACACTGCAGAAGGTTTTGTAGGACAGAAAATAATCTAGGGTCTTGTTTACTAGAAGTTGTAAAGGACCAATATGGAACATTTTGATTACTTATTTGTGCAAAGTTAGAATTAAGGCACTGAATTGAAAATTATGCTGATTCATAACATGAAAAACGCTTGGGGGCACGAGGATTCTCATTTCAGAGTTAAGATCTGTCACTCTTATAAAACTGTTGTCATTTACAAAAGCCTTACAGCAGCTGTGCAAAGTCACCTTTTAAAAAGTCAATCATGTACTAGAACATAAAAACCTCATAAAGAAATGCTGAAAAGCAGAAATACTACAAAATACGTTATTGACCACAACACAGTAAAAATTGTAATCAGTACAATTTAAAGAGAGATTCAAACTTAAATAGAGGGTAAATAGTTTAATCCTACAGAACAGGTAGTTCATATAAACTCTGAGGCATCCTTGTCCCAACTCACAGATGAATCGGGTCACCATAGCTTGGCTATATCCCCCCTTCAGGGTTCTAGGGGTAACTCTGAGGGTCGGGGGTAATTTTATGATGTCATTGGTTCAAGCTCCCTTTAGTGTACTTCACCCTTGCCCAGATTATAAATTGAGAATCCATTTAGTAAATAGTTTTAAGAAAGAGGTATTTGCTAAAATGGTACAATGAGATCAGTTGGTACAAAACATCTATGACAAATTCCAGTATATATAAAATCCAGGGGAAAGCGGATTCAGGCTTAGCCTGCATATGTTACAAAAGGGTGCATTGCTGGAAGTTTTTCTACTTTTCATGAGGTTCTCAGTGGGGTGTGGTTTCTTTTCTGGGCCCTTTGTACAGCTGGAGCCCAGTCTGACTATGGGTTCTGGTGATGAAGACACTGTCAGTCCATCCAGGGATGCCATTTAGGATTTGGATTGGAAGTTCAGCTACTTTCCAAGGCATACCATGCCAAGATACCATCGGGAAGATGATGGCCTAACAAGATCTTCCTCCAGCCAAAGTGGGGAAGGGAGAGACAATTTGGACAGGGCCTTTCCTGCCCTATAAAGCAGGCTGTTCTTGTCAGGAGTGTCAACTAGAACTCTACACACATTCCAGTTCCTGGAATCCCTTCCCTTCCCAACTGTTTGATGATTTGTAGACAGTCCCTAGAGCATGTCCAAGCTTCTTTGACCCATCTATCTGTGATTCGTGTGTAACTAAAAACATTTTACAACTTGTTCTAAGGCCTATTTGTGATTGTTAGAAACTATAACCTTTATTTAAAAGTCAGCAAAAACCAAGGTGATTTTGTGAAAGAAAATGATAACAAAGACAATTTAAAAAAACTTTAGTGATACAACCAAAGCTACATTTTAGGAGAAAATTTCTATCTTTTAAGAACAGTTCAGTGAATTAGGCAAAAAAAAAAAAAAAAAGCAGTTCTGAAAAATGAAAAAAGAGATTAAAAATCTATTGAATTGATAAGTAAAACTAGGAGCCAGTTTTTTAAATTAATAAAATAGACAAAACAAAATTAACAAAATAGACAAAAGTAGCTAATCCTATTTTTTATAAAGGAATGGAAAACCAATTTTGCTGAATCAAAAGTGAAAAAGGAGAACAGGAAAGTACATATACTTCTCCCACCCTTTGCCCCGTGCTTTAAAAACATCAGGGCTCCAATAAAGTGACCATAAACACTTGTGGAAACTGTTAAGTTTATTAAGAAAAACAAAACTATTTTGCATTTTTTCTACCTCTCAAATTGTCCAGGAATGTCTAGGAATGAATGTACGTTCCATTCTTTGTCTACTTTAATGGTAAAGCCCTGGCCTCAGTATGAAACTCCAAAAAACAACAAGGTAGTGAATGACTCCTATTTTAAGTCTATCAGGTTCAGTAACACTGGTTAAACGTGGTCATTCCTGTGACCCAATAAGGAGACAAGACAACCCAATGTCTATGGCCGATAATAAAAGTGTGTTGTGGGGTGTAGAGATTTTGCTGACATATTGACTTCTATTACTTGAAAGTAATTCTAGGGAAAAATAATCAGCCCTTTGTGAATGATCCTGAGAATGAGACATCCCACTGAAGGCAGGCTCTGGTCATGTTTTCTAGCTTTCTGAGTTCTGGCAGATGGCGAGGAAGCAGCTGCAGCCTGACAACCTGGCCAAATCTGACTCTGCCAGAAGCTTCTTAGACCTCATCCATCACTTTAGGACGGCTAAGAAAGAGGAGCTTCTTCAGATTCTCAAAAGCGAAAACAAAGAAATCCTGTAAGTCTCTGGGGCCATCATATGGTGCCTTACTAAGGTCGAAATGAAACTGGGACAGAAGCTTTCAATTTGGAGAGCTGACTGCTTTGTTCTGTGTGGCACTTTTATCATAATCTTCTGTCATAAGGTAAAAACGTAGTATCACTCGATCAGAAAAGAATTTCAGAGTAACTGTGCTCAATAGCAAGGAAATCTAGATGTGAAACACCCTGGAATATCTGAGAGCAGAAAGTGTCCTTGTACACAGGGAGCTCAGAAAAAGACTTAGCCCAGTACCAAGTATGTAGTAGGTGCCTAATAAATGTTGATTGATTGATGGACATGAATTGAGTATACATTCGCAAAAGAAATCAGATATAAGGGGTAAATGAAATATCCAACCTGCTTGGTTGTTGTCCTTTGTTCTTGAAGAGGACCAAAATGACATCACTATGTTAGAGTCAGGTCACAGTGTATCTGATTATGACTGATCAGAACAATATGAGCTTGTAGGGGTCTACCCTGTGGCTGGGCATTGGGGTGGATTCTCTAAATTTCCACATCTCACATTTCTTTTGAGCTACTTTAATTCTGCTTTGCTCATAGAGCACAGTGCCTTCTCTGATGCAGGCACACCATGCTGGGCGGGCTTGGGCACTGTCTCCCCTGTCACACAATCAATTCCAAAATTCTTACGAGAAACCTTGAGAGTGTCCGTGTATTGCTTTTTCTGACCACCATGTGGCCACCAGTCACCAAATATCCAAAACAGTAAATTCTGGACTCTTATTTGAATAATAGAATTTCCAAAGACAATGATAAACCGAGGTATCTTCATATCAGCAAAGAAAAAGAAGCCCACACTTTTTAGGAATTTAATGTGGAGACTGCATCCTAATCCTAGCTCCCTTGTGGCTCACCAGATCTTAATTCAAATCCTGCCCCTTCTTGTAATTAGCTGCGTGACCTTAAAGTTCCTTAACCTCTTTGGTCCTTAGCTTCTGCTCTATACAATAATAGCAATGCAACTTGCCACACCTGCCTTGTAGGATTGTTCTGACCAAGTACTCTGCAAACTTGACCAAGCGATGGCGTATGTTTGTATTGATTCAGCAGTCAGTCACACAGGTGTCCACTATGAGCCAGGCCTTGTGCTGAGCAGCAGTTTTCCATAGGCTCTAGAGTGTGATTATACAGTATTGTACTATGGGCTTACACTCCAGGTGCCTCTGCTGAGTAAAAGGAGCTGCAGATCAGGCAGCCTTGGGGCTGACACTGGCTCTGCCCAGGGATCAGTGGGCCGGTGGGCTGGAGTTACTTGGACCAGAAGAGTCTATTGTTTAGTTTTGAAAACTGACAGACAACAGGGCCTG
The DNA here is from genome assembly GCA_028646515.1 of Pseudochirops corinnae. Lineage (NCBI taxonomy): Eukaryota > Metazoa > Chordata > Mammalia > Diprotodontia > Pseudocheiridae > Pseudochirops > Pseudochirops corinnae. Next base: position 24,212,968 of record CM053592.1, on the reverse strand, counting down.
ATGTATTTTGTTGATTGTCCGAATTAAGAAAATGATGGAGAAATGGTTCAAAAGGTATCACGACTTTGGCCCAGATGATTCATGTGACTGTGACCCAGTCATTTACCTCTCTGTGAGAATGGAGATTATTGTCCCTGCCCATGCTTCGTAGCCAGGCTCTTCTGAGGAATCACTGTATGTGACAGCACTTTGAAAACATACACATACAAATACACATCCCAAAAACACACATTATGTGAATGTTTCTTGATAGAGTGATTAGTGTTAAGTCTGCTTACCCAGAGATTTTCCCCAAGACTACGCTACTAGAGATGTTTTTGTGTCCAGGCCATATAACCCATGCCAAGTGACATCCCTGTATCCCAGGTCCTCCATATGCTAGAGTCAAGTCAACAAGCATTGATTAAGAGCCTACTCTGAGGGGGCAGCTAAGTGGTGCAGTCATTAGAGCATCAGCCCTGGAGTCAGGATGACCTGAGTTCAAGTCTAGCCTCAGACACTTAACACTTATTAGCCATGTGACCTTGGGCAAGTCACTTAACCCCAATTGCCCAGCCCTTGTCCCCCCAAAAAGGAAAAAAAAGAACCTACTATGGACCACATACACTGTGCTCAGTGTTAGAATATACACATATGATATAATAGTCTTCATAAAATAGTCACTTATAGAGTGAACACTAACTCCTGAATCTGATGGACTTTTCCTTCATCTTTCTACTTCCGTATGTGCAGCCTCGGTTAGATATTTAGGCATCTGAGGCATGAACATTTAGTTATTTGAAAAGGCGATGAGCAAGGCCAAGAGTGTCAGCTTTCAGTCGTCAGCATTCCATGCATTTCTAACAGTGCAATCTGGGAGTGCAGGTAATCCTTAATAACGATAATAACGGCCAACATTTCTATAATGCCTTGAGGTTGGCAAAGTGCTTTACATGGGTTTCTCTTCACAAAACAGGTTTACAAAGCACTTTATATTATCTCATTTAATCCTCATATCAACCCTGTTAGGTAGGTGCTATGAGGAAATTGGGGCTGAAAGATGTTTAAGCTAGTAAGGGACTGATGATTCAATTACTATCTTCCAGATTCTAAGTCAGGAGTTATAATTATACCACCTAATCACCTCATCTTGATCTTAATATATTTCTCTAGCACTGGAATTTATTTGTGATTATTTTTCAATGGATTTACCTTTCTAATTATATTTAACGTCAGTTAATATTAGTTTGCATTCTTCTGAAGATGCATTGTTCAGAATAAATAGGAAAGGAAAGAGAAACCAAAAGAACGAAATGTCCTGGGATTTAGAAATTTGCTGTGACTAATCCACAAAACAAATAGTCAATCCATAGAATAAGACTCTATGTAATTGTATTGGTAGAAAAGGGTAGAAATTAGGTTCTGTTTTTCTCATGGCATCTGTTATTTCCTTGGTAAGATCTGTGTATAGCTGAACTTTCACACACTTTCTCAAGTGTTCAGATTAATATTGATGACTGTTAATTCTTCATTTATGTGGCAAGCATTTGTCATTCAGCTCCTACGTGGGGGGCAGGCGGGTGGGCACTGTGCTAGGCACAGGGAATGCAACTACATTGAGTGGTTTCTTTTCCAGACCTCAGCTGGTAGATGCTGTAACATCTGCTCAGACCCCGGATTCTTTGGAAGCCATACTGGAGTTTTTGAATTTCAAAAGTGAAAGCGATATTATTCTCCAAGAGAGGTTTCTTTATGCCTGTGGTTTTGCCTCCCATCCCAACGAACGGCTTTTGAAAGCTCTGCTCGTGAGTACAGAGGGGCAGTGTGAATTTGTGGGAGTGGGGAATGGGAGATGGAGGAACGTTGGCTTAATACAACAAACAGGATTAATACAGATATTGAGGGATGAAGGTTAGAGCTGAATTACTGCTAGGATTACGTGAAGTGATGTGATAATTGTTCTGGTTGTTTATTTTCTATAACTTATAACTTCTCACTAAAGCTTCCTGGATTGTTTCAAAGGGTTAGGGACTCTACCTGTGATTTCAGGGTTGTGAGGTGATGTACTTTTTGGTGATGACCTCTATGAGTTCAGGTCAACACCTTCTCTGCAACTTATGTCTTAGAGATTTGCCCTAGGGAGCTCTAAGAGGTTAATTGAGGAGACAACCTGAGTTTGAAATCTGCCTCTGGAAGTGGAGTCAGGATGGTGGACTGAGAGTGAGCATTTTTGCCTAGCTCATCCAACACATCTCTGTGACAACCTAGAAAACACAGCAGACTGAATTCTTATGGGGAAAGCCAAGGGAAAAAAATCATCGTGAGTCATTTTTCCAGCCGGGGGCAGCATAAGAAGACAGAGAGGTCTGTGAACACAGGTTGGCCAGGAGCATGTCATGGTGGCAGCAGAGACAGTGAGGGGGAGCATTCTAGTGCCCAGGGACTATAAGGGAGCTAAGATTGAACACTGGGGCTGGAAGCACCAGAACAGAAAGGGAACCAGCACTGGAAACAGAGACAGGTGAGTGACTACTGTCAGTTATATCACCTATTACCCAGGTCTGGGTCATAGTTCAGGGCAGAAAGGACAGGTGAAAGGTCCTAGCCATGTACAAAGCAAGAAACAAGTTTCTAAAAAACTTAGCTGTGTGTCGCTGAGCCCAAGAGCAGAAGGGAGAGGTAATTCTAGCTGTTAGCCTTGCATATAAGCCTGTAGTGGAATAATCATGACAAGAAACCAAGACAAAAGGGGAATCAAGAAGTTCATTGTCTCTGAACCTACAGAACTTCCATTGCGCTAATAATAACAAAGTCCAGCAGTAGTCTACTAAAACTCAACCACACACAATCCAGCAGATCCAGACCTGGGATTGGAGTTTGTAGAGCTCATGCTAGGAGGGCAGTGAACAAATCTCTCCCTAGAATCTCTACCTTAGAAGCATTCAAAGTTTGCTGGCCCCCGGATTAAGCTGTGAAAATAGCAGAAGAACATAGAAAGACAGAAACTCAGGCCAGATGTTCTCCCAGGAGGGAGCAGAGCCTAACATTAACATAAAACCTAAAGTCAAGAACCAGGCTGGAGGAATGAACAAACAAACAAATGAACCTGAACATAAAAAGCTACTATGGTGACAGGAAAGCTAAAGACACAAACTCAAAAGTTAAGACAATGATTTGAAAACATCTACAAAGCCTCAAAGAAAAGTACAAAAAGACCACAAGCCCAACAAGAATTCTTAGAAGTTTTTTTTTTTTAAAGAGCAAAAAATTAATTTAAAATACAAAATAAGAATAATAGGGGAAAAGGATAGAGGGATAAGCTCTGTGCAATAACATTATTAAAAGAGAATTAACAGCTTTGTAAAAGCAGTATAAAACATTAATAAAGAGAACTCCTTAAAAATTAGAATTTTACCAAAAGAGGCATAAAACCTTACTGAAAAAATGAATAATTTTAAAATTAGAATTGGCCAAAGAGAAGCTAATAGCTTTATGAGACAGCAAAAATAAAATAAAATATAATATAATAAAATAAAACAAAGTCAAAAGACTGAAAATGTAAAAGAAGGTATGAAATATTTCATTGGGAAAACAACTGATCTAGAAAACAGATTGAGGAAAGATCATTTAAAAATCATTGAACTACCCCAAAGCTATGATCAAAAAAAGAGCCTGGATATTATTTCAAGAAAGCATAAAGGAAAACTGGTCAGATATCTTAGAACCAGAAGATGAAGAAGAAATCAAAAGAATGTACCAGTTACCTCCTTAAAAAATAACCTCAAGGTGAGCAGTCTTAGGGGATAGTGTTGTGGTGGGGCAGAGGGCATGGTCAGGGGCTTTTCTGCTTCTAGCAGAGCACCCAAGCTTCTCTTCCTTTTGCCACATGGCCAGCCCACTTATTGAATATTCTTCTTCCTAATTCCTAGTTTTCAATATCATTCAATTTCAATTCTTCAGAAACTATAGTATTCCTTCACTGACCACCATAAATGGCACAATTAAGGAGAAGAGATAGACTTAATTCAGTAAAATCAGCTCAGTTCACAATAGAAAAGTTGAGTTCTTTATTAGGGAACATACATGGTCCTTGTGTTCCTGAAAATGATGCTGTCAGATAAGTTATATTATCTCATATCTCTTTAGTTCAAGGGTGTGTGATAAATTTCAGGGCCATATCTAACAATTCTGGTGCCCAGGGCAAGCCCACAAAATGTGTTCTTTCATGTATCAGCAAAAAAGATCGCCTCAGATAAACTTTTAAAAACAGAATAGGTTGGGGGGAGAGATAACTTGTACCATGGGACATAAGGCCCTCTGTGGGGAAAGGTCCTGGAATAGCAGTCCATTGGGAGGGATGAGAGGGAGACAGAGAGAGAGAGAGAGAGAGAGAGAGAGAGAGGGAGGGAAGGAGAGAGAAAGAGAAAGAGGGAGAGACAGACAGACAGACAGAGAGGGGGAGAGAGAGAGAGAAAGAGAGCACTGAGGACATTGGCTGTTACTGTGGGAGGGAACAGGTAAGTGTTGGGTCAGGAAGAAGTCAACTTGGGAGAAAAATATACATCATCTGGTATTATATTTTAACTAATTTTAAAAATAATTTTAATAAATTTTTAATAATTTATAATATAATATAATAAATATAAATTTATTATAAATAATAAATTTATAATTTAACCAATTATATTTTAACCAATTTTTCTTTCTAACTGGGTACTAATCTCAGCTATTTCTACCTCCTGAAGGCCCCCACCCTAGTTATGTCTCTGGAAAATGGGTTGGGGTCCTAAAGCATGAAACTGAATATTTTAGGAGGATTAAAAGCATTTTATTCGGAGAGAAATATGTATTTCTCTACCTATTGACGTACTGCAGAAAAATTTAAATGTATCAGTAACATCTATTTCCATTTGGCTAACAGAAGATATTTAACAACCCCATTGGAAGCAATGACATCAGAGAAACAGTCGTCATCATCATTGGTGCACTTGTCAGGAAACTGTGCCAGAATGAAGCCTGCAAAGCCCCAGTAAGTGACAGTCACTTTGATGATTTCTTTTACAATCTGTCAGTCACCCAATTAATGTTTGTTTTATACTTAGCATTGTAGGGCCTTAAGTCCAGTTTTGTTCTTGGTTATAGATCGGGCTTCATGAGAACCTGTGAGGGCAGAAGTTAACCACCTGGGAATCTGGCAGTTGTGGGTGGGGGGAGAAAGCTTACATAGCTCGTGCTTCCCCTAGCCCACTGTATACACTCCTAAAATGGTGTCCATGTTCTCTTTAGGCAGTGACTGAAGCCAAGAAGCTGATCCTGGGAGGCCTTGAAAAAGCAAGCAAAAAGGAAGACATCAAGATGTACTTGTTAGCTCTGAAGAACGCTCTTCTTCCTGAAGGGATCCCATTGCTACTGAAGTATGCCGAGTCAGAGGACGGGCCCATCAGCCACCTGGCCGCAACTACTCTTCAAAGATATGACAGCTCTTTCATCACTAACGAGGTAAGAAGATTTACGGGATGCCCCCCCTCCCAATTCCCAAAAACTGTAGTTAACCAATAAACTCCATTGGCTTCCAATTACATCTGGGATCAAAGACCAACTGCTTTGTCATTTGAAGTCCTTTATAGCATGGCTGTAGCCCACCTCACCAGCCTTATTTCCCATGATTTCCTTCCCACGCTGTAGTCCAGCCCAGCTGTCCTCTCTTCTTCACATCTCCTCTCTCCATGCCTTTGCATAGGTTTATGCCCCATGCCTGGAATGCCCTCCCTTTTTCACTCTGCCCTTCCTTCCTAGCCTGACTCAGACGCCACGGCCTCAGTTAGGCTTTCCCTGATAGTGCCGGCTCCTCAAGACCTCCTCAGTAGCTTGTATTAGTTTGCATTTATTTCTGCACACATTGTTTCCCTAGGTGGTGTGTAAGCTTCTTGAGAACAAAGCCTGTTTTATTTTTATCTTTGTAGCACCAATATCTACGTATTGCCTAGCATCCAGTAGGTGCTCTATAAATGCTTGGGGATTGGCTGAATTTAAGTGAAATGCAAACCACCCTCACTTAGTTCTGCCAAATCTTACCCAAAATAATAATCTGTCATATACACTGCAGACAGCTTGAACAAAGAATTTTCGACTCTTCTTTGTTTTGAATTGCCTCTTTGTCCTACCACCAACATAGGCACCGTCACAGACCTTTGTACCACATCACGCCCTGTCATGCAGTCCTGAGCACAGAGCTCAGGGCTTTAGAGGGAGATGTTTTCCAGTGGTTAACATCTTTCTGTGTCCCTGAGCCTGATTTACATGCAGCCAATAACATGAAGGATAGCCTGGACAATTAAAAAAATTAAATATACACGATTTTTTAAAAACACGATGATTAATTTGGTTCAGTTTACTAAGCATTTGTTTAGTGCCTCCTACTACACTAGGCCCTGGAAATGCAACACAATGGTTCCTGCCCTCAGGGAGCTATTATTCTACTTGGAATACAACATGTGCACACATAAATAAGTAACCAAATATATGCAAAATTAATACGAAGTCAGCTCTAAGATTGATTTGTTTCTTGGTGGAAGGCAGAGATAGGTCCCTGGTTCTGGTACAAAAGTCTAGAGGCCGGAGATGAGAGGGCTCTCGCTTGTAGTGGAGGCCTGGAGCTGGGAATAACTCTGCCGTTATCAGTGTTACAGGGGCCAGTTAAAAGGGTCCTTGCAATCGCAGAACAAGGCAAGTTGACAGGTACATTTTTTCCTTATGTTAATTTATATGAAACGACATTACTTGCTTCAAAGTTCTCTTTTTCCTTTCCATCAAGGCAAAGAATTTTTGCTAAGTATTTTTGTCATTTATTTTTTCTTATTTATGTGGCTTATTAGCAACACTTACAAAGTTCCATAGATTTTGAGACATCCATCGTGCTTTCTAAGAAGCCGTTCTTACTTCTTTTGGGGCTCCCTGAGGTCGTCATATAACCAAACAGTGGAGGGTGTGTGTGTGTGTGTGTGTGTGTGTGTGTGTGTGTGTGTGTGTGCGTGTGCGCGCATGTGTACGTGTACACGCGTGTATGTGTGCATGTGTGTGTGCATGCGTGTGTGCATGCACATGCTCCTGTGCTTAAGTGTGGCACTGCTGGTTCACCATGTGCCTTAGACTCAGTGATTTCGATGTTTAAAGCTGACTTTCAGAGCAGCAAACAAGTCTGAGGATTTGATCTAAGGAATAAGGGAGCCACGGGTAGAAAAGGAAAAATCATGCTTCCGGATGCCCGGGCCAGCATTAAGCAAGCAGCAGGCTCTTAGCTACCGTCTGGCTAGCGCTGCAACGTTTGCAGAGCTCTTTACAGCTATTTTCCTGTCTGATCCTCACAACAACCCTGTGAGGGAGGGGCTGTTATTATCCACATTTTCCGATGGCGAAACTCAGTTTCCCAGAGGTTTCCAGAGTTCAGTGATTTGCCCGAGGTTGCACAGTGCTTGTTGGCCAATTATAATAGCTGGCTAAGCAAAGCGGTTCACATGTAGTTATTTCATTTAAGCCTCACAGTAACCCTATTGTTATTTCCATTTTACAAATAAGGAAACTGGAGCTGAGAAGGCAAGTGATTTGTCCAGGGTAACTAACGCAGCTAGTAAATGTCTGAGTTAGGATTCGAACTCAGGTCTATCCTGAAAGTGCCAGGTACTTTATTTATTTATCCACCTAGCTGCCTCTCTGAAAATAAAAACAAAAAAACACCATCTGTGACCACAAAGTGGAGCCTTCATTCACAGTGGTGACTTGGGATGGGAAGGATAAAAGGCAGGAAAGCATCCTTTGAGAACTGTGCCAGGGAACTGGTATGAAACGCCAGTCTTGCCAGAGCCTCCTTGCTGCCCTCTGGCCTTGGATGGAACTGTGGGTGCCAAAGGGCCAGATCTGCCTTGACTAAAACAGACCTTCCTGTGCCCAGGTGAAGACCATCATGAACAGGATTTACCACCAGAATCGAAAGGTCCATGAGAAGACAGTGCGTACCACTGCCGCTGCCATCATCCTGAATAATAACCCGTCCTACATGGAAGTCAAAAACCTCCTGCTTTCTATTGGCGAGCTCCCCAAAGAAATGAACAAATACATGCTCTCTGTGGTCCAGGACATTCTGCGCTTTCAATCACCTGCAAGGTAGAGTATCCCTCCAGCCTGTCTGTCTGGGACCAGTCCAAGATTGGGGGTGTCCCATTGCCCAGAATTAAAGACTGGGCTAAGGTTCTGCTGAAGATTGTACATAGCAGGTTGGAGAAGAAGCATCCCTCCAACACATACCACACACATACACCGCACACACACACACACACACACACACACACACACACACACACACTGTGTTAGTGCTGTTCTGGTGCTTTGGGGAGAGCCAGGAAAGCAGCCTGCTAGACAAATGCCTCCCAACAGTGTTCATGTTTTTAAACTACCTCTTCTCTCTGCTGCCTTTCTAATCTTGGAGAGGTGGAAACCCCAAAACATGAACACTTTTCATTCCCTTAGGTCTTTTGTTTGTGAGCCAAGGGACCTCAGGATTTATGGAGTCCAATGCCCTAGAAGAAAGAAGCAAAGCTCAGAGAAGGTGTGATAAAATTCCCGTGATCACGTGAATCAGTGGCAGAGCCGAGGCTTCTGGTGCCCCACTGACCCAGGACTCTGGCTCATAGAGAAGATATTCATAATGAAGATGAAACTGAAACATGTCCTGCATGTTGTTAAACATTTCCCAGAAAACCCTTCCTAGGGTCATGTCACTTGTAATCTACATTAGAGGAAGTCCTTGGATGCAGGGATTTCTGGCTCCAGGGTGCATCTTTATCCACCACGCCACCCTGCCTCTCTTCATAGCCAGTCCTAGAATAAAATTTTAAAACTACAAAGTAAGGTCATGTAGTGAAATTCAAAGAGCATAGGACTGAGCAGGTCACAGGAGACCTTGGCTCTGCCCCTAACTCACAGAGGGACCTTGGGCAAATTGCAGCCTCTCTCAGCTTCCATTTTTTCTTCTAAAGGAATAGATTATACATAAATTACTTGGCATAGGATGGGATTGGTAAAGTAGTCGCTGTACTGTGCCCAATGCCAAACAACATGGCCTCTACATAGTTGGCACTTAGAGATTTGGTGAAAGAGATTGAGACGTGGTGGGTAAAAATGACAGGGAGGCAGAGTTCAGCAACTCCCTCACAGTTAGGGCTGTGGGTGTTCCCACATTGAAACTCTTCAAGCAGAGATAGGTCAACCAGTTACTGAGAGCTTTATGGAAAGGCTTATTCATGGGTCAGACTAAATGGTTTCTGTCTCCCCTGTCCCACCTAGCTCTTGGATTCTTAGGAAGCCCGATCATGTTGAGGTGGACAGAGCACTTGGTCAGGAGGCAGAAAGACCTCAGTTTGAATTTGACTTTATGAGACAATGTGTGCAAAACACTTTGTCACCTTAAAGAGCCACATGGATAAATAATATATAAGTAAATAAAGCTCTATTATCATTTTAGACGCTGTGAATTAAATTGATGAGGAGTACTTAAAAGAAAGACAGTCTCTCGGGACATGTTCCTGTGGAACATCTCTAGCCTATGATGAAAATTATACACGTGGCTTGGAAAAATCCATCCTTCTACTTTTGCAACTCCATTAACTGTTGATCTCCTAAGAGGATCTAGAAAAACCTTGTAGAGGTCTGTAAGGCATAGATTTAGTCCTGGCTGGGACCTTCTACCAATGCTCTTATTCTACAGATGAGGCCCGTGGTGGTTAAGTGCTTTGCCCAAGGTCATACCGATAGCATGTGCCAGAGGCGGGATTTGAAGTGCTTCAGACTTCAAAGGCCACTCACTTTCACTCTACCAATATCCTAGCCCACCTCTGCTTTGGTACATCTTCCACACAAAGGGTTTCAGTAATCCTACACTCATTTTCCTCATATAAGTGGCCTCCTCTTAATGGGATACAGCCACCAAACCAGCCTCAGCAGACTCTGTTTCTACTGTATGCCCTCTCAAAACTCTCACTTTTGCACTGAATTAATTTCCAAATGTCAAAGGAATGGAGGAAGTGAGCTCTAACATGTCCTTGTCTCCAGTTTCTTCTTTAGTCTTAGAATAGCATTAGGAAGATGTAGTCTTTCTTTTTCTCTCCCTGCTCTGCGTCCTCCAAGCCCAGCCAATTTTAATTTGGAAAAGAGCCATTTTGTTACCAGTAAAATGCAAACTTTCTGTTTTTGTCTGTTGCAGCAAAATGGTCCGTCGAGTCTTAAAGGAAATGATTGTTCACAATTACGACCGTTTCTCTGAGAGTGGCTCCTCCTCTGCCTACACTGGCTACATAGAACGTATGTAACTGGACAAATGGCCTTCATTCTTTTCTCCTCCACCCCCTGGCCTGTGTGTTTGCTTTGATATGTTTGTGGGGCATCCTTACTAACTTACAACCTGGATTTGTGTTGCCATTAGGTGATTCTCATTCAGCATCCACTTACAGCCTTGATATTCTCTACTCTGGCTCTGGTATTTTAAGGAGAAGTAACTTGAACGTCCTTCAGTACTTGGAGGATACTCATCTTCACGCCAGCCAGGTAATCCTCATTCCATGTGGAGAATTCTCATTTTCACTAAATTAACAAAAAAAAAAATTGGGCTGAGGTCAAAATTTACCAAAGACTAAGGTTAATAATGACTAAGGTTTAAGCCATGGTAAAATTTTCTACAAAACACTGATGATAACATCAGAAAATGTACTAGATATATATTTGACATCTTAAAAAATGAAGCTATGAAACAATTTGTGACCACTCACATGATCACAAAATATGATTTGTGCCCTTTGTTCCTCAACTTTCCTACAAAAGTTTGACTTGATCTACTAATATAATTCCCTAGAACCCCAAGTCATAATTATTTGGGTGTTTCTGTTACCAGTATCATGTTACAAGGAATACTAGACTTTCTTAGACTGACTCATTTAATATGACGAGTCTAAAAAGTTAGCTGTGTTCTTTTCACAGTATTTCTAGAGATGGAAAGAATAGAACATAGTACTCAATGGATGGCCAGTTTCCAGACCTTTAGCCTCATCAAAAAAGATATGGTTCTTTTCATTGTCCAGAATAATACTGATGAAAAATACCTCCTTGTGAAGTTAAGTGTTTATTGTCCCCTACAAATCAAACCAGAGAGCTTTTCACAAAGTCCGTGTGGCACCATTCACAAAAGATCTTGAAACTAGCATTTCTCCACAAGGATATGGGCCTACCATGGTAGTGGGCTGAAATTTATTCTCAAATACAAGGTGATACAATTTTAGCAACCAGACATCATTTTACAAAATGCTCTCGATGTCTTGGTTCTTGCAAAGGCCTTCTCTAACCCAAAGAAAAGAAAAGGGAAAAGGAAATCAAGTGTCTCTATTTGGGAGTGGGGGGGTGGGCAGGAATCTAGACAGAGTTCCCAAGACATGAGGCTCTCCGCAGAGGGAGTAGGTCAACCGGGTGTCCTCTCCCTCCACCCCCACTGGGCCTTCCTCTCCCGCTAGGGGCCCTTCTGCTCTGGGCCCTCACACATAGACTAAGTTCAAACCTTCTCGGTGCAATTCTCCAGGATCCCTGGAACATTTGAGGGATCCAAATGGGGTTTGCAACTGAGTGCTGTTTCCTAGACTTCACTGCATTTTAATTAGATGCTCATCTTCTAAGGGCAAATATAGCTGTGTATGCATCCTAGCTATGAATTCAGTAGCCACACTGGCCTAAAGTGCAAGGCAGCTGGTCTTTGCCAAGTTCCTTTACCTTTCTGGGCCTCTGTTTCCTCATCTGCAAAATGAGTGCATTGTACTAAACAGTCTCTGAGGTCCCTGCCAGGTCTAAATCAATGATCCTTTATTAGTTGTGCTTTAATACTCCAGGGGCTCTGTGATCTCAGCAGAGAAAATGCTATCCCCTCACAGTATAGATTAAAGCCCTTTCCTATACTGCCCTCCCCAAAGCTCTTTGTGGGGAGAAGGGAATATCCTTCATGTACAAAGAGACCTTCCTTTATTTCAGGTACAATCTACAAACCCCAGAGTAGATTTCAGGAAGTCTATGAAGTTGGATAGAAAAAAATACATCTTTGTTTTTAGTAATCTCTAGCTGAAATTGAACGTTTCCTTCAGTTATTTAAACAAGTTATTCTGCAAAGGGCTCTCCAGCTGTCACCTACCATGGTCCCTGTCACCCACTCACCAAGTTGTGTCTTCCCTGGGCAGCCCGGCCATGGATGTTATTTATGGTTGTCTTTCTCTTTCTAGGTGGTTCTGGAAGCTCAAGGGTTAGAAGCCTTAATTGCAGCCACGCCTGACGAGGGTGAGGAGAACCTTGATTCCTTTGCTGGCATGTCCGCCATTCTGTTTGACATCCAGCTCAGACCTGTTACCTTTTTCAGCGGCTACAGCGACTTGATGGCCAAGATATTGTCAGCATCTGGGGACCCCATCAGTGTGGTGAAGGGACTTATCCTCTTGACAGATTATTCCCAGGTAACGAATGAGGCCCTTGTCCATCACTCACCCTCATCTCCGCGTGGTTCTCTCCTCCTGTCTCTTTTCTTTTCTGGTAGTCAGTAAGCACCCAGGAACCTCTTGCCCATTTGTACATTTACTAAGAAATACCCTTCTCATTCTTCAGCACAAAGGGAAAATATTGGTACTAATGGGACAAAGGAAATATGGAGGAGTCCACCTTTGAGATCGTGAAGCAGGTGTGGTATTGTCCTGTCCTCGGGACTTTGCCAAGCAAGAGAACTTAGAGCAGATTCTGGCTGGAAGGCAGATACCTGGGCGAGGTGACATCAAATTGTGTCCACTGCCACCGCCAATCTTTAAACTCACCAGACTAGTGACTTTGCTGATACAGTGGAAAAATCACTAACTATAACATCAGGACCTGCATTTCAATTCTGCCTGTATCTGTGTGTATTTGGACAAGACACTAAACCTCAGTGGGCCTCAGTTTCCTCATCTGTATATCTGGGATCAAACCAGAGTCTCAATGACTCTTCTAACTCAAGACCAGTGGTCATAAAAGTAACCCCAGGGTCGCATTTTTTGGAGACTTCAAAGAAAATTTACTCACATTAGTAATATTTCAAATGGCTCCGTTCCTACTCCAACACTTGTGGAGAATGAAATTCCTTTTATTCCTCACTTGATCCTCATCTTCCTCATAAAGGACTTTATCAACATTCCTACCTAGCTTACAATATGACAGCATGGTGCTTCAGCAATAGGGCAGAAAACCTCATGGTCGAACCTCAGTTACCTGACATGCTTGGGGAATGGATATTGTAATGATTGAAGAAGGTTTTCAGAAAATCCTTTTGGTTTAAACCTTTTACTAAAATTATTTTTGAAGTGGATCAGTCCAGTTTCATGGCTCTTCCTGTAGGACAGTTTTAAGAACAACCCTCGTGGTACCAGATCGTAGATATAGGCAGGGATGTTCTGGTAAATATTTAACAGCTGGCTGTGAGATGGTGAATGTGTATGTGTGTGTACATGACACTCTTTAACATTACTAACAATTTTTCCATCACCTTATTAAGTCTAGGCAATCAACAAAATCACAAATTGAGCCCTGATTTGTAGGACTGACAATTTCTGAAGTGTAAGTAGTCACACTGAAAATTTAACAACAGGCTCTTGTGATCTGGTATGACTTGGCTCCAACACATGCCTGGGTATAGATGGAAAAGGTGATTGGGTTACATACTTAGGAACTCTGAGGCTTATTCTTTGTGTTGGTTGGACATTTTTGTTGGTTTATTTGTGTTGTCAGATTAACAAAATAAATGCAAAGCTCTGATCTGGAAATCAGGAGAGCATAGTTCTCTTCTAAGCCAATTAATAGTGCTGACCTCATGGGATCGTGATGAGGTTCAAATGAGACATATTCGTGAAGCATTTAGCATAGCCTTGGACACATAGTAGGGGCTTTGTAAATGCTCATTCCTCTGCCACTCCCACACCCCATGTCTTTCTCTTCATGACCTTGTTTCAGTCCAGTCTCTGAATCTTCATGTCCTCACCTGTTAAGGGAGAGGCACAGAGTCGAAGTTTTCTTAGGTACTTCCAGCAGCGTGATTCTCTTCACTGTCATTCGTTTTGTTACCACTTGTGTCTTTCAGCTAAACGTTACACAACGTCGCCTCTCATTACAGAATCATAGGATTTGGAAGCTAGAAAAGCGAAGAGATTGTTTTACGATAGCTCCCCCAAGATTAGTTCTTTCATCATGTCAGAATTTCACACTGTAATCCAGCCTCTGTAGGGATGTTGTACTGATGATAGACGTCTCTTAAAACAACCTAAAATGTGCTTAGGCATTTCTCATGTTGAACAGTCAATCAACAAACATTTATTAAGTGCTTACTATGCACCAGGCATTTTACTAAGTGCTGGGAATACAAAGAGAGACAAAAAACTGGCACTCTCTCATGGACGTCACAGGCTAATGGAGGAGACAGTGTGAAGGCAACTATGCATAAGCAAGATATGGACAGGATAAATAGGAGAAAATGCACAGAACCATGCATAGAGACAGAGGGGACCACCCTGGAGAAAATGAGCCTCCAGACCAGCGGTTCTCAACCTGTGGGTTATGTTCAGTTTGTAACAATGAAAATACATCCTGCATATCAGATATTTACATTTCGATTCATAACAGTAGCAAAATTACAATTATGAAGTAGCAACAAAAATAATTTTATGGTTGGGGAGGTCACCACAACATGAGGAACTGTATTAAAGGGTCATGGCATTAGGAAGGTTGAGAACTACTGCTCCAGACAGTTCCACGGTGCCTAGTGCATGGAGGTCAGTCATTGAGTGGGGAAGGAGGAACTGAATCCAGACAAGAACCAGTCACATCCCGGCTATAATCCGGTATATAAAGCCATCAGGAGGAAAGATGGGCATACTCCCCTTTCCTTAAACCAGAGTGATAAGCAGACTTTTTCTGGACAAACTCTGACTGCTCTGGCAGGACTAGAGTGGCTGTGAGGCAAGCATGTCACTTGAGGCCCCGTTGATTTTGAAGAACTCAACAGTAATGGCTCATCTCATGGCTCCCGGGAGCAGGGGTACATATCACTTTAGGTCAAGTGCTGACATGGAAGGAAAGTTTGGCAGCAGGTGTCCTGCTGTACCAAGCCAGGTAGATGGGATTACTCTGTGCTTGCCCTCCTGTGCTAGGAGTATTGCTACTCAAAGTAAGCTGTCTGGCTGGCACAATCAGCTTAGTGGGTAGCTTCTCCTTAGCCAGGAAAGAGCCTGATCCCCAAATGTCAGCAGGACAGAGAGCTGTCCAAAGTGCAGTAGTGAAGTGTAACCAAGAGAAGTTTGTTCCTGTAGCAGAATTGCTTACTTTTATAATGTACTTCATGGTGCCTACTAACTACAACTAACTAACTACATTAGTTCCTTCACTGGGTCCTCACAACACCCTCGTGAGGCCGGTAGTGGGACTATTATTATCCCCAATTCAGATCTGAGGAAACTGAAGGTCAGGAAAGCTAAGAGATTTGTCCAAAAGTACCCAAGATCACACAGCTAGTGAGTAGCTGAATCAGTAAGTGAACCAAGTGTTCTGGTACTAAAATAAGGGGAAATATGTGAGACAAAAACAGGATCTTGTCTTCTGGTTCTCAGGAAAAGCTTTGAGTCATTGTCTCAAATACAATAATACTTTGATGTTTCCCTCACAGCATCTTACACAAACATAACCCTAGGCACTCCCTATGTGTTTGGTGGCACAGTGGATAGAGTGCTGGGCCTGGAGTCAGGAAGACTGGAGTTCAAATTTAACTCACTCATTAGCTGTGTGACCTAGGGCAAATCATTTCACCCCATTTCCTCATCTGTAAAATGGGAATGATAATTGTATCTACCTTCCAAGATTGTGAGGATCAGATGAGAGAATATTATAAAATGCTTTGCGAACCTTACAGCACTAGATAAATTCTGTATAATTTATACATATAAATTTTTTATTAAAATATAAAATTATATTTTAATCTTATTTTATAAGTTTAATTACATATATAATTATACATTTTAATTTTATAATTATATATTATAAAATTTAAATTTATCAAAATATTAAAAACTTTTATAAAAATAATTTATATATATAAATAAACAGCTGCTGCTGTCTGTGTGAAAGAACTTTCTCTTAATTCAGAAGATAAAGAGGAATTAATTTGCACTCCAGTACAATACATCACAATCTCTTTCATCAAGAAAATAGTCCTCTGGCAGCCCCACCACAGGGATCTAGGCTAGTTCTCTGAATTCTGTAATGAAGCAGTTTTTCTAGCACTTAGCACAGCATCTGGTACATAGGAGGCCCATTCTTCAAGGATCCAGTATATTTCCTATATTTAACGTTCATCAAAAGCCACAATGAAACAAGACCATCTGTCCTTGGAAAGGGCACACTGGCTTATGGACAGAGTGTTGCTGTAGTCAGTAGAGTGTGGGCCATGAGGTCAGCAAAATCTGGTTTCATGCCCCTGACACTGAGTCAGGATACTTAACCTCTCTGATTCCCACTCCCCTTGTCTGTGTAATGAGGACACTGAGGCCTGGCAGCCCCCACCTCCGGGATCTTTGTGTGGCATAAGGACGTGACGTTAGAGCTTTATTTAAAGCTAGGTCAATGCCAGTATCAGGATGATAGCCATGGAAAGGGCTTTTCTTGGATCCGGGGGTCTGCTTCAGCATTCAGTGTTTGCCCGCTGTGAGCACTGTTAGCACAGACTGTTCTTCAAATCGTATCTTAGGATACCCAGCAAGATGAATTTTAAGCTTAATAAATCCGTAAGCTCTCACTGAGTACCTACTGTGTGTCAGGCAATGTACCAGAATAGGGTTACGAAGGGAACAAAGATATAAGCCTTACCCTCAAAAAGCTTCATAGTGGGATAAAATATCTATTAGGGAGTTGGGGCCAAGGACAGAAGCTTTGGCCCCAGGCAGTTACAAGGATTATAAGTGGACTTACAGGGTAGTAGGTGGTTGTGCCCTGTCATTAGTGATGTTAATGCCAAATTAAATATTATTCCCAAAGCAGGAGCAAGGAGAGGGGGCAGGAGAGGAGAGAGTTCACATCAGGGCAAATGGCTAGATGCCCACAGCTGGCTAGGCCTGGTGTCCTGGGGGATGGCAGGATTCATCGTTTGAGGAAAGGGAAAGTCGTGTGACCTCAGGAAAATCACTTCATCTGCCTAAGCCTCAGTTTCTCCCCCTGTAAAGTAAAGAGATTGATCTAAATGGCCTCTGAGGTCTCTTCCAGCTCTAGATCTGTGATCCAATAAATATGGTCTGGAGTGGGAGACCCCTGAATATAAAGGTAAGAATCAGCCCATTCTCCAATCTAGACAGCTCAACCCTGAGAAATGAAGGGAAAAAAATGGGTGCTGTGATTTTGAAGCACCTCTAATTAGAAAGAAGTAACTGAGAGAACATATTATTTGCAATTTTCTCTAGCGATTATCACTCATATTCCTTTTTATTAATTATAATTCATTAAGCTGCAACCATCATAATGTGTGGACTAACCATAGATAGAGGGATTTTCACTTCTTTAAAGTACTTAACTTGGTACAGGTGAATGTAGTGAGAAACTTGGACTTTAATCAGAAAGTATCTTTTAAACTGACATTAGGTGCAAGCCTCAATTATCCTTTTTGAGTTCTTCGGTGATTAAGTTTCTGTCCCCTTTGGTTAAGATTTCCTGCCTCATTTGTTGGGAGTCCTGGTAGATTGGCACCTGTTTTTTCCTTTAGAGCATAAAATATGGGCTATTTGTATGGAGGGAGGGGGTGATGTTGTTTTGTTGTGGATGAAAAGATAATTGATTTAGTCTGAGTAGGTCAGTTATCGAAAGAAGTTGGTCATCTTGCTGGTAGCAGTAATGTTCTAGATCTTCGATGACTAAACTCTAACTGATGTTGCTCAGCCCGAGGGCTGTTGTCCTTTCTAAAAGTGACCCCCGAGCAGCTAGGTGGCACAGTGAATAGAGCACCAACCCTGGAGTCAGGAGAACCTGAGTTCAAATCTGGCCTCAGATACTTGACACATGTATTAGCTGTGTGACCTTGGGCAAGTCACTTAACCCCAATTGCCTTGCCTTCCTCCAAAAAAACAAAAAGCAAACAAAAAAACTAAAAGTGACCCCCACATCACATTGGTCCAACTACCTCCCTGATCTGCTTTTCATGAAAATGTCAAGAATTGGAGATAAATGCCACCACAGACCCTGGCCAGAGAGCTTGGGGTTCTCACTGAATTGCCCAGCTCAGGCAAGGCCAGCATAGGTCTGGAAAATGCTTGTGAGGCCAGTTACTCTTTGCTGCTGACCTGCTGCTATGCCAAATGTCAAACAGCAAGCTATAATTGTGGCTTTATTTTAAGTCACCCTGCCAACCCTTTCCTAACTTGATCATCATTCCGGGAACTTGGATGCCACTTTGACAATTTGTGTTTCTTACTACCAGTTTGGCCACCAGGACACAGTTGTCCAGAGCTCATAGAGCACATGACTGGAGATGAAGGTCCTCAAGAGGCCAGCTGGTCATCTCTCTGCTCCCAGGCTCTGCCCAATGTGTCTTGTGTCAAGGAGAGGTGGGCTCTTCTTGGCTTCTGTACTTCTTCTCCTCCTAAGAAATGACTGTTTTAAAACTTTCCATGCAGTAGATCAGCCAATGAGAATTCAAAGGAGAGATGTTGGATACTATATAAGGAAGCCATCATTTAGGTCATTCAAATTGAAAGTGATCCATTCCTGGAGAGACCACATGCTGTGCCCCAGCCAAAGTCACCCCCTTGGGAGCGAAGCTGTACATGGCATCAGTGGCTAGTCTTTCTCCTCCCCAAATTATTTTGTCCTTACTTTGAGTATATTTCGTATATACCCATACGTTTATGGGTATATACAATAATAGAATGTAAACTCCTTGAGGGCAGGGACTGTTTCATTTTTGTCTTTGTATCCCTAGCACCTAGCATAGGGCATGGCTCATTGATGCTTGTTAATTGATTAATTCATCATAATGTATTTTTTTATGTTTCTACATGTAATATTTTTTAAAATCTGTTAACTCTTCCCAAATTCTGGACTTGTTTAAATAACTCATTCTTTTGTCAAACATTGATTAAACTTGACTTATGAATAACGCTCTGCTAGTGCTGGGGTATATGCAAAGTCTAGATATGGCAGTCAGTCTCTCCTCTCCTAGCTTGTAATCTTAATAACAATTTTGGGAAACAATACTATGAAATTGGAATAGATCACTCATTAGTCTTAGACTGCTTGGAATTCAAATGAAGAAAACATAATAGTTCTTAAAATAAATTTATTTATCACCTGTATTTTAAACATTATTTTCATCCCTCTTTTACTGGAAGAATATGACCTTTTCCCATGCACTAGGAAATGTACATCCTAAATGGCATCCCAATGGAAACTTAACATTTTGCCATGTTCTGAAAATTGACTCTGAGTGTTTCCAACTGCAACTTTCCATTCTGAATTTCCACTGGGGTGGGGGAAGGAGAAGATGGAGGACTAATGGAAATGTGCTTCTGGAAAGCATCTGTGCTAACATGCAGCTTCTTCTCTGCTTCTAGGTGATCCAGTTGCAGTCTGGGCTAAAAGCCAATGTGGAGTTCCAGGGAGGTCTGGCTATTGACATTTCAGGTGCAATGGAGTTCAGCCTGTGGTACCGAGAGTCTAAAACCCGAGTGAAAAACCGGTGAGCATGCTACCATATGTTATGATTGGAGAACCATGGAAATTAAATATTGACCTTTTCTCAGGATTTGAAGTACATATAACTATGCTTTTAAAAAAAATATAATTGATCAATAGCTTTATCATAACTCCGAGCTTAAGAAAAAAAGTAGATGTTTAAGCCGAAAAGATTAAATAAACTTTTCAGAAATAAGACCTCTTACCTCCTACCTGCCCCTTCTCAGACTCCTTGGCTGAATCTTCATCCAAGTTACACCCAGTAACTGGATATCCCTTAAAACTCTGCCCTGTCCTCTCTTTTTCCCAACTTTTTCCTACATTTCACTTGGTGATCTTATCAACTCCCATGAATTCAATTATCATCTCTATGATGATGATCCTCAGATTGATTTATCTCACCCTAACTTCCAGATTTTTCTTTCCAACTGAGTACTGGACAAGTCTAAAATTAAACTTACTTTCTCTCCAGTCCTTCCCCATGTTACCATGGAGAGCACCATCACTTTCTTTGTCACTAAGGCTTAAAATCTAGGGGTTATCCTTTGTAATAACTCTCATAGACACCTTCTCTTTTTGGCCATGGCCATGGCCATCACCCCAAGTGAAGGCCTTTGTCATCTCATACCTGAACAACTGCAAGAGCCTTTCAGTGGGTTTCTCAGACTTCTCCTCATTATAATCTGCTCTCCACTCACCTATCAAATTGATCTTCCTAAAACACAGATCTAACCATGTCAACCCCACTTCTCCTTTCAATAAACTCCAGTGACTCCTTATCATCCCCAGGATCAAATGTAAAATTGTCTGTTTTTTCACTTAAAATCCTTCATAACCTCACCCCTTCCTGCCTTTTCAGTCTCACACCTTACCTCATCCCCCACATACTCTGTAATTCAATAACACTGGCATCCTTGCAGTTTCTTGCACTAAACATTGTAACACTTGCCTCCATACATTTTCTTTTAGAAAAAAATAAATTTATTATTAATTTTAAACATTTTCCTTTATAAATCTTGAGTTCCAAATTGCCTTCCTCTTTCCAAATCCTCCCCAACCCACTGAAAGGCAAGCAAATGATGTCAGTTATATGTGTGAAATCATGCCAATCATATTTCTGTATTACCCATATTGCCAAAAATAAAAAGGCAAAGGGAATTAGAAAGTGTGAAAATTGTATTTCAATTTGTCCTCAGTGTTTATCAGTTTTCTCTCTGGAGGTGGATAGGAGTTTTTCATCATGAGTCCTTTGGAATTATCTTAGATCAGAGCAGCCAAGTCTTTCACAGCTGATCATCATTACAACATTGCTGTTACCATACTCAATCATCTCCTACTTCTCACTTCATTTAGCAACAGTTCACATAGGTCTTGTTGTATTTTTTTTCTGAAACCAACTGACCTCATCATTTCTTACAGCACAATAGTATTCCATTACATTCATATACCACAACTTGTTCAATCATTCCCCAGTTGATGGGCATACCCTCAATTTTCAATTCTTTGCCACCACAAAAAGTTACTACAATTTTTCTTATACATATAGGTACTTTCCCTTTTTCTTTGGTCTTTTTGGGGCACAGACCTAGCAGTGGTATTGCTGAGTCAAAGGGTACAAACAGTCTTTTAAGCTTTGGGGGAATAATTCCAAATCGTTCTCCAGAATATTTGGACCAGTTCACAACTCCACTAACAGTTTATTAGTGTACCTGTTTTTCTTCATACCTCCAGCCTTTGTCACTTCTGATAGGTATGAGGCATAATACCTTAGTAATTTTAATTTGCACTTTTCTCATCAGTAGTGATTTAGAGCATTTTTCTGTGTGACTATTGAGAACTTTCATTTCTTCTTCCCCAAACTGCCTGTTTATACCATTTTTTGCTGTTTTATCAGTGGTCACAGTGTGCTGCAATTTGGGCTGGTACCCATCCTGGTGTCACAGATGTCTCCTGCAGACCTCCTAAGTTGTCTCTTGTTGGCTCTGCTGCACCCAAATTTAATTTGAGGAGTTATTTTAAAGTTGTTTGGAGGGGAATGTTGGGAGAGCTCAGCCAGGTTGCTGCCTATACTCCGCCATCTTGGCTCCACCAACTATGCTTTGTAATTATAAATTTTATTTTATTTTATTTTGCTTTTTGGAGGGGGGAAGGCTGGGAAATTGGGGTTAAGTGACTTGCCCAAGGTCACACGGCTAGTAAGCGTTAAGTGTCTGAGGCTAGATTTGAACTAGGGTCCTTCTGATACCAGGGCCAGTGCTCTATTCACTGTGCCACCTACCCTCACTGTAAATTTTACGTAATTAAATATTAATTTAAAACTTAAAATTTAAAACAATTAAATTATTAATTTTACTTAAAATTAAATAAGTTTGAATATCACAGAGCTGTATGTGATCAGGAGAAATTCATATTCCTGTCCTTAGTCATGACAATGTATAAACTGCCTCAGTCAGCTGAGAATTTTTTCTGGTTTTAAAGCTGGTTGTAGAATAAATCAATAAATATTTATTAATAAATATTAATTAATCAATAAATATTTATTAAGCATCTGTCTACCAGGGAAAGACTAACATGAAATAATCCCTGCCCTCAAGTAGCATATATTCCATTAGGGGATTCAACATGTACACATTTAAGTAGATGCATAATATATATAGAAACAAACATACAAGGCAGTTGCGGGGGAGGAGGGATCTGGAAAGACCTCATTTAAAAGATCTTGCTCAAAGCAAATTTTGATTAAAACAAGAACTTCTAAGTGGTAGAGGTGAGAAGGAATTGTATCACAGGCCTGGGGGACAGTGTGCAAAGGCAGAGGGCTAGGAGATGGGGTCATCTCTGGGGAGCTGCAGGTTAGGTCACTTTGGCTTGACCATTGAGTAAAAGAATGGGGGTCACATAGAATAGAAGGAGACTTTTTTCCAACCTCCCTTAGAAATACCTCACAGTGTTTAACAACTCACTGCTAGGAAATTCCCCTATACAGCTAAACATATGAATCATATTTATATTACCTATTCCTCTTTCACTTCCGTATTAGAAGTAGGTAACTGTTAGTCTCTTTTCTTGCTACATGGACTTTCATAGTTTCAACCTTCCCTTTTCCAGGGAAAAGTTTGTACCTTTTGTTTTGTAGGAAGGTAGATTCATTTGATTGGATTCCAGTAAGAGATTTTTTATTCTGGATTTCAAACAACATATATATGAAATCATCAGTATGATTATATTCCATATTAGTTTAGGGGATGGGAGACTCATATATAGAATGGAACCCAGAGGTCATCTAATCTAACTTCTACTTTAACTGTCAATTCTATCAGCAAAGTTCCCAACAAGTACATTTTACCTAGAATAAATAAAGAGCTCATTCATTTTTTATCTCCCCCGACTTTTAAACATATAGGTGGCATGAGATGGACAGGGGTAGTAGAATCTAAAATTATATCTATTTTAGACCTTGGGCCTAGGAATTGATAATTTTCCCAAAACAGAATATTGACCCTTAAAAGAAACACTGTGATTGGGGTTGCCAAAAGGGGTCACTGCTATTCCAGCTTTCTCCAAAAATGACGAGAAATGAGAAATGAGAAATGAGAAAGGAACAGGCCACCAGAGGGCACAACAATTGAATTAAGAAGTTTGCTGAAGATACATCCTTTTTTTGGGAAATATTTTCTATACCGAGCTTTCCAAAGCTCTTTGATTTGGGGAGAGGCAGAGCCAAGATGATGGAGAAGAGGCAGGACATTGCCTGGGTTCTCCCAAATTTCCCCAAGCTCTTTGCTTTGGAAATAATCACTGAAATATAATAAAAGACAACAGAATATTTGAGCTAAACAATTAGAATTTACCAGGCTTATATATTTTCTTTAAAATAGTCTATTCTGCCCCCTACTTTAGGAAGTTGAAAAATGAATGACATTTTATACCTGTTCAAATAGCAGTTGTTACTCAATCTTAAAAAAAAAATAAGATCCAGGTAACTGTTTCCAAGAAGCAATTTTATATTGACTCTAAATACACACTTACTAGAGAAGGTGCTGGCTAAAAAAAGCTTACCTTACCATGACCTTGGTCTAATCCTAGCTTTGCTGAAAGGCAGAAAGCCAAAATGACTAAAAGGCTTTGTGGGCTTCCATTGATAGGTTAGCACAAAGAACAGCCTGTCCCATAAGACTATGAGCAAACTAATTCTTGTTTTTTAATTTATTTATTTATTTTTAGTTTGCAGTATTTATTTTTATAAAATTTTGAGTTCAAAATTTCTCCCCCTCCTTCCCCTTCCCTGTTCCCAAGACAGCATGCAATCTGATATAGGCTATACAAATATGATCATATTAAACATATTTCCACATTAGTCATGTTATAAAAGAAGAATCAGAACAAAAGAAAAAAAAACATGAGAAAGAAAAAATGGTAAAAAAGAGAAAATAGTATGCTTCAATATGCATTCAGACTCCTTACCTCTTTCTCTGGATGTGGATAGCATTTTCTTTCATGAGTCTTTTGGAGTTGTCTTAGATCCTTGTGATACTGAAAAGAGTTGAGTCTAACAAAGTTGGTCATCACACAATGTTGCTGTTACTGTGTACAATGTTCTCCTGGTTCTGCTCACTTCACTCAACATCAGTTCATGTAATTCTTTCCGGGTTTTTCTGAAGTCTACCTGCTTCTTGTTTCTTATAGAATAATAGTATTCCATTACATGTATATGCCATATCTCTTTCAGCCATTCCCCAATTGATGGGCATCCTGTCAGTTTCCAATTCTTTGCCACCACAAAAAGAGCTGCTATAAATATTTTTGTACATGTAGGTCCTTTTCCCTTTTTATAATCTCTTTAGGATACAGACCTAGTAGTGGTATTGCTGGATCAAAGGGTATGCACAGTTTTATAGCCCTTTGGGCATAGTTCCAAATTGTTCACCAGAATGGTCAAATCAGCTCCAACTCTGTCAACAATGTATTAGTGTTCCAATTTTCCCACATCTTCTTCAACATCTATCATTTCCCTGTTTTATAATGTTAATCAATCATGTTAGGTATAACGTGGTACCTCAAAATTCATTTAATTTGCATTTCTCTAATCAGTAGTGATTTAGAGCATTTTTTCATATGCTTGTAGATATCTTTAATTTCTTCCTCTGAAAACTGCCTGTTCATATCTTTTGACCATTTATCAACTGGGGAGTGACTTGTATTCTTATAGATTTGACTTATTGATATTTTTATTGACATATTTTAGAAATGAGGTTTTTATCAGAGACACTGGTTGTAAAAAATGTTTCTTGGCTTTCTGCTTCCCTTCTAATCTTGGTTGCATTGGCTTTGTTTGTACAAAAATTTTTCAATTTAATGTAATCAAAATGATACATTGTGAATTTTATAATGTTCGCTATCTCTTGTTTGGTCACAAATTCTTTCCTGCTCCAAAGATCTGACAGGTAAACTATTCCTTGCTCTTCTAATTTACTTATAATTTCACCCTTTATGTCTAAATTGTGTACCCGTTTTTACCTTATCTTGGTATACAGTGTAAGATGTTGCAAACCAATTCTTCTTGCAGCAATCCCCTATCAAAGGTATCAGTAAACATTGTTCTAGGAGGCACCAAGGGGCTTGTCCTTTTGTACCACAGTCAAAGACCCAAGTAAAATGCTCAGTGGATCAGGGAACCCCTTTTATCAGCACTCCTACACAAATATTGTCTGTCCTTTTCATGGACCCCTCATCATGGATAGAGAGCTTTCCTCAGAATCAGTAATCAATCAACAAATGGGTAATAAGTGCCTGTTCTGCGGGAGGCACTGTGCAAAGCACTGGGGACACAGAAACAGAAATCAAAACAATTCCTACCCTCAAGGAGCTTATATTCTACCAGATTAATAAATTCTGTCTCTGAAAAATACTAGTCGTGTGACCCTAGGTAAGACCCTCAATGTCTCAATGCTCCAAAAAACTCCAACACTAAGATGCTAAAAAAATTGATCTACATTGGCAGGGGGTGTTCCTCACTGGGAATTCCCTCAATCTATAAACTCAATTAATCAACAACCATTTATTAAGCACCTGTTGTATGACACATCGTGCTGCAGTCTGGAGTACAAAGACGAACTCTAAAGGAACTTACATTCTCTTGAAATCACAGGTCAGGTCAATAACGGTTCTTGAGTCTATGGTAAGAATGAGATACATAGGCTGTCACACATAGTCTTAGTTTTCCCATACTCAGCAGTTAGTTCCCTTTCCCTGATAGTTCCCACAGCTGGCATTGGGGTCATTTTTAAGTACTTGGAATTGAGACCTTGTCAGGGGGAAGGGAGGAGAAACCCAAATTTATTTTAAAAGTCCCTTTCCCCATTTTCAATGAGCTTTGGTTGTGGTCACCATGGTACACTTTTATCATAGCCCTGTAAGACACCAGTCTTCAATCTAACCCTTTCCTTCTGGTCATCAGAGGCTGAATTCTGCAAGATCAGACTAAGAAATTATAACTGCTTATTGGGAAAGATTGAAGGCAAAAAGAGAAGGGGATGGCAAAAAATGAGATGGATAGATAATGTCATGGAAGCAGTGACTATAAGCTTGGAAAGACTTTGGGAGATAGTGTAGAACAGAAAGGCCTGGCATGCTGTGGTCCATGGGGCCATGAAAAGTTGGACACAAATGTTAACTCCTGTTTTATCTTCCTTTGTAGGGTGGCTGTAGTAGTGAGTGGGGACATCACGGTGGACTCCTCCTTTGTGAATGCCGGCCAAGAAGTCAGTTTTGAAACTGAAGCAGGCCTGGAGTTTATATCCACAGTGCAATTTTCACAGTATCCCTTCTTGGTCTGCATGCAAATGGACAGACAGGATGCACCCTTCAGGTAAGAAGCAAGGGAGATTTTTCTTTTCTTTTGGTCCATACTTGTGAATTTAGTAGTATAGGGGACATTGTACAAAGAAAGTCTCTCAAATAATGTAGATCTCATCAATACCTTGGCAACTTACATTCTTAATGAGCTGTCTAGAGCAAAGAGAGACTAAGTGACCTTTGCTCTGGGTTGCACAACCAGGACAGTGGGTCAGTCAGAGCTCGACTTTGGGTCTTTCTGAGTGAGAAACCAGCTCTCTATTCAGTACACCACACTGAAATTCATTATCAGAAATTTCCGTGGTTTGAACATTTAGTTTTGGAACTAAGGGTCAAGTGGGGTCTACCTGAAGTATCACACACCTCCTCTAAGGAACGTGCATCGCCTTGGAAGAGAAGAGGGCACTGGTTAATGCTATGGTTGAATTTCTTTAAGTATGTCAAAAACCAGAAGTAAATAACTGGCAGTGGCTAACCCAGCCATGCAGTTGGTGCTGGTTCAGAATTCTGCCCAAGACTCTCCAATGCTATCTTGGAATAGCATTCTTAAGGGGCTGTCTGACCCCCATGGGCTGGCCAACATGAACACCCAGCTAAAGGTGGGAGCTCAAGAAATGAGGGCAGGGGAACATGAGAGAGGTCTCAAAGCTCTGAGGCATCCCAGTGCTTGCAGAGCATGTGTGTCTGCATATATTGTAGAGGGAGGAGAGGGAGAAACCAGTATTTTCCTGATGATCTGTTTCATACATGGATATATTGAGAGGCAACATAGTGTAGTGAGTAGAGTCCAGAGGACCTGGGTTTCTGTCCTACCAATCTGCAGTGGTTGAGGGAGTTTCTTACACATGTGCATGCATGTACACATGTATACAGTGTAGTGTGAAGGATTGTATGTGTATACCTGTATGAATATATGTACACATATGCACACTTACATATATTACATACATACATGTATATGTATATAGTACTTTTTACTGATGGAGGAACTGAGGCAGAGAGGTTTCTTGATTTACTCAGGGTCACGTAGCTAGTAGGTATCAAAGGTGGGATTCAAACTCAGCTCTTCCTCTCTCAAAACCACCCCAACTCTATCCACTTCAAGATCTAATCTAAAGGAGCAAAAAGATATTCTATCTCAAATTACTTTGGAGACTAAGCTTTAGGTCTAAGCTCTATAACATAAATCAGTGCGTGGAGGGGGTGAAGAGAAGCGATCTATGCGGCATGTTGATGAGGGAATGTAACTTTAATGTGAATTTTGCAGGCGATACGTGACTAAGTATGAAAGACTTTCGACGGGCAAGGGCTATGTCTCCCAAAAAGGAAAAGAAAAGCTGAACCCAGGATCCGAATTCCCTCTTCATCAAGAGAACTCTGACATGTGCAAGATGGTCTTTGCCCCTCAGGCTGAGAGCTCTTCAGATGGCTGGTTTTGAGCCTGACACCTGATAGATTTCACTTGAATCTGTGTGTCCCCGTGGGAGACACGGGGTGCCATGGCCCAGTACCTGCTCACAGAGAGCACAGTGTTTACATGTTTATGCATATTTAAGATTTTTGTAAAAAGCTATGGGAAAAAATAACTGAGTCAGTCAATTCTGGTGGCCCCTCAATGTTGTTCTGGGTCAAACAACCCCAAAATGGACGAAGCTTTCCGCCTTGTTCCTGGTTTTCTAGAACTTCTTCCTTGTAGTCATTTGCTCCTGGCCTGATGTAAAAAGAGCTTTGTTAACAAGCAGGTGTGTTATTTGTAAATGCACTTACAAGGAGTCAGTTTGTCAAGCAATTTTCAATTAAGACATCGCAAAGCATTTTCTTAACAACATGTTGAATTCACAATTCTTTTTTTTAACCACTAAATTGTCTAATCAAGTAGAAACAGGCTGCTATTTTTTATGAGACTTTTTATGGCCTGCCTCACTAATTAATATTTATCTGTTTGGTTCTTAAGTTTGTTTTTTATTTTCAGCATCATGGGTAGTAGGCATGCAGAGCTAAATGATGAAATCTTGTTTCTCTGCAGAACTTGGGTGTTTTTCTCAAAGGAACCCTTTGGTTGTCTTCCTTCACCCCCTCCATAAAACAGTGGGACTTAGGCTATAGGTACTGGAAAAATCCATTTACACTGTCCTCGTCAAAGGACATCCTTTTACATGGGTCCTTTTGAATTTTTTGCTTCACTTGGTTTGGTCCCCAACATCCCTTGCATCTGTCTGCTCCTTTTCACTCACATAGCCACCACACTGGTTTGGATCCTCGTCAGCCCTCACCTGGACTGTTCTAACAGCTTCCTAATTGGACTCGTGTTTCTAGCCTTGCTCTTCTCCAGTCCATCAACTACTCCATCTTACAGGTCTGCCCATGATCATGTAACTCTCCTCTGCCCTCAGATTGTCAATGGCTATCTAGGATAATATGAAAATCAGTCAGCTTGACCCATGATGCCCTTTGCAGTGTAGT
Organism: Pseudochirops corinnae; assembly: GCA_028646515.1. Classification (NCBI taxonomy): domain Eukaryota; kingdom Metazoa; phylum Chordata; class Mammalia; order Diprotodontia; family Pseudocheiridae; genus Pseudochirops; species Pseudochirops corinnae. The sequence goes on along the minus strand of CM053592.1, from coordinate 24,183,868 downwards.
TCTGGTCTAACGTTCCAAATACCCTATATTACTCCACTTCATGCACTATTTTCTAGCTAAAATGGCTTGTTATTTTCTCAGCTCGGCATGCCATCTGCCCTATACCTTTGCAGAGTTTCCCCACCCCCCCCACCCCTCGTGCCTGGATTGCACTCCCTCCTGGTCTTTGCCTCATCTTGCTAAGGACTCTTAGCATCCTTCCAGGCTGACCTCATGTGCCTTCTATAAAAATCATTCCTCACCCCTGCCTGTTAGTACCAGCTCCTTCCTCAGGCTAACTTGTCTTTGCTCATATGTTTCTTTGCATCCCCCAGTAGAATGCAAGCTCTTCGAAAGCAGGGACTGTTTTCATTTCTGTCTTTAGATCCCCAGTGTCCCATCACAGTGCCTTACACATAGGAGGTGTTTATTAAATGTTTGTTGAATTTAAATGAATCAACAGCAGTTTGCTGCCAAAAGGGCAGACTTATAAAAGTGGCCAGAGTATTCGCTTTAATATGCCTGTGTGAACTACAGACCTAAGGAACTGAGGAATCTGGATTTTTGGACAAGGAGACCAGAGAATGAATTATCTGTCTCTATAAGAATAAAAAGGAAACCATTCACTGGTGTCTTTTTTTTTTTTAAATAAACTCTCCATGTATATGATAGAGAAGTACAGCCTCAACACCAGCATCATCTGGAGATTTCAAAATGGTAACAGGAAGCATCCTTGGCAGCCAGTGGACATGCTTTTAACTACCAGGTGGCCCCTGGAGCTAATAAGCTGCTCTTACACCTCAGGACCTGAGATCACCTCTCAGTACCCCCTAGAGTATGTGGAGTCTGCAAAGGTTCCCAGCTCTCTATGGTTCTCAGAGAAGAAGTGAGCCTAGCTCTGCCTGTGGCTCAGCAGCCCAGCCAGCTTATCAGTCTAGAGGGTGTGTTTCTTGGGGATTTATCCAATCAAAATGGGTTCTGCTGTAAAGCCTGCATCTTCTCTGGACCTGCTCAACATCACTGAACGCTATGTATCTTGGTCACTCTTGGTACAATGGAACCATCTCCCCATAGGAATAGACAAGCCCACAGTGCTTCACAGACTCATCAGCTTAGAGTTGGAAGGGCCCTCAGAGGTCACATAGGCCATTTTACAAATGGAGAAACTGAGGCTCAGAGAAGTAACTTGTCTGAGATCATGCAGGACCACGATTCAGATTTAGTTGCTCTGCCTAGGAACCCGTCACAAAGGAGCAATGAGAACAAGAAACATGTCTGTTTACTGTGCAGTTGTGTGCCTTCAGTCTCAACCAGACCCAGGCAGTGTCCAGATAAAATGAAGGCCACTCAAGGAAAGCACCGTCCTCTCTGTTTAACCCCTTCCATCCACATGGCTTGTAAGAAAGTGAAGCTAGCTCCCAGCTAACATTGGACTCATGTCATCTAGTAGGGCTAGCCATTATGTAAAGACTCAGGAACTCAATTCTGAGATTCAGTTCCTCCTTCTTAGGGGCATGGGCTATAGACAGGGTGAAAATGAATGCTCCTAGAAGTGATATTTTTACATTCAGCATCCTGGTGCTGTCAGCAACGCTCACTCTTCTGACAGCTGGCTCATCCCAGGTGAAGCAGGATGTGGGCAAGGGCAGGGCTGACTGGGACAAAACTCTTTGCGTCCCTCCCATCCTGTTCATTTCTCCCCCTTGAGTCCTCCAGGTTAAATTCCTGGTGACTGAGAGGAAGGTTCCATCCCCTTATCTCAGGCTCTAAGACCCTGCCTTATCCCAGCATCCTTGTCCTGCTGCCTCATCTCTTGGTTCCATTAGCCCGCTTCCTCTCTTGCTCCCCACAAACAGAAGTCTCCCTGTCTGTGCAACAGAGGGGGAGGAGAGGGGAGAAAACAAACAAAACAAAGGGAGAGTGGTACCCTAGTATACTTTCAGTGCCTGTTATACAGCAGGCATTTAATGAATGCTTATTGATTGATCCAGTTATGCATTTAGAAGATGTGATGTAACATATGTGAAAACCCTTTTAGATTTTTTAAAATTTTTTATCTCTCATTTCTGTTAAGAGATTAAATGCATTCACTAACCACCTGAATTCCTGCCAGTCCATAGAAGTCTTAGTAGCAACAGAATCCAACCCACAAAGCACTTTTCCTCCAGCTAAATGAGATCCTGGATAAAACAGAAGCTGGGAATAAGTCCTTTCCAGGGTTGGATGCACTTGAAAGGGCATTACAATCCCAGTTATCACTGGGCTTTGTGATTGCCAACCCCATTGCTGAAGCAATGCAGAGCAAGGAATATGGTTTTTAAAATGGGTGGGGGAGTGGTGAGAGAGAGAGAGAGAAAGGAAGAAAGAGACAGAGAGACAGAGATAGAGAAAGAGACAGAGAGAGAGAGACAGAGAGAAAGAGAGAGAGAGAGAGACACACACACAGAGATGGGGGTGAGAGGGGCAGGGAAGTAGGGAGAGCAATTGGAGAAAAACACCATTTTACCCCTCACCTAGAATTAGAAACCAGAGGACTCAGTGTAGTAAGAAAGCTGTGTGCTTTGGGGGAGAGAGGGGGAAGAATCCCAAGTTTCTGTATCTTTAAAATAGGAATAATGAGAACTTAATTCAAAATAACACTGGCAGTGCTCTGGAATACTCCTGCAGGCTATCCAGGGAGCTGCCTAGAGGAGCTGAGGTAGGGCCCCCAAAGTGCTGATCTAGCATTGAGAGTGGGGGCGTGGAAAGGATTAAATTACTCCTGGGGACACTTTGGATCAACAAATGATACTTAGAATTTATTTATACGGTGCTCAGGGAAATGGGATCACTGGAGGCTAGTGTGAGCCTTACCTCCATTTTAATGGAAAAAGCAAGGAGCAAAGAGAGATGAGGTGGTCTTACCAAGGGCAAGATCAAAGCTAGAGATGGTCATTCTGGACCTGGCCCACAGTCCTCTTGGCTCTGCCCACTGGACTGACATTAGTTGCCTCAATTGGGGTCAATTCATTTCATTCTATTTCATGTGAAGTTGCTTTGAGGCATTTGGAACTAGGGAAGGGTGTGGTGAGCCATCCCAAATCAGCCCCATAGGTAGAGTTCTCAGTGTGAGCACTTATATCTCAGGTATCAGCAAAATTTGATCTTAACTTATTGTTTTACTGATTTCTAGACAATAAATGATTGGACTCCTGTATAACCACTACAGAGGAGGCATAGGGTAGTACAGCTGATGTTAAGAAGACCTGAATTCAAATTCTGCCTCTGACACATGCTAGGAGTGTGATCCCAGGCAGTTGCCTGATCTGTCAGTGCCTCCTTGTGGTTTGTTCATTCTTGAAGAGAACCATAACATCAGGAAGATGATGACATGACGTGCAAGTTAATTGGATTTGAGTGAGGGAAGGCTGTGCAAGGTCACCAGCCTCACTTTCTCCTCTGGAGCCATCTGGGTCCAGTGACCAGACATTGATCAGTACAATTGGAGAAGGCCCAGGACACATAGGGAGACCTTGGCCCATTTAAGCTAAAGTCTTTTCACTTTGAGTGAGGCAATGACCATTCAATGATTTGGCCTCTTTAATAATAATAAAAAATCAAACTGAGAGGGAAAGACCCTCAGGGTTGCTGGCTAAAAGAGAAATAGTTACTATTTGCATTCAGTCTGATACCAGAGGGCCCAAAAAGCAACCTGCTGGAGCAGGTACCTATTGTCCAATACAAGAAATTCAGAGTGAGTTGGGTTTAAGGCTTGGTCTTTGAGAAGGAAACCTATCCAGTAAACCCCAAGTTAAGTAGGTAGCTTTCAGCCACCAAAATTTACCTTCATTTTGACAGAACACACTTAGGGGAGGGGAGGAGAGGAGAGGGGAGGAGAGGAGAGGCTGAGCTGGAACTGGCCAGTTGTTTCCCCAATCAGGCAGCTTGAACTACTCACAGGTTGTGGTTTGCCCTTCATTCTTGAAGAGGACCAGGACATCAGAGTAGCTGCAGATCTGCAAAGTTTCCAGTGAAATTGTAGTTCTAAGAAAGAAAGAAAAAAGAAAGGGGAAGGAAGGAAGGAAGGAAGGAAGGAAGGAAGGAAAGAAGAAAGGAAGGAAGGAAGGGAGGGAAGAAGGAAGGAAAGAAGAAAGGAAGGAAGGGAGGGAAGAAGGAAAAGAAAGAAAGAGGAAGAAAAGAAGGAAGGGAAAAAGGAAGGAAGAGAAAGAAGGAAAGAAAGAGAAGGGAAAAAAGTCCTCAGCACATTCACTTCTGGAAACTCCAACAATAAATATAAGAGGAATTCCTTAATGAACAAAGTAATAATGAATTATTCAGAGTATCTTCATAGTTATATAATTCCAGCTCCTTATCTTAATAAAATCCTTTGAAGAGAAATGACCATCCAAGGCCATATTTGATGAACATAGGCTCGTAGGTCTAGAACTGAAAGGCACCTGAGAAGCCAACCCCTTCATTTTATAGATGATAAAACTGAGACCTGGAAAAGACCTTTCCTGGAAAGGAAAGACTCACCAAACATAAAGCAAGTAGCAGGACAGCATGGGAACTCAGGTTTTCTGACCCTACATTCAACACCCTCCACTGTACCCTGGTACCTCCTCCATATTCTTCCATTCCCACAACCTACTTCTCAATCAATCTCTTCCTTTAATCTTCAACTGAGAATAATTTACTACTTTCCAATCTGTTTAGGATTTTGTTTTCCAAGTAATCCCTGATTTAGCTACTACTTCCTAGAGGATTTACACTAGTATAAAGACTTGGCCCACACTTCTCCAAATCCTACTTATCCACCACACACAGTTACCTCCTTTTCTAGTAGAATGCTTTTCCCAGGTCCCAGAAACTTAGAGTCTCTCTATTCCTATTTCCAGTCCTTTAATGTATCCTGATCTCCACTCTCACCTATACAGGTGAAGAAAAAGATAAGTGGACAGATGAATGGAAGGAACATCATTCTCCTATAAACTGGATATCAGCAAGCATTGTCTCATAAAAATGTGTTTTATACATAGTGGTTAGATTCTATATTACTAGACTTAGGTGGCTTTTGTGAGCTGCTTCGGGAACCCAAACAGCATTTATAACGTTATTTCTACTGGAAAATGTGTTATAAGTTCCAGGTAACAGACTCAGAAATTAACTTTTGGATAGAGCTATTTGTAAGCTGGGGACTTCCTGTATCAAAACTTTTTGGCTACACAGTTATTTTTTTTTTTATCCAACATTATGATTCTTAACCACTGACTTTAGATACTTGCTACTATTTCGTAGAGTAAGATTCAAACTTGTGGTCTCCCTCACACTCAGTAAGCAATAGGAACTACTGAAAATGTGTCGGCAGACATGATGAGGTCTGTGAATAAGAAGGTTTTTCTGGTAACAGTGTGAAGGAGGCTTCAGTGGGAAGAGGGAAGACATTGGAATTAAGATAGGTTGGGAAAGTCTTCCTGTACATGGTGGGAGTGGGGTTGGGAAGTCAACAAGGTCAGTAGTCAGAACAGAGAAGAGAGAGTGTTCCAGGCATGGGGCACAGCCAGAGAGAATGCCTGGAGATGAGAGATGGAGTGCCTTATTTGTGGAATAGCCTAGAGACCAGTGTCACTGGATCAAAGAGAACTTGGCGCATTGTAAGGTATAAGAAGACTGGAAAGGTAGAAGGGGTCTAGGTTATGAAGGGTTTTGAATCACAGATTATTTTGGATTTGGTCCTGAAATAACAGGGAGGGAGATCAGACCTACCTTTCGGAAAGTCACTTTATTGGCTGAATGGAGGATGGATTGGAGGCAGCAGACTCACTAGCAGACTCTAACAATAACCTAGGCATGACATTATGAGAGTCTGCACTAAAGTGGTGGCAATACCAGAGGAGAGAAGAAGACATATTGGAGAGATATCAAAAAGGCAAGAGATTGGATATGGAGGATGAGAGAGTGAGGAGCCCAGGATGACTCCTAGTTTGCAAGCCTAAGGGACTGGAAAGATGGTGTTGCCCTCTACATTAATAGGGAAGCCAGGAGCAAGGAAGGGCTTAAGGGGGAAACATAATGCATTTCATTCTGGACATGTTGAATTTAAGATGTCTACTGGATATCCAGTTTGAGATGAAAGGCATTTGGAGATGCAAGATTAGAGGTAGATTTGAGATCATCATTATAGAGTAAGTGATCATCTTGTCTTTGCTTAGAGAGTTCCAGTGAGGGGAGTCCATTCACCTCTGAATGCAGACTTTCATACCCCTGGATAGCTCTCATTGCTGGGAAGTTGGATTTTTACCCCTAACATCAAACCTAACTATACCTCCCTGCAGCTAACACTCACTATTCCAACTACCATCTTCTGCAGCCAAGCAAAAGTCTCTTCCACATGAAATCCATGCAAACGTTTAAGGACTGCTCTGGCATCATTCCCAGAGCTTTCTTTTCCTTTTTGGAAAGAAAAACAGAGGCACAAGAATTCAGCAGGTCTGCCTCTATATGGGATGGTTTAAGAACTATCCTGAAGGGAGGTAGAGGAATAGGGAAGCCATTGCCACTTGGGACCACAGCTAAAAGAATGGGTCCCAGAAAGAGGATTTGTTAATCATTTACTACCTGTGTGACTTGGGCAAAGCATGTCTTCCCCTAGGCTACAGTTTTCTTATGTGTAAAATGAAGGAATTGTGCTAGACATCATCTGTGATCCTGTCTAACTGGACATCTATGAGCCTCTTATCCTAGGTACCATTCTCAGGTGTGTGAATGTGGTTCCCTTTTCCATTTCCATTCTCACTGGAAATCAAGGGGATATGTGTCCTGAAGGCTCCCAGTGCCTCCTACTCATTGGGTTTTCTCCAACACCCCTGGAGATAACTTCTGATGTATTCTTATGCCCTGAGAACCTTCAAAGGACAGCCTGCCATAGAAGAAAGAGCACTAGACTTGGGGACAAGGTTTGAACCCAGCACCGACATCTATTAACTCTGAACTTGCATATGAAATCATATAATTTTCCTAAGCCTTCATGAATTAGCAGATCAAGGGAATGATATCATTTTAGTTTACCTAGTTTTAACAAAGCATTTGACAAAATCTCTCATATTATCCTTATGGAAAAGCAAGAAAGATGTGAACTAAACATTATAGTTAGGTGAATACAATACAGTTAAGTGAATTTGAAACTGGTTGGATGACAAGAACCAAAGGGTGATCATTGACAGTGATAATGTGCTTGTGGGAGACGAGCAGCAGTGGACATTTTTGTGGATCTGTGCTTGGCTCTGGGCAGTTTAATATTTTATCAGTAGCTTGGAAAGTATAAAAGGAATGCTTATCATATTGACCAATGATATCAATGGAATGAGGATCCCAAAAACTCTGACAGATTAGAACGTTGAGCTGAATTGCGTAAGATGAAATTTTATAGAGATACTTGTACTTGGCTTCAAAAGAAAATCAACTTCAAAAGAATAGGATGGGAAAGGCAAGGTTAGACAACAGATGTATTTAAAAAAAAAAAAAGCTTGGGGAGCTTAATGGACTGTAAGCTTAGTATGAATTGACAATACAATATGGCAGCCAAAAAAGTGAATTCGATCTTCAAGTATATTAAAAGGGAGGCAGAAGTCCAGGACTGGGGAAGTGATCGTCCCACTGTTCCCTACTCAGGTCAAACCACATTTGGTATACTATATTCAGCTCTGGGCATGACATTTTAGGAAGCACAATAATAAACTGGAGGATGTCCAGAGGAGAGAGAAAGGATGGGGAAGAGCCTTCAGCATGCCATATAAGGATTCATTGAAAGAACTAGGGATGTTTGGTTTTTTTTTTTTTGCTGTTTTTTTACTTTGTTGATGACTTTTTCTTTTTATCACTATAATCACTTCCCCATATTTCTATCCTGGTCCCTCCCTCCATTAAATAGTCCTATAACAAAGAAAAGGATTTATGTAAAACCAACAGACCCAGCAACTCTATCAGATAACATATATATGTATACATATATATAAAACAAATATCTTCCTTCTCTCCTCCTATCCCAATTGAGAAAACAAGAAATACAAAATCTCCATGTGGGTCATGGAAAACAAATGCCTACATTGGTCACATCTTTAAAAAATGCCTCAATCTGCATTTCGAGTCCGCCACTCCTCTACTGGCAGGTAGGCGGCCTGTTTTCTGGAATCCTGGTTAATTGTTGTGTTGATCAGAATTTCTGATATTTTTCAAAGTTGATTGTGTTTATGATGTTGTTGTTGTATAAATTCTTCTTCTGGTTCTGCTTTCTTCACTCTATATCAGTTCATTAGATTTTCCTAGGATTCTCTGGAATGATTTCCTTTGTCATTTCTGATAGCACAACAGTATTCCATCACATTCATCTACATTTCCCATCCCAGGTGCCTTCATTTTCCTTCTAAGTTTTGCCCTCCCTTATTTCTCAGACTTCCCTACTGATGCTTGGGGGAGGGGAGGTCTGGGCTTGGGGCCCAGGGTGTTCAGTTGCTTGCGCTGAGTCATAAGACAAGGAACTACTGCTCTGGAAGGACCAGCGTCCAGGCCAGAGGCCAAGTTTCAACAGCCTGGGTTGGAAATCAAGAGACCTTGTCTAGTCCTTGCTCTGACACTAACTCTTGGCCTCTGTTTCCTCATATATAAAATGAGGGAGGTGGATAAAGTTGTCTCTAAATTCTCTTTCAGCCCCAACAATCTATGAGAGTATGAAATCTGGGCTCTATTGAACTTCACACTTTGATTTCCACTAGTGTTTAATTTGCCACCTTCTGTGACCTTGGGCACGTTTCTTCTTTTGGTTAAGGGTCTTAGGTCCCACTCTATAAGATAAAGAAGCTTGATTGGATGCTTCCCCTGGCTCCTTTCACCTCCAACATGATTCTGAGCACTTTGAGGAGGAAAAGCATTGCTTCAAGAAATCTTTCAGACCTTTCCCTTAAAGTATCTGTTTATTGTAAGTGTGCCAGCCCTACCACCCAGGATCCCCAGGCAGGATTCAAGTGTAAAGAAACAATTTACCTTAGCATCTACTGGTCATGAATAATTAACATGTAGGATGTCAGATTTAAAATTGGGAGGAAACTTAGAAGCCATGTTCATTTTGCAAATGAGGAAACAGAAGCACAGAGACATTGAGACATGTGTAAGGTCTCATACATGCATAGAATCTGCGGTGAGATTTGAACTGAAGTCTTACTGATTCCAAGTCCAGCATCGTATGCATTAGTATATGTATATCACTTCTTCCAGATGGGCCAGAAGTGGGGGAGAAGGTAAACTCCCAAGAAAAAGCTCCCCACAATGGGGCATGGCCTCTTCACTCTTCAGATGAAGATGCCTTCTGTAATCATGTCCCTGGGCATCCGTTGTGGCCCTTTCCAAAAGTATAGAAAAGTCTTGCTATGGCTCTGTTTACAGTTACACTCTGAGAGAGGCAGGGTAAACATTTTCCATATGTAAAGACTTGGTCGTAGAAAGGCTAAATGGGGGCAGCTAGGTGGCTCAGTGACTCCTCCTGGAGTCAGGAGGACCTGAGTTCAAAGTCAGCCTCAAAAAACTAGCTGTGTGACCTTGGGCAAGTCACTTAACCCCAAATTGCCCTACCTTACCCCCTTCCAAAAAAGCAAAAAAAAAAAAAAAAAGCTAAATGACCCAATCACAGTCACATAGCTAGTAAATTTCAAAGCTAGGCCTCAACCTCAGATCTTCAGCCTTTAATCTGGACCTCCAGAGACTATGCCCTCCGTTATCACCACTCAGGTGGAGTTAATCCACCCAACTCTGGCACTCAACTCAGAGTCAAGCACCAAAAGACTAGTCCTCATTGGTGAGTGACCCCTACTGAGTGGAAACTCACCTGTGACGCCATATCTAGATAGGCACACTCCATGATTAGAATCCCATCTTTCCATCCACCAGGAAACCTGGGCCTGCCCACTTCTGCTAGAATCTTGGCCTGCTACCACACATATAAACCCCTATCCCCTCTCTGCAGATTTCCTCTTCTTGCTCTGAGAACAGGTATCAACTCAGTATTACCATTGCCACCGGAAAGGTTATGATTGTATGGATCATGGTTCTTACAACTTTCAAGATGGTTTGTTTTTTATAATGTTGTTATTGTGTAAGTTATTCTCCTGGTTTTACATTTCATTTTTCATCGGTCTATAAAAATCCTCAAAATTGTTTGTATTTTTGTAACATCAATATTATCCAGAGGACTGATGATGAAAAATACTGTCCATTATAGAGATGTTACACATTTAGGGTACAGAACGGAACATATATATTTTTGTATATAGCCATTGAGGCAATTTGTTTTGCTTGACTAAGAATATTTGTTAAAAGATTTTTCTTTTCCTTTTTCTTTCTTAATTGGGGTGAAAGGTTGAAGGAAGAGAAAATGAATTCTTGTTCACTTGTAAAAATAGAGGGGGGGGGAAGTGTGCTCAAGACGTGAAATGTGGGTTTTACTTAATTGTTTTGCTTTATTGAGAAACTTCTCATGAAGTGGAAGTAATCTCTTTGCAGTGTAAAACAGAACACATGAAGAAAAAAATCTAAAAGAAGGAATGAGGAGATGGAGGGAGGGAGGGAGGGAGGAAGGAAGGAAGGAAGGAAGGAAGGAAGGAAAGGAGAGAGGGAGGGTGGGAGGGAAGGAGGGAGGGAGGAAGACAATTTATTGGCCTTCAACTCTACTCATCAATGAGAATCCCCAGACCAAAACTTCCTTCCCTGGCCCCATTCTCATATATGTGTTGTATTCTTGCCTTGAAGGCAAAGACTGTTTCTCACTTTTCTCCACATATCTAGCCCCAGAACCTCAGCACACTACTTGGGGTACAGTAAGCACTTAATAAATACTTTCTCATTCATTCAAGCTCAGGGTTCTTCTCCCCTCTCACCCACCAAGTTCATGGTCATGTCTGAATCAAGGTTCTAAGAGTGGTCCAGTTGCTGCCTTTGGAGCAGCTGTGGGACTTGGTGAGGGCAATTCAAGTTAGTTCCAACAAACACTGACGACTACTGCATGCAGTACTAGTGAGCAGGGGGGAGGGAGGGGGATGAAATAAGGTCCTGCCCTCATGGGGCATCCCAAGGAGCTGGTAGAAAGCATTTTCCTTACATTGACCACACGAGATCATTGGTACAAATGCTATTATCTCTATTTTATAGTGGCCAAAACTGAGACCCAAGATGCTTACCCCATTTGCCAAGGGTTCCCCTGGTTTCTGAGTGGGGTAGCAAGTAAACAAACTTTGTTCACTGTCCAGAGCACTGTGAAAATGTCAGCTGCTACCAAAATTAAGTGTCAGGCTTGGAATTCAAAACCAGACCTTCTGACTCCAAGAACTAGTGTTCTTCCCACTTCATCATCCTGCTGCAGAACAGGACCCAGCCCCGACAAGGTGCCTCTGCAGCCTGAGATGCTGGGTCAGCATCCCTCCCTCAGAAAGGGAGCCAGACTGCAGAGGAGCCACCAAGAACTCTTGCATTCTTCCTGACCAACTCAGCTTGAAGCTTACTCCTGAAAAGTCAGGGGAAGCTTAAGGGGTTCCTGTGTTACCCTATAATCTCTGCTTATGCTCCAAAACTTTGTCCAAATGAATAGTTTTCCACATCTGCACTATGTTGGCAAATTAGATACTATCGTTTGGCTGGGCCCAATGGGGACCTGTTGTGTCTTTATCACAGTCCATCAGCAAGCAATCAACTGTCAGCACCTGCTCTGTATCAGGCGCTATGTTAAGGATGCAAAGGCAAAAATTAAACAGCCCTCGACCTCAAGGAGCTTATTGTTCATCAGGGAAAATGTCATGCTCATATAGAAGTATTTACTGAGATAAATTATTGTTTCTCTCTTATATATTATTAATCAATCATTGAATTACATTAAGCTGAAGGACATTGTTGATAGATGAGATTGCTCAAATCATCTGGGTACATGCCTTTTAATCCTGGGTGGGAGAGCCCATCCAACTAGAGAATCTAATTTAATCTAAGATGAATTCTGGTGTGTTATGTTCCACTTAGCTAGATCTGAGCAGAGGTGGACCCTTTTTTTGGTCTAGATTGCCTAAGTGGGGGTAATTTGGATAAGAGATAAGTCTTCCTGTCCAAAACTGAGTGATTAGAGTCATCTCTCCCAGCCCCTCTTTAGAACAGTCCTACTTCTCATTATAAATATTCATTTTTCTCATTAATTGTTGACCAATCAGAGTTGATTGACACCCTCAGGAACACTCTCTCTTTCAAGGGCATATAAGCATAAAGTAGGTTCTATGAGGGTGTCATTGATCCCTTTTATTAATTATTGCTATCATCATTGATAAAATTATTAATTACCCAGAAATCATGTCTCTTGAACTTTTATATGTCACATGACAATATAGGAATAATATAAACACAAGGTATTGAAGCAAATAAGGTAGGAAGAGAAGAGATATACTAGCAGCTCTAGCTTATCAGAAAAGGCTTCATGTGGAAGATGGAGCTTGAGCTGAACTTTGGGGAGCTAGGACTTCTAAGAAGTGGGGCTGCTAAGGAACTGCATTCAGGCATGAGGAATAGCCAATGAGACACAGGAGATGGAATGCCGATTACAGGGATCAAAAGGAGGGCCAGTCTCATTGTGTTATAGAAAATGTGAAGAAGAGCAGTGTATAGTAAGCCTGGACAGGTAGACAGAGGCAATGGGGAGCCAGTGGAGTGGGCCATTAAATGTAGTCAGGCCTGTGCTTTAGGGACATCAATTTTGCAGCCATGGGAAGGCTTGATAGATAAGGAAGAGACTTGAGGTGGGGAGACCAGTTTAGCCTATTGCAGTAGTCAAGGCAAGAGTTAATGAGAGTCTGAATTAGAATAATAGCCATGTGAGTAGAGAGAAGGAAATGTATGTGAGAGAAGTCAAATAGAATCAACAAAACTTGGAAAGTGATTGGTCGTGTGGGAAGCGAGAGAGTAAGGAATCAAGGATGCCTCCCAGGTTGTGACCTTAGACAGAAAATAGTGGTCCCCTCAACCAAAATAGTCAAGTATGTCTTTGTGTTTATTTTCTGGGGTCTCATGTATTTTTTGTAACTGTTCAAGTAGATCGTAAAATTTCTAAAGCAGATACTAATAAAATCAGAGATTGAGAACTGGAAGGGAAAGTAAAGGTCATCCAGTCCTCTCCTTTTTTTAACAGATGAGGAAACTGAGACCCAGACTCAGGGACTTGCCTAAGATCGCTGAGATAGAATTTGAACCCAGGTCCAGAGCTTTCTTTTCACTTCACTTCTCAGGTGATAGATGGATAAATGCTTCCCACCCCACTTTTCTTCTGTCTAGCACAGTGTTCTATAGACAGGAGAATTTCACTGAATGTTGGTGATTGACTATGAATCATACAAAACTACCCACTGGTCCCTACAGAGTGAGTTTTCCCCCTCAGTTCCTCAAAGACATCCACCAACACTCTTCAAGTTCTCCCAAAGCTTTAGACCAATGTTATTTGCTCACATATGGAGGGTTGTAGACTGAGCTAAGAAAACTTGAAATCAGAAATAGAAAATTCAAACCCCAAAACCCCAAGTTCCAATTTTCTGTGCCTCAGCTGTTTCTAGAACATAATCCCCATGTACACAAGTCAATTTACAGACAATAAACCACTTTGGTGGTTTTTGTTTGTTTTGTTTTTTTTATTACAAGTCTGTCACACTGGCTTTTTTTTCCTTCTACAAACTCAAAGACAGAATTCTAGGTGGGAACTTTAATGAGTCTGCACCATAATTTTTTCCTCCTGAAATTTTTTTTTTCAGTTTTGCTTACGTGGTTTTCAAGTTCTAATTATAACTTTGCATGAAGGCTCCTGTGAACTTCCATGAACAGGGCAATATGAATAAAGAGCTGCATGGGCTGATTGATGTACTGGCCAAGGTTTAACCCACAACCCCTCTGGAAACTGCAGCTGCTGTAGTTGATAATACAATAAATAACCATAGTAAAGTGGCTTGCCATGAATGGTAGTAGGACGTGATAATTTAGGAATAATACAAAGTAGTGGCAAGATTTTCAACCCGCAGCTATTTCTGCTATCTCCTTCTGTCCTCCCTTAATTGAAAACTTTTAAATGGCATTCATATAATGGTGTATTGCCTCTAGGGAGCCAGATTATGTGAGAGTGAGCAAGAACTGCCTGATAACAGAATCATAATTGAGGTAGGTATGGTAGACGCTGGGTGCCCCCCTGGAGAAAATGCAGAGTAGATCTACTCAGACATTAAGGAGGCAGTGAAGATTCCCATGTGGCTCCCTATTACCTCTAGGAGCAGAAACTAAATCCTCTGCTTGGTATTCAAACCCCTTCATAACCTAGCCCTCTCCTATCTCTCCAGTCTTCCCTTACTTCCCAACATGAACTCTTTGAGCCAGTGACAGTGGCTTCCTGGCTGTTCCACAAACAAGACATTCCCTCTTTCCAGCCCGGCCATTCTTTTTGGCTGCACCTGTGCCTGGAATGCTGTCCTTCCACTCTGGCCACTGACCTCCTTGGCTACCTTGAAGTCCCAACTAAAATCCCACCTTCTGCAAAAAGCCTTCCCCAAGGCTTCTTAATTCCAGTATCTTCCCTCTGTTAATTATTTCCTATTTATCCTGTATAGAGCTTGCTTTGTCTTTGTCTGTTTATATGTTGTTTATACCCATTAGATAGCTCCTTGAAGGTAGAGACTGTCTTTTTCCTCTTTTTATATCACCAGCACTTAGCACAATGCCTAGCACATAGTAGGTACTTAATATTTATTATAAAAATGAAAAAGGAGCTGAAGTAGAAGTAGCTCTCCTCGGCCATAGTACCTGGTTTCTACAAATGGCCATCAGCCACTTTCGGATGCCTGAGAGAAGGAACCTAGCAGCAACTATAGCATCTTGGTTAATTAATTCTGATTTAGATTTCTGATGTTGAGTGTAACAAACACTTTGAAATCCAAAATATATTTATTTGATACACAAAAGGATCGGTATATATAGAATTATATTAAAATGTATACCAACTGAGGCACAGAGAAAAATGGAATGGTGGGGTAGAGAAATTTGGATCAGATGGAGAAATTTCAGAGTTTGGGGTTGTGGATCAGAGATTCAGAGCTGGAAGAGACTGTGGCAGCCTCTAGTCAAAGCTGCTCATTTTATGAGATAGAAAACTAAGTCCCAAAGAGAGTGATTCATTTGCAGTTTCCCACAGATAGCAAGCATCAGAGAAAAGATTCAACTCCACATCCACATCAGAACCAACGCTCTTTCCACTTTATCGTTAAGTTTACTCGAACATTTGAAAAAGTAACTCCTGGAAAATAACATGCAACCTTGGGCCATGGATGTCTGTGTTGAATGACAGACATAAGGTGATCTGAATTGACTGAAATGCATGTCTTCAGAACAATCTGTTATTCCACTGGTCATACAAGTTGTATTTCTGGTTTTGGGGTTTTCTTTTTGCTTTTTGGAGGGCAATTGGGGTTAAGTGACTTGCCCAAAGTCACATGGCTAGTAAGTGTGTCAGGTATCTGAGGCTGGATTTGAACTCAGGTCCTCCTGACTCCAGGGCTGGTGCTCTATTCACTGCACCACCTAGCTGCCCCATGAGTTGTATTTCTAAAGGGCAAAGTGTGTGTGTGTGTGTGTGTATGTGTGTGTGTGTCTGTCTGTGCGTCTGTGTGTAATTTATTGCCTTGAAATCTTCTAACTACAGCCCAAGTTTTCTTTTTCCTGACCAGCAGCTCTCTTGTTTTCATGGCAAAGGCTCCATGTCAAATGACTTTTGATCATGTTACTGTCACCATTTGGACAAGTCATTTCAATCCTCTATCTCAGTTTCCTCAGCTAGGAAATGGGAATAATATTACTTTGATTATTGAGAAAATCATAAAAATTATATATGTAAAAGGCATTGTAAACCACCAAATCCAACATTGATGAGATCCAAGATCCCAGATCTTGGGCTGGAAAGGACTCTATAGACATCTAGTCCCATCCCTTCTTTCAGATCAGGAAATTGAGGTTGAGAGGTTTGTTGCCCAAAGCTAGCAAGTAGCAGGACTCGAATTTGAAATCAGATCTTTTGTTGCTAAATCCAGGGCACCTCCCACTGAACCACATCTTCATGGTCATCATCACCATCATTTTATCAATTAGTGGTAGTAGGTCAGGGTGAGCACTTAATCTAGTAACGTGAATAAGGAAAGGCAGCTAAATGTTGAGTTGAGTAGAGCACTGGACTTGGAGTCAGGAAGACCTGAGTTCAAATTTGGCCTCAGACTCTTACTAACTATATCACCCTGAGCAAGTCATTTAACCTCTGTCTGCCTCAGTTTCCTCATCTGTAATATGGGGTAACAATAGCGCCTGCCTCATAGGGCTCCTGTAAGGATCAAGTACCACATATACAATTAAAGCAACATATTTTTCCTAGCTTGGCTATACTACTTGAAATACTCTTTGGAAAGATTGCAAGCTTATGATTAGTAAACAATAGTTCAACAGGATGAAGTGTTCAGAGTTTTTTCCAAAGTATAATGAAATTATAACAGATGTGCCTTGGGGCTTGAAATAAAGACTTAATATACTTTTCTTTGCAGTTTCTTTTATTGAAAAATACATTTGTTAAAATTCATTAAGAACATTCACAAAACAACACAGTACAAATGGTACCACAACCAATATCAAGTGTTGGTAATTAAAGGTAAGTAGTCTTTTCCCACACAATCCTTTCCTAAAGTAGTTTCCTCCATGTGCAACACACCATTAGTGCAATTCTCAGATTGGACCTAAAGTCCTTCTGTCCCATGTTCATTGCAGACCATGATCTGATCACACCAGCTTTCAGCGAGGAGGGAGCTCTCCACCATGACTGTGCTGAAAGCAGATTCCATGTTCATGTTCTTTCCTCGTTTCCCCCCATCATCAGGGGAACCACACATCAACAGCCAATGCCTTAGTTTCTTTTGTCACACCATCCACATTGCTCTCATTGTATATAACGTCCATAGTCCTCACATTCTGTTTTAGCCATAAGGACAATTCCTTATTGTGCTCCAGCAGAGCCAAAGAAATATTGGCACTGATCTCCTCAGAGGAGGGAAGAGTGAAAGAATCACCTATCAGAGCATGGATACAAGCACTGAAGGTGATCTCAGGACATTTTGACCATCCATGTATCAAAGCAGATGCAAGAGAAAAGGAGATAATAGCACACCCATGAAAGCTTATCAGACCTTGCACCATTATGGGGTACCTCTCATATTATACCATGGCTGCAATATAAAAACAAAATTCTAGCAGCTTGTGACTGCTGGTATTCCTGAGGCAAATGAAATTGTTCAATCTTCAAACGCTGTCCTAGACCCCACGATCACAAGTGCCCAAAGGTGGGAAGGACCCCTACTACTCTTAAACCTTTCATATTAGACTCAAATCTAAGGCACTGACTCATAGTCAATATTTGTACCACTTAGCAGTCTGAAGTCTTAATAATACCAGCAGCTAAACTCAGCATACATTTTGGGAAACTATCAGATCTACCTCCCCTAAGAAATGAAGTTAACAAGTAGTCTTGTTTTAGTCACTTCATGTTTATAGGCAGTTTCACAAAACAAAAACAAGTGACGGATACATATATACTGTTCTTCTCAGCAGTGTTGTTGAGATTCAGGGCACCTCGGTATGGCGTTTGGTTTGTTTTTCAAGTACATTTGGCCAAACTGCAAACCCTGAGAGTGTTTGTGTGCTTACCAATACCTTGTAAACTGTAATATGAGACTCCATGAGCACCAAATAGAAAAAAGTATGCCATTGGTATTTTAAAATGCAGATGAGAGTATCCTAATGTTTTTACTAGGCACAAGTAGGTTTTTTTCTGAAATGATCACAATCAGGCTACTTAGATATCAGTACTGTCCTACAGTATAAAACATAATTCCTGGTACCAAAAACTTTCAGCAAGCATGGCCTTTTATCTCTACCAAATCTGAAGATACCTAAGATATATTCCTTTACTCTATATAGCATTGATGAAGAAAGCAAAATCTGAGAGTAAGAAAAGGAAGTCAGAGTGCCAATTTCTAGTCACAGAGGAGAGAACTTTTCATGAAAGCTAACTTGGACATCAGAGAGTTAGGATAAATACACCAGTATGTGGTTTGTTCTTTTCACCCTATCTGCACAGTCATGCCCACAAGTGTCTGTAATATATTTTATTCTGAGGTATTCTGACTGGGGCTAAAATACTGGTGAATTAAAATTTTACATTGGCAGTGATCATGACCAAAGTCTTGCTCTTGAATGGGCACACCTTGGTGGAGTGACAACTCTTGGTTCTCAAAGGCTAGGTCAGCAGAGGGCAAGTTCTGGCAAGTCAACTAATCATCAATCTGTCTCTCAGTCAACAAGCATTTAGTATGTGGCTGTACTAGGGGCTTTGGGAAACAAATTCAAAAATGAAATAGTCCCTTGCCTCAAGGAACTTCTGTTCTATCAACAAGTCCTAACAAGTAGTGAAGGCTTTTGAATACAGGTCTTTTGATAGAGTGTTATCTAGATACCAAGTCTAGTTAAGGATGGAAACACTTCTCACCAAAGAGATGACAGAGAGGGTGATTTTTTGTTTTGGCTACAGCACCTAATGAAGGCGTCTACTAAAGCAGGGAAGATCCGGGTTCTTCTGTGGTGATGGGAAGAAATGACTCATCTTTGGAAGTACTGGTAGCAAATAACCTAGGCCATCCAGAACCCCTGGGTTATGGGGCTGATTGAAATCTGGCCATTTTGCTAACGGGAAAAGAAAGTATATCAAAGTAAAGAGGGTAGGCCAAATGGTACACACACTCTGTGGAAAACTCCAAGTAAACACAGAGTAATAGAAAACGTTTCAAGTCAGAGGACCTGGGTTCTGACCCCAGATCTACATGCAAAACCTGTGTGATTGCTCTGTGCCTCAGTTTCCCCATCTAAAACATGAAAGGGATGGATTAAGCCTTAGAATTCTTTGGAAATGACTGAGAATTAAAGAAAGTTCACACAGTGGAAGTTGGATGCCTTAATGGCTGCCATTGTGTTAACAGGGTTTGGTGTCAGAAGGTCTCACACACTCTTACTTTATTCAACATAAAGGAAGGAAAATAAATTCCAATTAATTGATAGGGCTTCTTATTCGTCAATATGTAATGCAAACTCAAGAAATGACAAAGTAATACAACATCAGGAATAGCTTTATATTTAATTAAAAAAAAAAACTCCCACCCTCTGACTTGAGGTAGAGAATTGTGTAGCAAGTCTGGCATAAGGCATTTATGTTATTAAAATCAGAGCACTGGAATTAATAAATAGCTGGTGTAAAATGAATTTCAGAGGCCAGTGGCTCTGTTTTCATCACTTTGCTTCTTATTATCCATTCAATTTTATATCCTATAGAACTCAATAAAGTGAGATAGCTCAAGCACCTGATATCTGTCTGGATCAAAAAACAAGAAGCAATATTTCTTATGTTCTCATTTCCTGCAGAACTCAGATCTTTCCCTACGTGAGGAGCTAAGGCTTGAATTTGCCATGAAGAGTTTCTGAGGTTGTTAGTGCCACTGAAACCACATCTCTGTTCCCAGGGTCTTAAGATGCTTTAGCAGTGACCTGGGCAATGTTGGGCAAATCACTCATCACTTTTTTGCACTTCAGTTTCCACCTCAATGGATGGAATTGGATTATATAAGACTTACTCCATGGTCCCTTCTAATGTTAACATTCTATGCTCTTCTGAGCTCTCAGGAAGATTTCTCTTTTCCTAGGAAATTCAATGGTGGATAGAGAATGGGACTCAGAGTTTGGCAAACCGGGTTAAAATTCTACCTTTGACACTTGCCTTTTGCATGACCCCAGGTGAGTGATTAAATCAGTTTAGGTGAGCCTCAGTCTCTTTATTTGTAAAATGCAGAAGATAGACCAAATATCCTTTCCCATATTAAACTTATGATCCTATAAAGTCCTTCACACAATAACCACGTTCTCCAAAGCTACATTTGTGGCTTTTCACTGACCTTAACAGTTTTTCTACCATCTGATCTCTGGCAAACAATGAGGAATTTCACTGGGCAAGCTCTGAATCCTTAGCACCTCCCCACTAACATTTTATGAGAAGAAGCGTCTGGATATAGAGAGGTGACTCACCCAAGAAGCCATGGGCAAATCACTTATGACCTCAGGGCTGGTCACTGCCATCAGCAAGAGGCGTAAGTCACGTAAGAGCAGGTGTAGCTCAGCGTGACAGAATTAAATGATGCTTTCAGACAGGACTTAAAAGCAAAAGACAAAAAAAGGTCCAGTGGCCTTTAGGCCCTAACACATCCCAACTGTATTTCCAGAAGATTCCTGAGAGCAAGCCACAACCACATTCTAAACCTTGTTTCTCTGATAATCAGATTCTCAGCCAAGGAGAGTTGGCTCCCACTTATTCCATGCTCAGTGGAACTTAGTTCTAGATTAGGATCTCTCTCGGGATCCCCCATATTTACACAGTGGGATCCTTTTCACTAATGATTAGTAGGCCTAACAGATAAGAGGTGTCACTATAGTGGAAAAAGACCAGTGGCCACGGGCCACACAACATAGCATCCTATGCCAAAAAACAAGTTGTTGTTCTCAGAAGCAATTCTAAAGAGAAAACAATATTGCTGGGTCATATTCTCAAGCCAAAGGTAATATTTTAAGTCACCAGGTTTTTTTTATTTTGAACAAACCAGAACAGAAAAAGAAATTCCTCGGAAGAAATATACGAGAAGATGTGTTTTGTAATCTCAAAAATCAGATTAGGGAACATTTAAATTCATTTTTTTTCCTCAATAAGGTATTTAATAGTATCTCAGATAGGGCAAGCAATCCATATTCTCTTGTTATTTATGACGGTTCAAGATTCTCAGGATAGTCTTCCTTCAATTTCCCTCAATATAATGAAATGACTAAGGGAGTGTGTACAACCAAAGCAACATCAGACGTAATGGAAAGATTCAGCAGGTCTGATAACGCTGATTAGAAAAGGCACTCTTTCAAGCATCAGAAACTGGATTCTTCCGCCATTTTGCAGCCATGTAGACTGGCCACAGTGAATCAGATCCTAGTAACATCTCATTCTGTTCCCCCAAACTTTCTTTTGTTCACTGTACCAGAAAAGCAAGCAGCTCTAGAGGGGAATCATTAAAACGGGAAGGGGGAAAAACAACAACCCAGACATCACAAACTTGTATCAAAAACCTGCATTCTGAAAGAAAAATGCCCCTTTACAGGGGACAAAGAACTTAATTGCAAATTCACTCATTGACCTTCTGTTACGTTCAACCTGTCACATTTTCAAGTGATATAGCATAGTACAAAGGAGAAAAAGAAAACCCTTATGTCTTTTCATAATCACTTTTGAGATCATACCAAATCCTTTCAAATAACTCATGAAACAAAAACTAGAGCATAACTATGCATTCTAGCAGGGCTATCCAAAGGACTGCCTTGTCACATCTGAAATCCAGATGTGTTCTGACTCCACCAGAGAATCCCAGAAGATTCCAAGTACCAAGAATGCTCCTCTGATCCAAAGGGAGATTTTGTCTGATTGGCCGAGTTCTTTCATAAGCCCCCAGGCAGGACTAGCACCTTCATTTACAAGTTTTAATTGAACCCTGTGAACAATTCAAGGATTTTTACCTCGGGGACAAATATGAAGCTTACATTCTGCATTAAATATAAAAAGAAACAATTTTACAGAAGAAAAAAAGGTTTAGTGTTATTTCAACTTGCTTTGTAAAACTACAATGATGCATATTGCTTGGAAAAACAAGAAACTTACACACTTGGTTTGTTTGGAGCAAAAAATGAGGAAAAAAGTAGAAGCTGTTTTACAGATGAATTCTTAGTACTGCTGCAAGGCGAGGTCCACATTAAACGAAGAGAGTCCTTCTGCCTTGCTCCTATAGAAACATATCCAAAGAAAACAATATTAATTTTTAAAATACATCTTATTTCTTTAAAATTATAAAATGTCTCCCAAATATTGATTTTTAAAAAAAATTTCCCCAAAGGGTTGATTCTGGTGGTCATTGTATCACATTGTAAATCACATTTAATTAACATATGCCTTTTACAAACCTAGATTTCTATATACCTCATAATAGTTGAAAGAGTCAGATGATATGGATTCAAATCCCACCTTTGGCACTGATTACCTATGTGATCTTAGATAGGTCATTAATCTCCTTGGGCTGAAATGAAAGAGTTGGTCTAATTGGTCTTCCTTCCAGCTCAGTATAAGAACTCATGCTTTGTTGAATAAAATGTTAAATAGTCAAAGCAAAGACTCCCTTCTCAGTCAATCAGCAGGCATTTATCAAGCATCTGTCGTGGGTCCTGGGTTCAGATCAAAGTCAGTCAATATGATATTGTAGAAAAAGCAACGCTCTTAGTCAGAAGACCTGGTTTCCAGCACCAGTCTGAGGTGCTTACTAGCTGTGTGACCATGAGCAAATACTTTAACCTCTCTGAGCATCAGTACTCTAATCTATGGGGGGAAGGATGATAATATTTTAACACACACATACACACACCCAGAATTTCTGCAAGAAAATGCAAACCATAATGTTTTATATAAACATAAACTATTTTCTATTATCACAATAATTCAAAGTTTGGTGAGGTTAGGTCCTATATATAAGAGTGGAGTGAGGCTTAGGGATTGTCAGGTACATATGTACAGAGTTAAATGGCCAAACTGGACTATTCTAATATTCCACCTAGACCTGGTGTCAGAAAGACTTGAGTTCAAATCCAGCCTTAGACACTTATTAGCTGTGTAAACTTGGCTAAGTCATTTAACTTTTGTCTGACTCAGTTTCCTCATCTATAAAATGGGTGAGGATAAAATGAGACAATGTTTGTAAAGCATTTTGCAAATCTTAGAGTGATATACAAATGTGGGTCATTATGGTTATTATTGTTATCATTTATTTAGAATCAAAGGCATACTTCGTCCTTAGCATAATCACACAGCCTATTCAAGGATAACATTAATAATGGGGGTGGCTAGGTGGTGCAGTGAACAGAGCACTGGCCCAAGAATCAGGAGGACCTGAGTTCAAATCCAGCCTCAGACACTTAACACTTACTAGCCGTGTGATCTTGGGCAAGTCACTTAACCCCAACTGCCCTGCCCTCCCCCCGACAAAAAGCATAAAAAAACCCAAACATTAATAATGAAACATTTAAATAAGATCAATTTTGCTAGATGCACATAGGAAAGTAACCAAGGTATTTCACTCTGTGGTAACTGTCACTACAGACACAGAAAACGTCAATCTGAAGGATTTATTAAGTGCCTACTGTATTCCAGGCATCATACTAGGTACTGAGGATAGAAACCCGAAGCGAAAACAGTTCCAATCTTCAAGTAGCTTAGATTATGTCAGGGAGATAGATACATATTCAGAATGTCCCAAAACTTAGCATAATTTTAAGTCATTAAAGCTTAAGAATTACTATTACTATTATTCAGACCAGAGGCATACTTCATCCTTAATATAATCACATAGTCCGTTAATGTATTTTTAAAAAAGCTTTAAGATGTAATATATATGTATAGATAAGCAAAATACATATATGTAAAGTAAAATGCAAAGTAATTAAGGGAATCAGAAAAGGCTTCCTGTGGGGGGAGTATTTGAGCTGAACTTTGAAGACAACTAGGAATTCCAAGAGGTCATTCCAGCCATGGAGGACCAGTATGAACCTAGAGACCATTTAACCCACCTCCTGCCCCTCCTCCCCCTCCTAATTTTATAGATGAGGAAATTAAAGCTTAATATAGGAGGAAAGTGATTTGCCCAAAGTCACACACCATACATAGCTGGTAGACCTGAAAAGTTTTATTAAAACTGAATTTTTCTAAATTGAATGATCATGGAGTTTGATATTTAATATTTTATAATCTATAAGGAGTGTTCTTATAAATCACATTTAATTATGTTTTTTACAAACCTAGATTTCCATATGGCTCCAAATGAGGCACACCCAAGGAGCAGTGAGCACCGCTTCTGAGACTGTTCCAAGATTGGCATAAATGTGGCAAAGCATAACTTGAAACCATTTCTAGCAACTGAAAATAAACCTCTTTTATGTCTATGTGCACTTTTCCTAAAAAGGAATTTTTTTTCTCATTTGAAAGGATGCAAATCTGAATTGAGCTCAAAATAAAGACCTGCCTAACAACTATAACAAAAAAATGGAATAGGTTGCCCCCAGAGGGGAGTTTTCCAGTGATGGAGGCTTTTAAGCTGGGGCTGCGTTCTCCCTTGTCTAGAATATAGTAGAGGGGATTTATGGTTCAGCTAAGGATTGGACCAAATGAGTGGCCCTAAAGAAAAAAAGTTTCAGAGATCAAAATTTACATTCCTTTGGGCAAATGAGTTTTAAAACTCCATGATATTGCCAACTCTAGGCAGCTAGGTGGTACAGTGGACAGAGATCTGGGTGTGCAGAATTCAACCCCTATCTCAGGCACTTACATGCTATGTGACCTTGGGCAAGTCATAACCTGTTTGCCTCAGTTTCTTCATCCATAAAATGAGACAGTTGGGTTGGATGGCCTCTAAGGCCCCTTCCTTTCATTCCTCAGTCTGTGATATGTATATAATTCTATAAAACCATGAAAAAAGAGAGAAACCTACAAGTTATCTTGGTAGATACAATCACATTTCACATACAAGTGGCTTCCAAATTATACTGTACTAGCAGCCCATTGGCAGTACTGATAATGGTAGCAATTTTTTCTTTATTAGAAAAACAAGGGGTCTAAGATGATAATGTAGCTGTTTAAAAACTGAAATGTGTGTTTAAAAAGACAATGAGAAGGTCTACAGCTTCATAGTTTGTATTTGTATATTTTTTACATTTTAATTCTTTGATTTAGGTTGTGCTGATAATAACATTTCAAATTACAGACCAGACCCTAATCCTGTGAAATTCAGAGGGACCATTCTGTTTTTCAGGGAGTTATCATTGTTCCTTAAATAGGATTGTTCAGTTTTGTGTGTGTGTGTGTGTGTGTGTGTGTGTGTGTGTGTGTTAAGCATAAAATCACTTCATTTAAGGGACAGGTCTTTTTCCAAATTTTACATGGTATCTATCCCATAAACTTGTCAGAAAATGAATACATTTCTAATTATTTCATTTTTCTTTTTCTCTACATACAGATTTTTTTTTTTAACCAGCATCACTCCAACCATTTCATCAACTATTTCCAAGAAAGTGGAAATTCTTTTTCTTCTGGAAAAGGAAATCCCCATTCTTTTTCATGTCAATCCCTTTTGCCTCCTACACTGTCCTCCTTTCCCTCAGTCTCTGACAATGTGGTGTCCTTTCCCTGTCCCAAGGCCAACCCTTCTACATATGCACTTGACCCCTTCTTCTCCTTTCTTCACTGACAGATCAAATCCTAATTCCCCCTCCCCATCTAATGCTCAATCTCTTCCTAGCAACTTCCTTCAAATCTTCTCAAGTCTCCCCAATCCTTAAAAATCCTCCACTCGATCTCACACCTTTGAGCTCATTCCATATCTCTACTCCCTTCCTCAACCATATCCCATGGGAAAGCCATATATATTCACTGCTTTCATTTACTCTTCAACTCTGCAATCTGGTTTCCCATCTTATCACTCAACTGGAACTGCTTTCCGCATTTTCAATTATCACAGTTGCCAACACTGAGGATCTTTTCTCAGTCTTAATTCTTCTGTACCTTAGGCACTGCATTCGACCACTGTCTTCTTTCCACTCTCTCCTCTGGATTTCCATGAAACTACTCTTTCTTCCTTAACAGTCTTCCTGTCTGACTGCTCTTTCTCAGTCTTCTTCACTGAATAATCTAGCATCCATCATCTCTCTACCTGTGAATGTCCCCCAAGGTTCTCTCCATGGGTTTAAAGGCCTTCTCTGTGCAGGTCTACCTATCCATCCCCAGAATTTCCCCTGAGCCTCGGTCCCACATCACCAATTGCCTAATTGGCCATTGCAAACTGGATGCCCTGGAGTCATTTTCAATTTAACATGTCAAAAAGTGAACTCATTATCTTTTCCCCTAAATCCTCGCCTCTTCCAGACTTTTCTATTTCTGTCTAAGGCATCACCATCATTCTAGTTTTCCATTTGGCGTTTTCTGTGACTGCCCACTCACTCCTCACATCTCCCTCATCCCACATATACCTTCACTACATGACCTCCTCTCTGACTCACACCCCCTCATTTCAGGCCCTCATCACCTCTCACTTAGATTATAGCAATGTCCTCATAATTGGTAGCCAGCCTAAACCACTCTCCCTCCATTACAGTTCAGTCTACATACTGCCAAAGTGCAATTCTGTGAGTGCAGATCTGACCTTGTCACTCCCCTACTTAATTATCTCCAAGGGCTTAATTAATTCCAAGGGCTTTCTTTTGCCTCTAGAATAAAATATAAACCCTGCTGTTTATCTCTTAAAACCCCACACAACCAGGCTCTAAACTATTTTTCTAGCCCCGCTGGACATAGCTCTCCTTGCTCTCTGCAATCTAGCCAAATGAGCCTTCTCTTTGTTCCTCCACACACAACTTTGATCTCCCCTTTCCATCCCACATGTCTGAAATGTACTCCCTCCTCCTCATGCCTCAGAGAATTCCTGTATTCCTTTAAAACACCGTTCAAGCACCGTCTTTCCTTAGGGAGCCTTCCCTGATCCCCCTTAATTGCCAGTCCCCTCTTAAACTACCTTGTATCCACTACTTAGTATATATTTGTGTTTATTTACTTCATAATTAATCTGTATACATTTTCATATGTATTTGTCTCCTCCAATAGTTAGCAAGTAGGGACTGTTTCATCGTTTGTGCTTTCTCCCCAATGTCTGGTACTTAATAAGAGTTTAATAAATATTTGCTGATTTATTGGTCTTTTAAAATAAACTGAACAGAGAAGAAAGATGAGTTCTATGGATGAAGACTCCAAAGAATACCCAAATGCTTCCCTTTATTTCCTAGTTTCTCTCCTTTTGTGGAGAATGGTTTTCTTATTGGTTTTTCTTTTGGTTTTCTTATTATCTTAAGGACAAAATGCTTTGGCAACCCATATGTTGTATGCCACTCAATACACTGAATCTTTGTATTAATAGCTAGTTTGTTGTGGTGGAAAGAACATGAGCCTGGACTCTATGTCTGGCTCCATCAGCAACAAATTAACTCTATTTCTATGGACAATTCACTGAGCTCATCTAATTCTGGGCCTCAGTGAAGCAATATTTAAACCAAGGAAGTTAGTGAACATGAAGACCTCTTTCAGGTCTAGAAGAAAATTGTTTGATTAATTGGCATTCCCCTCATCTAAAACTATGGTTGCAAAAACGCAACAAGAGGAAATTGTAGAAGTAACATATTAGAGCTAAGCGAAATAAGGATTTTTCCCGAGAAAGTAAGATTTAGGATTCGAAAAGAGCTCCCCTTCTCCAGCCCTTCCTTTTGTCCAGCAGGACGTCATCGTAGGCGTGAGGTGTTTTCTCCCCCTCATCTGAAAAGCCTGAGAATATTATTAAGAATGTCAGCACTGGAAGTTCCAAGTTCAGATTTTTCACATTTTTTTATTACAAGTTCTGTTCAATGTTTTTGATTTCATTTTGATTTTGGCAAACAGATCTTTGCTTTCACTGTTACAAGCAATTCCTTCCCTTAAGTCAATTAGCGTTATCTCTATCACTTCTTAAAGCCTTAGAGGGGGAGGGTAAATTAGGTAAAGTCCCATTGCCTGGGGCCTTAGGGGTTAAGTGACTTGCTCAAGGTCACACAGCCAGGATGTGTCAGGCCTTCCTGACTCTAAGTACAATTCCTCATCATTAAGCCAGTTGCCTCACACACTTACCTGGTCATGCTTATTTGGTTAATTTTTGTAGGCTTCTCTTCACTTAATAAGAACATCAAAATCAGTGATAGTAACAATAACTTGCCTTTATCTGGCACCTCATACTTTACAATGAGCTTCCCTCAAAGCATCCTGTGAAGTAGGTAGGCAGGTACAAGTGTAACACTTATTACTACATTATTAATTATTACTACAGGTGAGAATCTGGAGTTCTCTCTGCTGAGGATATATAACCCCATTCTTTGGATCACTCTGGTTTGAAACTTCCGAGGCATCCTCTCCTCTTCCCTCATCCTAGCCTCCCATATCCAGGCATTTGGCAAGTCTTTTCATCCAATCCTTAGAACATCTCTGACATCCATCCCCTTCCCTTTATTCATATGGTCAACACCTGGGTACAAGCTATCATTGCCTCTTGTGTAGAGCACTCATCTGGAGTGTTCCCCCTCTTTTCAGTCTCTTCCTCATCTCTCTGCTTCTCACAAGTCTTGTCTTCATTCAAGCCTCCATTCACATATTTCCTCCTATAAAAAACAAACACCGCCTCGTGCCTTCCTCAATTCTTGGAGCTCTTTCCTGCCTCAGTTTTCATTGTACTCTATCTATATATGTGTTGTGTCACATTCTTCTAGTACGGTGGTTCTCAACCTTCCCGATGCCTCGCCCCTTTAATACTGATAGAGGAGTGGTGTCTCGGTTCCTCAGACCATCAGAAATATGTGTTTCCTGATGGTCTTAGGCGACCCCTGTGAAAGGGTCGTTCTTCCCCTAAAGGGGTTACAACCCACATGTTGAGAACTGCTGTTCTAGTAGAATGTAAGCTCCTTGAGGGCAGGGACTTTTTCATTTTTGTCTTTGTATCTCCAATGTCTCATACAGTGCCTGGTACTCAAGGGCACTTAGTAAACATTTGTTGATTGGTCCATATATCCTTCTGTTTGAGAGGTATGGTGATATAATGCACAGAGAGTTGACCTTTGAGTCAGGAAGGCATGGGTTCAAGTCCAGCAGCTGAAACATATTGTTTGTATGACCCTAGAAAAGTTATTTATCTTCTCAGGGACTTTGGCAATTCTCTAAGATAATAATTTGCAGAGTCAATTTGCATTGGTTAGAAAGAATTTCCTCACTGGAAGTTCCTTATGCACAGATCTAGTTTTAAAAAAAAAAATCACTTCCTCCCTTGCTCTGCTTAGAATTATACCCAAAGAGAGGAGAGAAAATTGTCATGTGTAGCTAACAGCCCATGCCTTGGGTTATATGATATTTTGAAAGTCCTCAGGGGATATCAGAATACCCTGGCATTCCACCAACTAGTCACAATGAAGGAATCAGTCTTCTAGAATGGTGCTGTAGGCATTCCTACTAGTTTTAAGTCTTGCTCCACCCCAGGGCAACCCCAGGGTAAATACTTCCAGCCTGGATTGGGTTCAGATAACTTGGTGCTTCCCCTGGAGGTCTATTCTAGGAATGGACTGACTCTGGTGATCTAGAAAGGCTCCCCCTACCTGAAGCATAAACCTCCTCTATGGCATCCCCAGCAAGTGGTCATCAGCCTTTCCTTGAACTCTGGAAGTGACAGGGAACTCACTACCTCACAAGGCATGCCAAATCATAATAGCTAGCTCTAATTGCCAAGAAATACTTCCTTATACTGAACAGAGATCTTCCTCCCAGTAATCGCCATCTGTGGTTTGATTACAGGGCTTTCTTGGTGAACTAACCCTTCAAGGGAGGTCCTAAGGAGTCTAACCTAAACAGGCAGGCATCTCTTATATGGGTACTCCTCAGGAGGAGTAGACCCACCATGACTGATTAACGATCTCATGGACAGAAAAGCCCAGTCAGTAGACCAAGAGTGAGCTTCCCAGTGCAAAACTACTTAGAAGGATTTTCTACAACATCATGGCCCTAGCTTTTGGATGCTTCCTGGCCCAGCCCCAGAGCAAAGTGATATGGAGTTCCAGTTGCCTGATGGGGCAGTGGGGTTGGCTTCTAGATTGGAACAGCGGAGAGAGGAGGGAATGCAAATGACAAGCGAACACATTGGTTATCCTTCTGGATAGTTCCTGTGGACGTTTGCCTTCCTAATTGGTCTTATGGCCTCATCTCTTCTCTCTCCAGCCCATCTTCCACACAGCTGCCAAGAAGATGTTCCCAAAGCACCTTCTCACCATCTGTCTCTCCTGCTCAAGGGAGAGAGTCACAAAACAATAAGTGTTAATCAATCAGAGGAAAAACAAGTTCTTTTCCTTTCTTTTGTTGGATCTGTGATTTCTTTAGTGTGGAGAGCTCCCAACAAGGAACTTTTTCTACCAATTCAGATCTGCACCTGCTTTGCAGCAACTGAGAGGCTTGGCAAGTTGCCAGCGGACCAGAGATGTTAAACCACTTGCCCAAGATCACACAGTTCATACGAGTCAGAGACAGGACTGGAACCCAGCTGACACCAGCTCCCTAGCCCTGACACTATGATGTAGTCAGGAGAAATTGCAGGGAAGAAAGGAAGCATAATAGGATGGGATGGGGAGGCAGGATAACAAAAGAGAAATCTAAGCACAGAAGTAGCTGAAATCAAGAGGGAAGAAGAGATTCAAACAACTGAGTCAGAAAATCAGGGATGGATTGGAAATGGCTCCTTACCTCGGGAGCCAAGCAATCTTGTTGCAGTTAGTAGTATTCAGGAACACACTAATTGGAGTATTAGGCTAGGGGTTCTTACACATTTTGGGTGAATAGAGCACTGGGCTTGGAACCAAAAATGCCTGAGTTCAAATCTGGCCTCAGATTCTTCCTTAGCTATGTGACCCTGGGCAAGTCACTTAACCTCTGTCTGCCTCAGTTTCCACATCTGTAAAACTAGGGTAATAATAGCTCCTACCTCATAGGGTTGTTGTAATAATATATGTAAAGCACTTTGCAAACCTTAAAGCAATATAGAATAGATATATGTGTGTATATGTATATAGACATATGCATATAGATCTATATCTACATATCTGTATATCTCTCTCTGTATGTATGTATATATATATATATATATATATATATATATATATACAAGTCCACGGACTCCTGTGCCCAATTCCTCTGCCTCCCTGTCAAAATGCCGGTTACATACAGAACTTACTTGAGAGGAAGCAGACTAACAGAAGTTAGGAGAAGAGCAGTTGCTCTCAGGACATAGTTCCAGACTAGGCAGTCAGCAGTGATGCATAGCACAGATGTGAGACCATGAAGGCAAAGGCTACGAGCCCATGGCACATTTCCTTCTGTATGGTGTTTTTATCAAGAATCCTTTTCTCTTTTCTCCGTGATCACTATTCTCCTTTCACATGGGGGGAAGGAGAATTTCAGGGAGGTCCAGTGACTTGCTTTTGCTATAGCCAGCAAGTGGCAGAACGGGCAGCTGGATTCAGTTCTCCTGACTCCAAGACCAGGGCACTTTCCATTACAACAGGCAGCCAAGATGGTATGTGACCAAACTCAGCAGGCAGAAGGGACAAGGGACTCGTCTGCTCTGGCAGCCTCTCACTGAGCCTGTCTGGCCTGTTACAAATAGTCAGCACTGGGTTCTTTGGCCTTTGCTGACCATCATCACTGCCTTTACTGATAAGATTATCACTCAGGTCCTGAAATGGTTTCTGATCTTTCCTCAATATTTGTGATATATTCAAGTCAAGTCAAGAAGCTCCTAGTGCAAGCTGGGCAGCTAGGTCGCTCAGTGGATAGAACACTGGCCTGGAGTCAGAAAGACCTGAGTTCAACTGTGACCTCAGACACTTATTAGTTGTGTGACCCTGGGCAAGTCACTTAACCCTGTATGCCTCAGTTTCCTCATCTGTAAAATGAGCTGGAGAAGGAAATGTATCTTTGCCAAGAAAACTACAAAAGCGGTCACAGAGTCGGATGTGACTGAAATGACAAATAAACAAAAAGTTAGTATTAATCACAGTGTAAATCACTGCTTCTCTCTAACTGCAGCAACTGAAGAGGAAAATAATTATTATAATAATAGTTAATATTTATCTAGAGGCAGCCAGTGGCTCAGTGGGTAGAGCACTGACCTGGAGTCAAGAAGACCTGAGTTCAAATGTGGCCTCAGACACTTACTAGCAGTGCGACCTTGGACAAGTCATTTAACCCTGTCTGCCTCAGTTTCCCCATCTGTAAAATGAGCTGGAAAAGGAAATGGTAAACCACTCCATTATCTTTGCAAGAAAACTCCAAATGGGGTTATGGAGAGTCAGACACAACTGAAAATTACTAAACAACAAAACCTATATGCCAGGCACTAAAATTAGTACCGAGGACACTCACAAAAAGGCAAAAATAGTCCATAGGGGGAAACAACATGTGAACAACTGTATACAAACAAAATACAGATGGAATTGATTAAAGATGATCCCAGAGGACAGGCATTCACATTAATGCAAGCTGGCCAAGATCTCTGGAAGAAGGTGGGCTTTGAACTGGGACTTAAAAGAATCCGGGAGGAGGTGGAGATGAGGTGGGAGAATGTTTCAGGAATGGGGAACAGCTGGCGAAAATGCACAGGGCTGGGAAATGGTTAGGGGTGTTTGAGGAACAGCAAATAGGCCAGTGCCACTGGAGCAAAGAGCACCCCTCATCACCCCACTACCACATCCCCCAAAGAGCAGAAGGTCCTAGATGGCAGGAACAACCCCATTTTGGACTTTGGATCCCAGGAACCTAGCACACAGTAGGCACTTAATAATTATTGCATGGAAGTTGTTGGATTCATGGTAGTATGAACCCACGTGTTCATTTTGAATGTATACCCCTTACATAATTGTTTGAAAACTGAATTAGGGGCAGCTCTGGGGTGCAGTGAATAGAGCATCGGCCCTCGAGTCAGGAGGATCCAAGTTCAAATTCCATCTCAGACACTTAACACTTACTAGTTGTGTGACCTTGGGCAAATCACTTAACCCTAACTGTCCTGCCTTGAAGTCACCTATAATTTATAGATGACATATGTACAGGAATCAAATAATACAGAAATAAGAAAAACCATCTCTGAAAAGCTAATAATGTGGATGGGGAGGGAAGAGAAGGGATTCTATATTTCTCCCAAATGCCCACAGAGCACAAACAGCCTCCTTCTCTCCCTCCTCTTAAGCTCTACCTCCTGCACATACATACTTCCCTCCGTGCCCCTAAAAATCAGGTTTGAAGATTAGGGTTTGCCTAGAGGTGTCTTAGATTCAAACAAAGGAATAATTCATGTGTAATGGTCCCTTGCAGAGTCCTGGACACTCTTCTAAGAGTCCAGCTGACCAAGAAGCTCAGGCAGGCATGTTTGCATGGGCTATGCCTTGTGTCTGAGAATATAAACAAAGGAGAAAGTGAGCATTTTTATTCGATCTGATTGCCTTCTCTAATGAAAGACAGCAATTCTCCCCCTGCAATCAGAAGAATGTCAGTCCTGAAAAGATTAGTTAGTATCCCAGAGTACACAGATTCCCAGGTTAGGAGCATAGTGCAGTCAGATCTGGGTCTCTTCATGCACAACCAAAAGATGGCGACCCAGCCAGTACGTGGGTGTATGTTGCAACACTGGCATCTTCAGCTTTTAGAAAGGTCAAGTTTTGCAACGGAGCCGCTGTGAGAGAGAATGAGTGTGCCTGCGTGTGTGGGAAATGCCTCTAGTAATAGCCAATGAAGACATAAATGGAACTTACAGTCACACAGCAAAGCTAAAGACCAAGAGCTTAAGAAATGGCACTTCAATTAGGAATATTATCAGATTCAAACAGGAAAGACATATGAGAGAGCAGGATAAGGGCCATGTGGTTTCTAATAACCACCTTTAAAAAGAAAAGCAAATTGCTTTTGGCACCCACTGAAAAGCAATCGGACTTATGAGATTCCTCAATTCGGCTGTCAATAAATGCGTCCTTGGTGCTGGGAACAGTGCTAGGTGCTGGAAATAAAAAGATGAGTAGGAAGCAATCCTCAAATTACTACTTTATTTATGCTATTTGTGCCACAGTGGAGGGAGGGGGTGGGGAGGTGATAGAGGGGGAAGGGTGGGAGTGGAGGTTCAGAGAGGCCAGGAGAGAAGGCTAGAGAGA
This sequence comes from Pseudochirops corinnae, assembly GCA_028646515.1. Classification (NCBI taxonomy): domain Eukaryota; kingdom Metazoa; phylum Chordata; class Mammalia; order Diprotodontia; family Pseudocheiridae; genus Pseudochirops; species Pseudochirops corinnae. Next base: position 24,149,848 of record CM053592.1, on the reverse strand, counting down.
GTATGGATAAATAACACCCACAGCCAATCCACAAGCCTCTTATTTCTTCCCAGTTTTCACTTTTTTTCGAAGCTTTAGCAATTAACTAAAACATAGCCTCTTATCACCTCTCCTTCCTCCTGCCCTTAGGTTCTAAGGAAAAGTAAAGTGACTGAAGCCAGAGAGGGGATGAGAGGCACATGAAGGGTTAGAGGGCGATGGAGCAGAAGAAGCGGATGGCACGGGTGGTCCAGAAACCTGAAGGGGGAAGGAGAAGAACCTGGGGTTTTTTAAGTTTGGGTATATATAGCTTCCAGTAAGGAACTCCGACTGCCAGTGCAGATTGGCTCCTGTAGTCTAGGTTTAGGAGAGGTGGCCACTTGAAATTTAGCTCCTGAGTAATTAGAATGGGATGGAATCTAACAGTCCTGAAATGCCCACATGGCAAAGATAGGACTCTCTCCCTCCACCCTGGGAAGCCCTAGCAACGGATTGCGTGTATGCAGATTTATATATACACACATATACACATATACATTTAAAAACATGATTCTGGCAAGGGCTTTTTCAAACTCCCAAAGGGGGTCATGACACACAATAAGAGGCTGAGAATTCCTACTTTACAATTTATGGACTTCCAACAAATGAAATTCAGAACTTACCAGGAACTGCTTCTGTTTGTTTTCCCATAAATGTTTTTGCTCATCATCTGTGTTCCACCACGAAGCTCATGGTGGTACCATCAAAGGATGGGGGTGTGATGATCCTTGGCCCCAGTGGCTGTGAGGTGATGCTGATGACAGGCTTGCCATGCACCTGGGCGAAGCCCTTGGCACCCACAAGCTGGGAGGTTGCAGGGGGGCCAGAGGATGAAGTAGAGGAGGGAGGCTGGCCCATGGCAATAAAATATGGGGTCTCAGCAAAAGCCATATCTCTGGGGGCTACTGTGTCTTTGCCAGAGGGATCTCTAGTCATGGGAGAGAGCTCACTTCCTCCAGGAGTATGGGTGAGGGTCGTTGGCTGCAGGGCATTGGGGGGCAGCATTGGGGGCAGGAAGCCAGGGTAGATCATGTAGGTGGGACCATAGGCAGCAGGGCTCAAAGCTAAAGGAGGGACAGGGATGGACATGGGGGTAACTGCCTGCTGCTGGGAAGTCATGGGGACATCTACATACTGCCCAGTCTCTGGATCAAATAGCCGCCTTGTCATGGGTTGAACTGGTGTGTCTACCAGGTAGTACTGGCCAGTGGTCAGGTCTAGGAGCATCTTCCTCTGGGTTTGCTGAGGCTGTGGCTGCTGGAAGGGGTCCGTTGGGCCTGGAGCTGCTGCTGCAGGAGGCGGGGCAGAGATGCCCGGAGGGGAGAAGCACAGTACCTGTGATTGGGCCCCGTGCAGGGTAAAAGGCAGTGACTGCTGGTGATAGACAGCGGTGGGGGGATGCTCAGGGCTCTGGGGTACGGCTGGAGCCGAGGTGGCCGGGTCGCGAGCATTGTCTGTTTTATTCCGCCAGCTAGGCCGACTGACCCCACTGCTCTGGGCACCCTTAGCACTGTTGGGGACCTGGCTGCGGGCACTTAGAGGCGGCAGGCTGCAGAGAGTGGGAGCAGAGGAAGCCACTGCTCCTGCTCTTCCAGGTACCTCGGCACCTCCCACGTTCCCTTTGAGAGGGCTGCCCAGGTAGCTCCCACTGTCACTGCTGGCTGAGTCCAAGCCCTTCTCCCCATCACTCACATTTTTCTTGCTAATGGTTTCAGTGGGCAGCGCTCGAGTGGCTGGAGAAATCTTTAGGGACCGGAGTCCCTGGGATTTGATCCCCTTTGCGGTGGAAGAGCTTTCCTGGGCAGGCCCTTGAGGGAATTTGCCGGCGATCCCGCCTGCCACCACAGCTGTTTTCTGGTTACTTACTGTGAAGGTATTTCGGTTGCTAGGTAAGGAAGGTAAAGGCTGCAGAGGTTGGGTTCTCTCCACATCTTTGTGGGCCGGGGGAATGTAGAGAGATCGGGGCCTTTCCCTAGCCATGTTCTCAAAGGCTGCAGCCCTGGCTGACACACTCTCAGCATTGGGATTGGAGTTTCTTCGCTGAAGGCGTTCTGGGGCCACCCCCCTCATGACCACCCCGCTCTTCCCCCCTGGCCCTCGTTCTTCTAGCTCGACCGATCTCTTGGCTGGCTTGCCTGCTTCCCCCCCAAGGCCTTCTCGTTCTTCACTCTCGATGAGGGACAGCACATGACTGTCAGTCATCATGGGCAGTGGGTCACTCTTGCGTTTCCATTCATACCTGTTGAAGCTATACAGCTCTTCCATGGATCTCACGGCGGCTGTGAGCTTCTCTAGGGCATTACGTGTTGGTTTGGGGGCTTTCACCTCCTCCTTGGCCTCTTCGTCCTTGGACTTTTCTGGTGTCTTCTGTGCAGATGTCTTGGAGACAATCTTTAGCACAGGCAGGTGGGAACCCTGTTCAGTCTTATTGGGAGCAATGGTGGCCACAGGCAACCGACCAGATGCCCTGTGAACTAAGACTGTACCTTCTGGAGAAGATGAGGGAAGGGTCCTAGTGGCAGCTTTCCCCGTGCTCTCCCTTAGATCTCGGTCCATGCCTTCCTCTCTGTGGTTCGCTACGACTTGATATGTGATCACCATTGGGGACAGGGACTTGGGCGCGCTGCCACCTGAAGAAAGCTGCCTGGGTTTCGGTCCCGAGATCCCCTGTTCAGGGGTCACACTTCCTTTATCACTACTTTCCCCAGATCCTTTGATCAATTTCCTGACATCTCTGACCTGGTGGAGCGGCCCTTGAGTTTTGGATTTGTCCCTCACATCCCGTACTTGGAACTGGGGAACCTTTTCCAAGCTATCCCCCCTGAAAAGTTTCTGCTGCGCTCTGCTGTTGTCCTCAATGGTCTTGAGAAGGGTTGAAGTGCTGCTTCCTGCCAGCTTCGGGGTGAGTAACTTGGCTATATTAAAGTCGGCACTAGGCTCCTGCACGCTGCCCAGGCGGATCTTGATTTCAGGGACCTTTGGTTTGATCACAGCTGTGGAGGCAGCCTGGGCTGTAGGATATTTAGTGGCCTGTTTTCCTGGCTGTTTGTCTTTGGGAGTGTGCTGGATGTTGGGGACGAAGAGTCGGGACATGATCATTGACTTGTCGGCTGATATCTCCCCAAGGTCAGCCTTCCAGTCCCCACCTTTGGAGAGCTTCAGTTTCCTGATGGGAGCCTTCTCCTCCAGTTTCTCAGCCTCCCTCTCCTTCCAGGACCTAAACGCGCTGTTCTGGCTACGGAAGAAGATGCCCTTGACAGTTTCAGAGGCACTCTTCTTAATTCCACACACTTCTTCTGGCCGATGGTCAGTAAAGGATCTGTTGGATCCAATATTGCTTTCTCGGGGAGCACTTGCTTGAAAGACTGGAGATTTATCTTCAGAGACTGGAGTGTCCCCACCAGCATCTGAGACACTGACCACTGTGTACTCAGAGCTGGCCTCTGAGTAGTGGGAATTCTGTCTTTGCAGGCCCTTCTCGGGGGCCTTCTCCCAACCCGAGGAGTCCTCAGGCTCCCTGAAGGAGCCAGGGGGTTTCTGGTGAGATGTGTCTGAGACTTGCCCCCGCTCCATTTTGAACTCCTGTTCCCGCTGCATCTTCTTGGAGATGACATTTTTGAGAAGACTGGAAGCAAATTTGGACTTTTTCTGTGTCCCTTCTGCCCGAGAGGAAGGCTTGTTGCTTTCGGAGGTCTCTGAGCCATCATCTGTGTAAACTGACCCCGGGGCCTTGGCACCTTTTTTTACGGACCCAGCAACAGAACTTGCTTTGCTCTCGCTGCGTAAATTTAGCGTCTCCAAAAGGGTGACGACCCGGGAGCCACTTTGGACCTGTTTCTGGAAGCACAAAGGTGTCTCCACGTGGGTGATCTCCCCATCTACCTTGCTGACCACAAACTCCAGGGCCTTGGTTTGAGACTTCTTGGACTGGATATAGAGTTGGTCTGCAGGGGTCCTGGCCCCTGTACCTTTCCGCAGCCCTGCAGCTACAGACGCAGCGCTGTTCTTCAGTAGGCTCTGCTCCACCCTGGCCCCGAGACCCCCACATTTTAGATCCAAGAAGGTCGACCAGCGGCCGATGCTGACGTCAGAGAGGGCTGTGGAGGGAGCTCTAGAGTTAATGTTAAGGGCCTCAAAGTAAGGGTAAGCCAGGCTCCGAAAGGCTCGGGATGTCAGGTTACGCACCTCTTTATCTGCATCGTCCAGCTCACTGACCGCACTGGACGCCCCGCTCGAGTAATCCACCAGCTCCTTGGCCCGGATGGCCCCACACCTGGTCTGCAGGCGGGCAGGTACGGCGATAAACTTCTTTGCATGGTCTTGAGCTGTTGCTGCAGCTGGGTGCGGCTTGGGCAAACTTGAATTGTGTTCAGCAGCTGAGGAGACTCGGAGGCTCATTTCGCCTTCATGCTTGGCAGCGTGAATAATGTTTTGCTTTGCCCGCACGTTGCTAGGCTCATTTATAGCCCGGGAAGTTGGTTTGATTGATAGGCGGATCTGGCCTGGAGCGTTTCCACAGCTGCTTGGGGCTGCTGCTGCTGGGGCTGCTGCTGCTGCTGGAGCTGCCTTCTGGGGCTCGCCTGGGGGCTCACATGGGGGGGTGGCAGCAGCCGCAGTATCAGTGTCACTTTCAGAGAGGGTGCTGCCCACTTCAGTGCTACTGGTGTCACAGCCATCGCTGGCCATGGGTGCGTGCCCTGGCTCACTGCTGATGGGGGTGGGAGACCTGGTGGCACTGGTACTCGGGCCAGTGCTTAGGTAGCAGCTGTCTTCGGTTGGGGTGGTGTTATCCCCGGGGGTCTCATCGCTACCTCCGAAGGAAGCATAGTCAACGAAAGAGTAGATCACGTTGTTGTCTTCGAAATCCCAGCGAGAGGCCAATCCGAGGTCAAAGTCTGTGTCCTGTTCGACTTCACTCAGCTGGATCTCATGGGTGGTGATGTAGTGAGCCTCCTCATTTGGTGGGGGGTGGCTGCAGCCCTGGGCCTTGGCAGGAGTGACCCTGAACCCTGCTGGGCCTCCTCTTCCTGCTCCTCCTCTTGCTTTTCCACCTTCTCCCCCTCTGGGCTGGTGGGATGGCTTGCAGTCCTCAGGGCAGCTGGGCTCATGGTCGCTGGCCTCACCGCTCTCACTCTCAAAACCTAAGGAAGAAGATGAGGAGGCTGGACCACCAGTGGATGTAGTCCTGTCGTCCAGGTTGGGGGAGCAGGCTTCTCCTACCTTGTCTGCTGGGGAAGAGGAGGCAGAGGAGAGAGAAGAAAAGGTCTTGGGGATCCCATGGCTGTCGGAGGGTTCCGAGGAGGTAGGAGTCTGGGGGATGGGGGCAGTGGGCTCATCCGGGGGGCTGCTAGCTTTGCTCTGGGGGCTCCCAGGGCCTCCCACTAGAGTTAAGTTCAAAGTCCCAGGGCTTTCTCTGGCGGCTTCAGCGGGGCCACAGATCTCCACATATTTTGCTTCCCCCGATGGCTTTGGAAGCGACAGCTGCTGCTGTTGCTTGAGGTCCCGGCTGCCATGTCTGCTGCCCTTCCCATCCCTGATCTCTCTCAGTTTGGGCTGCTTCACTGGATCAGGAGTGGTCACTTCCATAATGATCCCTTCCTCAGGCTGCAGTGACAGGAGGAGACAGTGGTGAGAGCTGAAGGTGTCTTGGATCCTACCCTGGCCCCCTCTGGGACGAAGAGTTGCCTGGAGAAGGGACCCACGTGCCTGAACTGGCCCCCTAGCTGGGGACACTTCTGCCACTGAAACAAGCTTCAACTTCTTCAGCCCCTGTGGCGGGGCCTGGGCAAACCCAAGGGAGATGGGAAGGCCCCTGGATGGGGTGGCGGAGGTGGCCGCAGTGGTCTGTGCTGGGGGGGCTGTTGTTCCTGCCGTGATAGCTGCCAGGGTCTTGTAGCTGAGCTTTCCCGTACAGTTGTTGGCTTGGCACTGTCTGAAGCTATGAGACTGAATGCCATTGGTAACAGAAGGAGCAGCATCTGTAGCTCGACAGGGAGACACCCAGAAATGAAGGGAAAGCATGTGTCGGTTCTTGTGTAGCCTTGTCCAGGTCCTGAATGGGGTGAGAGAGGTTCACGTCATTCCAGAAATATTTTTAGTGTCCAGTCTCCAGCCATACTGAAACCAAACTTCTGGATGGTGAGGAGGGGTTCCACAAAGAATTTTGAGAGAGACAGAGACAGATAGACAGAGAGACAGAAAGAGACAGAGAAGAGACAGAGAGAGAAGAGACTGACACACACGCACACACACACACACACACACACACACACACACAGAGAGAGAGAGAGAGAGAGAGAGAGAGAGAGAGAGAGAGAGAGAGAGAGAGATGGAGGGAGACAGAGAGAGATAATAGAAATTTGGGAGTGGGGAGGTGTGATAGAGTGCAACCACAAGTTTTTATTCAAAACAATCAGAACAGGCTATAACCTCTGCTTTAGATGGGTTGAGGAAATAGTAAATTATCCTTCAACTTCCTCACCTCTTTCACCCCTCAAAGTTCCAAATTAACGGGACTTTTCTCTTTCTCTCTCCCAGTTTTCCATTGCATCTCTTTAACATCACATTCTTCATGCACAGAAATCCTGGAAAAGTTTCAAGATTTCCCTTGTGCTGAGAAGTGGTGTGAGTTTCTCTTGAAAAGTCATCCAATTGCTCTTAGCAGCTGAAGAGTAAGTGTTCTGGTAATACTATTGTTTATAGAGGAAAGGATCCTTTGCTACATACCCCAAAGGTATCCTCTCTAACCCTCCCTCCCCCCCCCCCCCCATGCTTTTTGGAAGTATTCATCTAGAATCTTCTTAGAGTCAACAAAAAGGACAAAGATGTATTTTTCACAGAACGTGAAAGTGAGGTTTTCTAAAACTTTACAAATACAGCCACTAAAGTAGAGAAATCAGAAAGAGTTGAGGGCAGAAATGGGCACTCTACCTCCATTCCCCCAAGAAAAGTTTCCAAAGGTGTCCAAATTTGTGAAACCATGGCCAGACAATAAGCCCCTAATTAAATATAGCCTCAGCTACAGTCCCTGATTAGATTACACTGGCCCTCCTCCAGTGTTTCAGGGCACAGTCAAAAGACTCTCCAGAACAACGAAGTTTACCCTTCGTCAGTACCATGCAGCTTGGAGAGAGGTTCAAAGAGGAAACACAACCCAGTAGCATACCCTTCGGAAGTGGAGCCCAAATCCCAGCTCACTGGCTTTGAGGTTCATCCATTCAGTCCATTCACAGTGGTCTGAGAAGAAGGATGGGTCAGCCGGAGATTTGGGCTCTTTGCTGGTGATCTCTGAAGCAGCTCCCCTGGTTGTGATCTGTGGACATCTACAGCTCCTGTATTTTGTCAAGATCAAATCCTCTTCATCTGCCAGGACCTTACTTCCCCCACTATACATAGGCTATGTGTCACTTATGCCGATGGAATAAAGCCCTATTTTAAACATCCCCATTTGTGGGAAGCAGAAATAACATCATCAACCATTCCCTTGAAACAAGAATGTCACCCCCACACGCAAAAATGTTCTTCCTTCTGGATCCAGGCGTGGGTGGACAGGGAGTGGGGTGCCTAACACCACCTGAAGGGTATACCTTCCAAAGCAGGTGTCTAAAAGAGCAACCTTAATGGTCTCTCCCACACTGGCTTTTTGCCAAAAGTATAATGAGAGATCTAGAGAATAAACAATCCCAGTGTGATACAAAGCTATTAAAGATGCTTCTTTCAAATTACAACTTCAATTTTTCAGCCTCTTGGGTGTAGACATTAATATTTATTACTGCATAGTCTCCCATCAGGGCTGGAACTGCAATAGAAAGACCTGAATTTTGTCCCAGGGTACCAACATTTAGAAGGAAGAAAACAAAAGAATGATTTTTAAATTGGGAGATTAAAATTATTGTAGCTACAGCTTAACAATACTTTCACTCATTTAGTATCACAGAAACTAGTTAGCAAGAAGATTTATTTAAAATCTCCAGCTGAGTCCTGCTTCTCCCCAGATGGAAGCCATTCCTGTAATGGTCTTCCCACGTTTCCAGGATCTCCCTCAACATTGGCTGGCATCTCTGGGCCTCTGTGTTGCTATTAACAGTTTGTGTCCAGAAGCTTCCCCACCTAGGGAGCTGGGATCCTAGGTTCTCCCTCTATGATGGTCTCAAGGATAGATAATGCGGGTTGCCAAAATGCCAATTTACAAGCCTGAGCCCCACATGGGAAGACTATCTACACAGCACTAAAACAACTGATTAACAATGAACATTTTAGTCAGTCAACTTACTTGACAACAAATAAATGGATTGATTTTTTTCTTAATTGATTAAATTAATCATTTGTTTAAGTGCCAGACACAATGCAGATTAAGAATTTAGGGAAACACTTTGCTTCCTTAGGGCCAGTGGGGTATATTCAATGTTTGGTTTCCCTTTTAAAGGGAATCATACCCCACCCAAGGGTATGATTATACTTGAGATCTGAGGAACATATTACTTTTTTAACAGATGAAAATTTTTAATTTTGTTTTTAATTTATGAAATAAAACAAGCATTTCCATAACATAGTACAATTTTAAAAAGATGATTGTACATGTATCTGCTAATCTACTATGACCAACTTGCTATTTATTCCTTTTTAATATACAACAAAATTATCATATACATTTCTTTTTTTCCTTTTTTTTTCCTTTCCCCTCTCCTCACATCCCTTGCCTTAGAGACACTTATTGAGTTTGCTTGATTAACAAATGACAATAACATTGAATGAGATTGTCCAGTGAAAAGAGTCATACTCCCATCACTTCCCATGCATGTTAGAAGTCAGTGGCCATTTAAGTTTCCCTGTTGATACATACCGGAATATTTCCCAGTCACTCTGGGCAGCAAGAGCGCTCTCTTCTTTGGCAGTCCTACAGTCATTTTTGACGGATGAGCTCAAAGATTGCTTACCTGATCTCAACTCTTGAGCAATTAGTAGTGACAAATGTCACTAATGTTAACTGATGTTGCGTAGACTCTCTTCGTGAACTAAGCAAAATTCACTCCTTGGATAGCTCTATATGGGAACTGAAAGAGGGTAACAAAGGGGGTGATTCAGATATATTATTTTTAACTGCACATGGAATATTCTGTGGTATTACCTGTTAACCTTGTATGACACATCAGAATTTGTAAACAGTGAAGTGATTAAAGAAATTAAGAATGACAACTGGGTCTTCATCTAATAAAAGATGATGAGTCCCATAATTGTGAATTTAGAGCTTGAAGGTCATCTAATATAATGCTTTACATTTTTACTAATGGGGAAAGGTACAAAGAAGGGCAACCAGATGCCAAAATAGAGTGAAAGATCTGGAGTCAGAAAGACCTGAATTCAGATCTTACCTCACTCAATCACTTACTAGTGACCCTGATCAAGTCATTTAATCCCTTTTGCCTCAGTTTCCTCATTTGTAAGTTGGGGATAATAATAGCCATGATGGATCAAACTCCAGGGTTATTGTGAGGATGAAAATGAGAGGATATTTGCATTAAAACTCTATGTAAATGCTAATTATTATTATCATCATTGTTGCCCAGATTACACACAACTCCTCAGTAGAAATCATAGAACTAGGAGGTACCTTAGAGGCTCCCTGGTCCAGCTCCCTTGTTGCATAGATGAGGAAGCTTCGACCCAAGGAGCTTGAGTGACCTGTCCATTGCAATAATTGTCAGGGGCATGATTTCAGATCTCTGTGTTCCTCTGACCCCAGAGTATTTTTCCCATTGTGCCAGCAGAACCAGGCTTTGAAACCATTTTATCTGACCCTAAATTCAGGAATTGTTCCACCTCACCAAAAAAACTGCAGGGTCAAAAGCATGTGGAGGTCCCATAGCTCCTATTCATTTTCTCCATTGGCAAGTCTCAGACCTTGGCTCACTGGTCAACCTTTTTGGGCTTGGGGGTGGGGGGAGGGTGCAGTGGGGGGAGGTATGGACATGGACCCCTTCATGCCTGGAGCTCCAGAATTCAGTCTTCTTTTGCACCCCAACTCTCTGAAAGTAGCACCCAGCCTTTCTCAGTTTTTAAAGGGGTTTATTACTAGATACTTCAGTAAAACACAAGACATTAAAGTAACAGACATATGGTAAAAGAACTCTAATAATTAATTAACTCTGGGCTTCCAAGCAAACATACAGAGAAGTTTTGACTTCTATTTGACTAAGACAACTGAGGCCAGGTCACAAGATCTCCTCCAACTCCTTAAAACTCCTCAGCAACCGTGCCTCCTTTAACCCTGTGCCCTCAGTCCCCTTCCTGCTTTCCCCAGGACTCTGATCCAGCAGTCATTCCTTCCTTCTCAAAATGCCAACTAGTCAACAACAACTCACCAAGCTTTCCTTAAATACCTACTCAGTTGCCAGGCTCAGTGATACAAATTTAAACAAAACAAGTCTCTGTGTTCCAAGGTCTTAGATTTTATGGAGAGGGATTCATTTTATTGTCTTCAAGGTTCTTGCTTTTAATTCTAGCTTGATTTACACAGTTAATACCAGATGCATACAAAGTCAATATACAATCATTTGGGGGTTTATGGGGGATTACTAACAACTGTGGGGAGTGAGGAAAGGCTGGGTGTTGGTGGTGACATTTGAGCTGCACTTTGAAGGAAACTGGAGATTCCAAAAATTGGAGGTGAGGAGAATTTGCATTTCAGGCAAAAGTACAGATAGGAGATGGGAGCAGTGATGAAACCAGCTGGCTGGAATATAGATTGTGTTGAGAGGGGTATGATATACAATAAGCTTGGAAAGATGGGTTGGAGTCAGATCATGGTGAGCTTAAAATCCTCATGGCAGACTTGAAAGTTATGTTGACTCAGTGTTGCCTTGTTCCCCATCCCTGCTTGTTAACCAGTGTTGAGGGAGGCCCTGGTAGAGAAAGAGACACCAAGTCTTCAGCTTTCAGTGTCACCTGCTTTTTGTCACTTTTGTCACCTGTTCTTCCTACCTTGGGGAGGAACTGAGACACAAGGAGCCGGTCTCTTCCGCTGAGGTGCGCCTGTCTGAATTGTCTTCAAGTTACCCATAAAAGCTGGCTCCCCCTTGAAGCCAGTGCTGATCTTCAGCAATCAGCCCATCAACATGCTGCCACCATGACTTACTTACAATAAAATTCTTTAAATTCTCTTTGTTCTGAGTTTTGCCTTATTAATCAGGGTGAAAGCCCAAATGGAGAATTTTCCTTTCAACAGACCAAACAAATAAATGTGCATTTTGTTCTAAAGGCAAAAGATGACCATGGAAGCTTTTCAAGGAGGAAACTGACATGATCAGCTCGTGATTTTGGAATATCAGTTTTGGAGCTACATTGAGGATGAATCAGAACGGAGGGAACCTAGATGCAGGCAGATTTAAGGGACCATTTAATGCATTATATAATAAAACCAGCCTGAGGCTTGCTAAAGGAGGGGCATAAAGGAGAATTATGAAATCCTCATGTAGGTATTGCTTGGAGCAGATGACCTCTGAAGTGATCTTCAAATTCTGATATTCTGTGATATTTTTTTTGAGGTGAGTATATATTGTAAGTGCAGACATCAATGAAAATAACTTTATCCAGAAGTTTGGAAACAAAAAGGGGAAGACCGTAGTAGGATGGTCAACATATGGGGAAGAAGGGATTTTTTTCAGGGCAAAGGAGATTGGAAAGAAGTCCCAGGAGAGGGAAAGACATATAGTAGTGGTGTGAATGAATGAATGAATGAATGAATGAATGAATGAGTGAAAACATTTATTAAACAGCACTACAAGTGAGGGGAGAGGAAGGAGAAGAGATGCCAAGTATGTTATGGAGAGAAAAATTGACAAATCTTAGCAGCTCACTGGTTGTGGGGCTTGGGGAAAGGGAAGCTATCTTTAGTACAATTGTCCTTGCTGCTACTACAATTCTGAAGCCCTGAAGGTTTTAACCCTTTCATAACTAGAATTCCACCCTTGAGCCTCATTATCATAAATAGTAACTACCTCTCTTGTCCCGTTATTTCAGGCAGGACCTTGTCATGAGTTACTTCACTCCCTATTCCCTGGTGTTACGCAGACACAAACACAGACACAAACACAGACACACACACACACACACACACGCACACGCACACAGCCTTCCTCTGAATGGGACTCAAAAAGGGCTGATTAAATGGACATTGAAAATAAGTTACTGGGATACAAGGAGCCTTGATGTTAGTTAACATTGTGATAATGGTTGTATTGCTTTGGATCGTTTGTTTATTTATTTGTTTAAAATTTTTTTTTGACTAGGTAAAGAGGCTATTCTTTGTCTCAACTCTTATTAAACCTTTATCACTATGAGGGTTGCCTCAGTCAGACTGAGGCCTGTTAAAGACTTTAGCTTGAAAAAGCCAAGGTTACCCACTACATCCTGGGCCATCTCCAGTTATCCTGATCTATATCTGGCCACTGGACCCCCAAGGCTCTGGAGGAGAAAGTGAGGCTGATGACTTTGCACAGCCCTGCCTCACTTAAATCCAATTCACTTGCATGTCATGGCATCACCTTCCTGATATCATGGTCCTCTTTGAGAACTAAGGACAAACAACAATGACTTCCATTGACCTCGGAAGGGATGCATTAATCTACCCCCTGGTGTTCTCACTCACCATCCTGGTAACTTTCTGCATCAAAATACCCCTCCCTGGTCAGATCTATGATATCATCTGTGTGTATCCTCCAAGTATGGAAACTCTTCCCACTTGTAGGCATGTGGTCTATACTCCCTCTCCCCAAATTAGAATGTAAACTTCTTAAGGATGGAGACTGACTTTGCTATTGTATTTCTCTCCTCAGGGATTGGGCATAGCGCTTGGCACATTGTGTATGCTTTTTCATCCATTCATTCACACAATTACTGCACATCTCCACCTCTCTAGTGGCTCATTCTCATCTGTATACAAACAGGTTGCCTCTTCTAACCTAAAAAAGCCTTCCCTCCCGCTTCTGTCTCCCAAGTCACTGCCAAATTTATGAATAAAGTTGTCAAATCTGAAGCTTAGTTTCTCCTCACAAAACTATAAAATCACACAATGTTGGGATTTTTGAAGATAACTTCAAGCAATTCCTAAACAGAAAGTTCTCTGTAACCTGACAAAATGGTCAGCTAGGTTTTGCTTTAAGGGATCTCCTAGGCAACTAAAGCCAAAATCTGTCTCTTGGCAGCTGCCACCCACATGGCGGAAAAGTTAAGGGGTTTCTATCTCAATTCTTTGAATTTATGAAACAACTCTATCAAATGACTCCCTAATGGCCAAATCCAATGTTTTGGAGGGTTTTTAAATTCTTCATCTTTTTTTGACTTTTCAGTAATATATGGCATGGGTGATAACCCCCTACTCTTGGAAACTTGTTCCTCCGTTGGTATCAGATCTAACTGCTTCAGGAACATAAGGGGAAAAGAGCACTGATGATGTATGTGACATTCTTGCTACTTCAGGGAACAGCTGAAATGAGGAGCAGCTGTTTTAACCACCATTTTGGCAATGAAGGCTGCCAGAAAGTTTGAAGGGAAAAGTTGAATGGTAGTTGGGTGATATATGGAGAGCAGTCTATACTTGGGGCTGAAAGTATATGGTGCAAGTCAGTGGAAATTGTAGAGGAAAGCAGTAAAAAGCTTTAAAAACCAAGAAAATTCTGTTCAGTGGCTCTTAGCATCAGATCAAGGGAGGCAGAAAAGAGGGAGATGGATGCTCAGTGTTTGCTACAATCATAGAAGAGATTCAAGTCGGAGTCCAAGGTAAAAAAAAAAGCAGATGCTGTAGATATGGTGGGGTTGTCCAACTGTTCCTATGTATAAGTGACATTGGGCTGGTTGCATCAAGGTCAGGAAACAGAGCTTCCTTTACTACATCCATAGTTACTCAAAAGACTTAGCCCTAACCATCCACAGATAAAAAACCAAGTGGATGAAAAATGCCAATTTGTGCAGATCATGACAGATGAGGGTGAATATATGCAAATTAACTGAAACTAAAGAGTTACATTTATTGACATCCAATAAAACTTACAACTTTTCATAGCTTTTAAAAAGACTTAATTTGCAAGGTGACCTTTTCTTGCATTCACTTATTTCACATGACTCAGCATTAACTGCAAAAGATTATAATACTCTTATTTTAAATAATTTTTAATTTATCAGCCTGAAACCATACTTATCACATTGGATACTAAGTATACTTTTGATGAACAATTCTTTTTTCTGAGGCCATCCTTGATTTGCAAGCTTCTAAGTTTTCAATGGGGGTTAAATCGGACTAGTTCCCAGGTCACTGGAATATATGCATGTTTTGTCTCTTGGACCACTTTCTTAACCTTTCATGGCATGTGGTATGGTGCACAATGTGCTGCAGTATTTTATCTCCATTTGAGAATTTCCATAATTCTAGGACCATTCTGCTTCTCATCGTAGTAATATATTTATCAGAGTTCGTCGTTCCCTCAAAGGGTACAAGAATTCTTGGTCCGGTGGGAAAAAAATACCTCAAACAGCTTTGGGGTCAATGTTTTGCAACCTAATGAAGATACCTAGCTCTTACAGACCTGCCTGGACGTCAGACAATGGTTTTGGTATAGCTTTAAATGATAAAATGAACTTTGTCAGTAAAAATTACCTTTTTTTCCAATCTTCAGTCCCCTACTGTTGTCTTCCCCACAACAAACATTTTTTTCTTCATAGCAGTGGTCATTAGCTAGTTCTTGGGTTTTTTAAAATTGGTCTTTTTTCCAACTTTGAGATGCCTATGTTGCATTGCAGAGAAATTAATAACAACTTTTCTAGCTGCCAGATCCTTCTGACCATCTCTGCTTGTTTTCAAAGGATCGATTTGGCCATTTTGCAATGAGAGTTTTTCAGTTTTTGATCTTATTTTTCATTATCTACTGCACTATCCTTGGAGTTTTGGAGAAAGAGATCCTGTTTCATTGTAGGCTAGAATGATCCTTGAAATGCTTGGCTTTTTCATACTAACAGTCATTACAATATCTCCAACGGTCTCTGAATTCTGCTCTTTAATAATTAAACATTTTCATGTTTTCTTGGAGTGATTTTCTTTCTTTAAAAACCACAGAGAGCAAGCCCCAAATGCAGGGTTTCAAGTCTTTCCTCAGTCATGTACATATATGCCATGTGGGACCCTAGAGAAATCATCTAAGCTTTTATCTCTAAGACTATCAATTATGCAGAAGATGCCAAATTGGGTCAGTGGAAGGAATTTCTTCACTCAGGAAGTTTTTTTAAACTATGAAACCATAGCATCAGTCCCCATCCCCATCTCTAACAACCACAAAATTAAAAACACCACCAAAAAGAGCTATGAAACACATGTGTATGACATAAAATCCAGCTATCAGTGGGCAGAGAATCAATCGATCAATCAACTCATTATAGTAATATATTTATCAGTATTTGTCATTCCCTGGGCTAAGCAACAGTGATACAAAAAGAAACAAAAAACCAGTTCCTACCCTCAAAGAGTTTATAATCTAATGGGAACTACATAAATAAAACAGTTAGCTAAAGAAGGGAAATCAGCTCAATGCAGTTTCATTTGGTCAAAGTCAGACTTTACGAGAAATACATATCCATGACCATCGCTAACCTGAAACCATGTCAAGAAAGAGAGAGACACAGAGAGACACAGAGACTCTCGATGGACAATAACTTGTGATGATGAGAGTAGGGATTATTTAATTCATTGTATTCACATCCATGGTGTATAGCACAGAACAAATAATTAATAAGTACTTTATTGATTACTGATCCAGAATTAAGCAGGAGGACAGTGACTTGGATCTAGATGGAGTACTTTGAATCGATCCTTTCTGATAGCAATATTTCCCACCCAACCTTTGATCCATCCCCCATGCAGCTGGCAAAGGGATTTCCCCAAAACTCAGGTGTGTCAATGTTAGCTCCGCTACTTGATAAACTCCAGATGGCCCCTGTTATTGCTAGCATTTGTATTGCACTTAAGGCTGGCAAAATGACTTACAATTATCATCTCATTTGATCTTTACAACAACCCTGGGAGGTAGGTGTTACTACTATCTACATTTTAAAGTTGGGGAAACTGAGGAAATCAGAGGTTAAATGTGTTGCCCAAGAGTCACATAGTTAGTAAGTGTCTGAGGTCATATTTGAACTCAGGTCCTCCTGACTCCAGGACTGGCGCTAAGTACAGCAGTAAGAGTAGCCACCCATAGGATTATTCCTAGAATCCTAGGTAGCAGCTGTCTCCTGAGAACCCAATCTGCCAACTGGAAGAGTAGTTCAAAGGATGTACTGGATGAGGAAAAGCTTCCTAAAAATGATAGATAACTTAAAATGGAATAGGCAGACTTGGGATAGGACTCTCTCACTGAAGATCTTTGAGAAAAAAATAGTCACCGTGTGGTAGAGGAAATTCTTGTACAGTTATGACTTGAAATAGAAAGTTTCTGAGGTCCCCTCCAAATCTGCAATTCTATCATTCACAGATTGTAATAGAGACACAAGGAAATTTCTACATATGTGTCCAAAAAGTGAATTTCATAAGTCTAAGAGATGGATCCATGTTTAGCAAGCAGTTCCAGTGAAAAAAATATAGGAGTGTTAGTGTTGAGCAAATTCAAATTGAGTCAACCATGTGGCACAGCAGCCAGGACAGCCAATTCTCTCCAGGGCTTCATTCAAAAGAGGCATAAGATGGAGGATGATAGCTCAACTGTATTATTCTGTGTGAGTGAGACCTCACCTGAGGTGCTTCAGATGGAACATGAATCATAGGATCTGGGATCCAGAACTGGGAAGGACATTGGAGGCCACTTAGTCCAAGTTCCTCCCCATTTTTGTAGAGAAGGAAACTGAGGCTCAAGGACACTGATAAGAACTAATTGTTCTATGGGGTGACTGTAAACAGGAATCATACCTGTAGGGATTTATGAACTATAGTAATAATAGAGTAATATGCATTCTACTAACCTAGAACAGGGAGGGCCAAGGGCTATTCCTAGAAAAGGAACAACATCTCCCATTTCTTCTCCATGCCAGAGTGACTCCCTTTTTCCAACCAAATCATGGCTGAAGACTGGGGATGGGGCACTCTCTGCCTACCAAGGCCCTTGGACTAGGTTTCCCTTATATATGCAAAATATAGGTGAAAGGTTTCCTTCTGTAGAACCCTGCTACACAGTAAGCATTGGTCTATCACTCTCCATCTGATATACTAAGTAGTCGGAGCAGCTGATCATGCCCTGTGTTAAAGAAGTTAAGTTATGGTTTCAGTTCTTACATTGACTGGTCATCAACTGGTACCATACCTTCGTCCAGGCCAGTTGTCTTGCAAAACATATGCCACTGGCCACAAGGGTCTCCAAGTGTGAGGGTGGTTGGATTAGTGTAAAACTATCCCCACAGTTGGAAAAACAACTCACAGCATGTACGGCACCGAGGGTGAGTAAGTAGCACCATCTTTATGAAATGAGGAGACCGTGCCAAGCACATCATAGGAAACACTGAGCATTATTTGTTTTCCAATGTCTTCACTGAAACAGAATTCAGATAACTGAATTAGAAGGTCACGCAAATTGTAGCATTGCACAGAGGGCTGAGTATTTGATTTTATAACTGCTGGCTGTCTCCTTTTTTTCCCTCTGAGATTAGTCATTTCTATTTTTTTGTTTATTTTTATACTCCCTGGAGAGTTCTCTTCAAATTCTTTTTTCTCCCTTTTCTTGGTCTCTGTGTGTGTGTAGACCTATGATACCATCCAAGTATGGAAATTCTCCCCACCTGTAGGGATGGGCAAGTGGTTGGTAATTTATTGTTGCCAAGAGTTACCTGGGGTCACTGAGAAGTTTTACCAAAGGTTTCACAAACAGTATGTGTCTAATGGAATGAGTCAGGTGTTAGCTTTGAAATTATTCTCTCTAAATATCAACTTGAAAAAAAGTCATGCAAATTAATCCCATTTCCTTCGTCTTCATTTCATCTCCCTGGCTCTTAGATTCCTTCTCTCCAAATTAGTACATCTAAGTTTTAAGGTTACAAAATGCCTTACTCATATGATCTCATTTTATCCTCAGAATGACCTTGGGCAGTAGGTGCTATTAATATTCCCATTTTATTGATGAAGAAACTGAGGCTCCCAGTTATTTTTCTGAGGCCAAATTTGAACCCAAGTCTAACACTATTGACTATACCACCCAAGATGAGAGGGGTGGACTAGAGATCTCTTCTTGCTCTCAAGATGTGACCCTCAGAGCCTCCTGGTAGGACTCAAAATTCATTTCCTCTAGGAAACCATTCCATATGAAGCCTACTCCACTCTACCCACCCACCCTAGAGTCTTTACATTTACCTAAGATCCCCCAGAAATCAGGAGGCAGATCAACACTTGCTTTGATAAACTTTGCTCCTTCACCTATTATCTGTGAGGAATGCTGGGTCCTTTTCTGCTGCGGTTGTGAAGGGAAGACAGTTCTGTTATCACCCTCCCCAACCCAACGACCCCAATGCACATATACACTCCCCACTTAAAAGTATGTCATATTTTTTCAGTATATATATTATCGCCAGTCTACTTTCTAAGAAGTGAGTTGGATTGACTATATAGACAGTGAACTATATAAATAGAGATTTCAAGTCAGGTGTATTTAGCCAAAAATCATCAAGTAAGGGAATACATTGGTCAAGCCAGTTGTTTGAAGTCATAGGTCAAATTTTGCATTGTTTGGCTGTTTGTTTTGGTATCGTGCATACATAATCAGAATTGGCACTTTGTATGTTATGAGGAATCATTTGTCATTGTGCAGGAAAAGGGAAGTCATTAGCTTGGAGCAATTTTTGTAGGTGAGAAAGGATATTAGGATCTCAGAATTGATAAGAAGGCTCTAGACCTCAAATTATACAGCACAGTATAAAAACATGAATGCAGTTAGGAAAAAGGAGACTCCATGTGGTCCTTGAGGATGGAAGGAAAGACCTGGTCACAGGAAATATCCAGTAGAGAGAAAGAGCGTTTCCTCGCAAAATGTGCAGTATTTGAGGCCTGGAAGATAATAGGAAGAAAAAGA
Source organism: Pseudochirops corinnae (assembly GCA_028646515.1). Classification (NCBI taxonomy): domain Eukaryota; kingdom Metazoa; phylum Chordata; class Mammalia; order Diprotodontia; family Pseudocheiridae; genus Pseudochirops; species Pseudochirops corinnae. The sequence continues at coordinate 24,130,739 of CM053592.1, read as the reverse complement.
GACACCAAGATGTTTCTTGTTTCAGAAAAGTAGTATTATGATCTGGACCTGTCATTTCATCAGCATAGGAAACTCCTAGTAGAAGAAACTCTTTATACCAGTGCCTCTCAGAAACTTGTCTTAGAGCGGTGGTTTTCAAAGTGTTGTCTTAGGGTCCCTGGGAGTTCCCAAGATCCTTTTAGGGAATCTACAAGGTCAAAACTATTTTCATTATAATTAGGTGTTTTGATATCTATGTAATTGGGCCTTTGGAACATGCCTTCTTCACCAAACATGGAGCCTTCTCTATGAGGGCCTGCTTTGGAATGTCCAGATTTTCCAAGATGGAGGCACTCTCTCTCCCCAACAGCATAGGTGGATGTGGCCTCCTTTCATTGACTGCCTAACTGGAGAAGACTGAGTATTTAAAACTGAGAGCCCACTAACATGGTGGTCAGAAAAAGGGATACAAGGGTACTCTCATGGTTTCTCTTAAGAACTCTGGAACTGATTTCATGACTTGGGAGACCCTGGCATGGGACTGCCTAGCATGGCGTGCCCTCATCAGAGAAGATGCTGTGTTCTACAAACAAAGCAGAATTGAAGTAGCTCAAAAGAATTGCAATATATGCAAATTTAGAGAATTCACCCCAAATCTGACCTGTGGTAGAACCTTACAAGCTTGTATTGGTCTAATCAGCCACAGTTGGACACACTGTAACTTGACTCCAGCATAGTGATATCATTTTGGTCCTCTTGGAGAACAAAGGACAACAACCGTTAAGAATGTAAAGGGATCCTAAGGCAAACAAATTTAAGAACTGTTCTTTGGAGAATTGCCTTGAAAATTACCAGATTAAGTGATTTGCCTAATTTTGTAAAACCCATATGTGTCAGAGGCCAGACTTGAACCAGCATCCTCTCTTCCAGGCCATGGTAGCCAAGGCCAATTCAAGAAGACACCTGTGCAAGATCAGGGCAAACAGCTACAGCAGTGGTTCTCAACCTTCCTAATGCTGCCACCCTTCAATACTCATATGTGGGCGTATCTGCACGTGGGCAGACCCACCAGGAGACAGATAGAGGAGCGGGTTTCGGTTCCTAAGACCATTGGAAATATGTGTTTTCCGATGGTCTTAGGTGACCCCTGTGACCCCTGTGAAAGGGTCATTCGACCCCCAAAGGGGTCGTGACCCACAGGTTGAGAACCACTGAGCTATAGATTCCTCAGCAGCCTAGCCTTCACTGTATTGTTCTGAATGACTTGGGAGATAATCAGCCTAGATACATACACTAGAGAGGATATGATGTGGAATTAGAGCAGTTTAGCTCACTTGGGGCAAACCCCATCTAAATGACTGAATTACACAACATATTTTTAAAAATGCTATTCACAGCTCTTGCCACAGACCACTTAGCAATTTCCAGCCTTCAGTCCCTCCACTGACATCCAGCACACCATTTCAATATTAATCTTCCTGTAACACCTTCTTCATCATGTGAATACCCTGTTCAGCAATCTTCAATGACTCCCCATTTGTGCCAGAAAAATAAAACCAAACCCCCAAACCAACCTCCTCTGTTTTGCATTTAAGGCCCAAAGCCATGGATGCTTTCAAAATACTGGGCTCCCTTAAGTAGTGAAATATTCTCTTCCAATCTTGTTCACCTTATTGATTTACTTTGTAAATCTTTAAAAATTTGAAATCAGCCATCTTCTGAATTATCACACATTTTGAGTTAGTAAAGCCCAAATGACTGTGCTCAACCTCTACTTTTGACCCGGCTAGCTAGAGGCAAAAGCCTGTAAAAGCTTCTTTAAACAATCTCAATTGGATTCAGCAAACATTTGTTAAGTTCCTATTGTCAGCCCTGGGGAAGGTACAAAGTTTAGCCAAGTCACTATCTCTAACTTCACTAAACTTAGTAGGATAATAATTAAATAAATGTATGCAAACATAAATTATTCTAATCATTGCCCCCAATAAAAGTCTTTGTTCTCTGTTGCCTGGACTCTGTTCATTCACTTATAGTTCATCCTTTGTTTTTCCAAGAGGAACAGTGATATCACAGGGTGATGTCTTGACTCCCGTGTGAATTGGATTTAAGTGTGACAGAGGTGCACCAAGTTGTAAGCCTCCCTCTGTCTTCCTGAGGCATCAAAATCCAGTGCAAGATAGAAGTCGAGACGACTGATGAAGGCCCAGGATGCAGTGAATGACTGGCATCTTCCACGTCTGTCCAAGCTCCAAGTGCTTCTACGCCTCCTGCTTCAGCTGAGTTCATGGCCCTTGGAGCAAATTGTTTTCGTCCACCCATTCTGCCAGGGGAAGTCTTCACATACTTAGGGTAGACCCTTTCTCCCTCCTGCCCAACTCGTTGAAAAAGCTGAGGCCCCTCGGTTCCCCTCAACCTGGTTTCGCCCATCTGCCAAGATGGTTTACTGGGTGTGGCCGCTGTGCATGCTCGGCTTCTTGGAGTCACAGGGGAGAGTTTGGTGAAAAATTAAACATCGAAAGTGCATGAGCAGCCCTGGAAAGGCTCAGCAGCCCTCCACTAGAGGGGCAAGCCCTCCCTGAATGCCCCATAAAGGCTCTGTAAGAACCTTACAAATCAAAGGCAAATCTTTCCCAGCGTCCCTTAATGCAAGTACCTTCCCTCTGAGATTATTTCCAGTTTACCTTGTATATATGTGTGTGTATATGTCTGTGTGTGTGTGTGTGTATCTTGTTTATACACAGTTATGCACATGTGGCTTCTCCCATCAGACTGTAACCTCCTTGAAGGCAGGGAATGGGCTTTGTTTGGTTGACTGGTACTGAATTATTAATAAACATTTTTTTAAGTGCCTGCTATGTGTCAGGCACTATGTTAAGAGCTAGGGATACACAAAGAGGCAAACAGCCTTGCCCTCAAGGAGCTCACAGTACAATGATTCCGTGCCTGGAAGAGGAAACAAGGAAGGTGACAAGCAATCGTTGAGGACCTACTAGGTGTTTGGAACTGTTCTAAGTGCTTTATTCTCTCATTTGATCCTCACAACAACCCTAGGAGGTGGCTACTATCATTATCTCTATTTTTATAGTTGAGCCAATGAGGCAGGTAGTGGGTAAGTGACCTGCCCAAGGTCACACAGCCAGGAAGTATCTGAGAATTTGAATTCAAGTCATGCTGACTCCAGGTCTGGTACTCTATTCATGGTGCTCCCTAACTATAACACTGTAGGGGCCTTATAAACCCTTGTTGATTTCAATGGGACCATAGAATTTAGAAGTATAAGGGTCCTCTGATCTAACTGGGTGCAAAAAAATTAAGTGACAAATCCAAGATGGCACAAATAACTGTCTAGATTTTAATTCAGGTCCTCTTACTCCAAATCTAGCACTTAGCACCGCACAGCATTGAGTAATTCCAGTTGTATATTTGGACTTTCAAAGTTTAAGGAAATTTGCAGCACAGCATGAGTCAAAGCCAGGTCTACAATGTTGGACACATTTTATCAGGAGCTGATGAGTGAACCAAGGTCCCATGGAAGCTGCCCCAACTTTCATTCCACATCTAAGTGAAATGAAAAATGAGGAAAGAATATTGGCCTGATGCATTGGAGGCCTGTAGATGTTTCAATTTGTCTAGCAACATTTTTTTTAGTTTCATAATATTTTGTTTAAGGCATTTAAATTAAAACTAATAATCTCTAGCAAGAGAAAAGCTTCACATTCCCTGTTGAGATAAATGCCTGACTTTAATGTCCACACTATTTTGGTCCCTGTAAGCATATACTTTTTCCATAATGCTTGAGTTGGTATCTGCATATTTACACACACACTGGTCTATGAATAGAAAATATGTGCCTAGGATTTTCTGGCTCGCTTCAGTGACTGTCTCTATATTACTAACAACTAGGGAAAGAGGTCCAGGGCAAGGAAGCCAGTTCTAATCTAACTATATCCACATTTTTACGGGAATAGCATACAGACTTTCCACAATAAGGAGGAGACAATCGTAAAAGACTTTGCCACTCACTTTAGAAATATGATCTACCAACTTTGAAGATTACTCTCTGCTCTGCCTTTCCCTCATCATCTCAGGGTGAACAGAAAAGTCATTGGAAGATCCAAGTCATAACTAGGATCAAGTGGCTGGAGTTTTGCCCTTGGCTACTAAAATTCAGAGGGTGCAAAAATTCAAATAATGATTTTAAAAGATTAAGCAACTTTGCTACATCAATATTTTACAATAGTTTTCATTCTTTGAGAAGCATGGAAACCAGATAGTGAGAATGCTTAGATTAGGGATGGATAGGTGGCACAGTGAATAGACCATGGGCCCTAGAGTCAGGAGGACCTGAGTTCAAATCCAACCTCAGACACTTAACACTTAATAGCCATGTGACCTTGGGCAAGTCATTTAACCCCAATTGCCCTACCTTCCCCCCTCCAAAAAAAAAAAAAGAATGCTTAGATTAGAGGCAGCTTCATGGCCAGTGGACAGATGAGTTTTGGAGTAAGGAGCATGTGAGTTCTAATGTGACTCCAGACACTAGCAATGTGACCCTGGCCAAGTCACTTACCCTCTTTCTGTCTAAGTTTCCTCATCTGTTACATGAGCATAATAATAGCACCCCCCTCCCAGGGTTGTTGTGATGCCCAAAGGAGATAACATTTGTAAAGCACTCTGCAAACCTTCAAGTGCTGTAAAATGTTAGCCATAGCCATTCCTAATCCAATCAGGAACCCATAAATTTGAATCCTGACTCACTAGCCTAAAGTGCTACTTAGATGTAATTTATTATTAAATATAGAAATGTGAATTAATATAGTAAAAAGAAAAGCAAGCTGCACATAATAGAGGTCCCTAGTTTTGTGCAGAGTTCCATTTTATTTGTTCTGTTACACATACGGAAGTACAGTGCTATTTGGTGTTCAAGTCACAATAAAAACAACTCATCTTTTTAAACAAAACCTCTCTGGGTCTCAGTTTCTTCATCCATAAAATGGTTCCTCCTGGCTCTAAATTGGAGATCTTAAGTTATTCATTTAAACAGCTTCTATTTGGTGAAGTTGACTTCAGTGTTCACTGCTTCCTAAGGAAGTCCATTTCCTTCCTGGAAAACCCTCAATTTTAGGTTGTTTTGTCCTTAGATCTTTATAGTTCTCTTTCTTTTTATGTTTTATGCAAGAGTCCCAATGAGATAAAGTAAACCAAATTTTACTGATTCCTAGATTTCTTTTATCCTTCCCTCTCCAATGCTGAATGATAGGACTTTGTAACTCTCCCTTGAACCTTAAAGGGAGGTTTGTTTGTTTGCTTTTTTTTTTTTTTTTGCTTAATGGTGGGGATCTTATCCTAAGAACTCTGGCTAGACTTAGTGTACATATAGAATGAAATCTATATGGAAGTGGGAGGTCATAACGATGTGTGTTGTGAGGAAGGGAGGGAGGATGGCAGGCATACAATGCACTGAAGGCATCCATCGCTACCTTGGCACCAAACTACACCCTCTTTATAGACCTTTTTCTAAGATTTACTTTACCTACTTGGGACTCCTGCCAAACTTTCTTCAGCCCTGTTTTTCTCTCCATTGCTTATTAGTGTTTTATGAAACAATATTGCTCAGCCTTTCACTATCCTTCTCTATAAGATTTTACCAAGTACTTTATATTCTAAAAGTGTTGCCCATGGCTACCATACCTCTCTGTTTGGTGAGAAGGTTAAGTATTTGCTAGGTAAGGCAATTATAAGACTCTTTTTGTCTCATTTTGGCAATTATTTATCATCTGGTAAACTTCGGTATGAGGTTGTCATGATCAGTGTTGACATCCATTTCCCATCTATTTCCCATTTTCTAGTTAAACCTTCCATTTAAATATTCCAGGTTGGAATTGTTTTAAATACAAGTTATGATGTTTTCTTATTTTTTATTTTTTCTTCTAGTTTTATATTCACTCTTTTTTTTGGTGGGTTTATTTTTATTCATTCGTTCATTTGTTTGTTTGTTTTTAGTTTTCAACATTCATTTTCGCAAGATTTTGAGTTACAAATTTTCTCTCCGTCCTTCCCCTACCCGCCACCCCAAGATTGCAAGCCTACTGAATACTCCTTCACCCAATCTGCTCTTTCTTATATCCTCCCCCTTCCCCCTGTAACTTGCTAGTAGGGCAAGATGAATTTCTATACCCCAGTGCCTATATATCTTATCTCCCAGTTGCATGTAAAAAACAATGTTTTAAAACATTTGTTTTTAAAACTTTGATTTCCAGATTCTTTCCTTTCTTCCCTCCTTACCCACTCCCACTGGGAAGATAAGCAATTCAACGTAGGTTGTACATGTGTAGTTACACAAAATGTTTCCATAGTAGTTATATTGTGAGAGACTAACTATATTTCCCTCCATCCTATCCCACCCCCCACTTATTCTATTTTCTCCTTTGACCTTGTCCCTTTTCAAAAGTGTTTGCTTCTAACTGCCCCCTCCCTCAATCTGCCCTCCCTTCTATCATCCCCCCCTCTTATCCCCTTCCCCCTACTTTCCTGTAGAGTAAGATACCCATTTGAGTGTGTATGTTATTCCTTCATTAAGCCAAATTCAATGAGAGTAAAGTTGACCCATTCCCTTTCACCTTCCTGCTCTTTCCCTCCATTGTAACAGTTTTCTCTTGCCTCTTTTATGTAAGATAATTTACCCTATTCTATCTCTCCATTTCTCCTACTCTCATTATATTCCTTTCTTTCCTCTCAATTTTATTTTTTAGATATCATCCCTTCCTATTCAACTGATCTTGTGCCCTTTGTCTATGTATACATGTACACACATATACACACACACTCATACATGTATTTATATGCACACACACCCTCCTATACATATATATATATTTATATACATATATAATCCCTTCAACTGTCCTCATGCTGAGAAAAGTATCATGAGTTACAATTATCATTTTTCCATGTAGGCATGTAAATAGTTCAACTTTGATTAAGTTCCTTATTATTTCTTTTTCCTATTTACCTTCTTGTACTTCTCTTGCTTCTTGTATTTGAAAGTCAAATGAGTAAGTCTATTTTTAAAGTGTTATTTTCTTCAGTATTTTGGAGGGTCTCCTTTAGCATGCTGTTGACTCACTTTTTATGATTTTCTTGCATCATTCTCATTTCTCTTCCCAATTTTTCCTCCACTTCTCTTACTTGATTTTCAAAATCCTTCTTAAGCTCCTCCATGGCCTGTAACCAATTCATATTTTTCTTGGAAGCTTTTGATGCAGGAGTTTTGACTTTGTTGACTTCTTCTGGTTCCATGTTTTCATCATTTTTGTCCCCAAAAAAGGATTCTATGGTCTGGTTGTGCTTCCTCTGCTTGCTCATCTTGCCAGTCAATTACTTGACTTTTGAGTTCTTTGCCCCGGTAGAACTCTGCTTCCAGAGTGGAGAGAGCTGTGTCCCAAATCACTGGGGTCTTTGCAGTTGTCAGAACTATGAGGAGGGCACGCTTTCTATAGCCACCGCAAGCTCTGGCATACTCACCCCAGGACCACTACCCAAGATTGTGACCCAGATCTAAGCAGGTCAGAACAAGAGCAATTACCATCTGAATGGTTGGTTTGTCCTCCTACAATCTGCAGGCCAGGAGCTCTGGAGGCAGCCATGCAGCAGGAGCTGCAGCCTCCAAGCCTCTGCCACCTCTCACCCCAGGGCCAGGGGCTGGACCTCACTCTTCTATCACTCAGTTCCAACAGAGTTCCCTACTGACCTTTTACTTTCTCTTTGGTGTTTATGGGTTGAGAAATCTGGAAACCACCACAGCTGCTGGTGAATCACTCTCTTGAAGTCTGCTCTGGCTGATTTGGGCCACTAGTCAGGGCCATCCTGGGTCTGGGACTGCGTGGCTCAAGTGGGTCTACTCAGTTTCCAGCTCAGTGTGATAGACCCTTCCTGTCAACCTGCCAGGCTGCCTTCAGCAGGAGATTTGTTTCTCTCTGTCACTTTATGGGTTCTGTAGCTCTAAAATTTGTTTAGAGTCATATTTTACAGGTATTGGAGGTGGTTGGAGCAGAAGCTCAAACAAGTTCCTGCTTTTACTCTGCCATCTTGGCTCCACCCCTATATTCACTCTTAAGTCAGTGGTCTGATAGTTCACAGATCCAGTTAAGACCTACTCCCACATTAGTAATGAGTGATATCTTGTCCATTAAAATACAATTGATTTTTTGATGTAACTATATCTAATCCTTCTTAGTTCTTTTCTTGCAGAAAATGTTGTGCCATCCATACATCTTTAGCTTCTTTCATTTCTTATACCTGAGTTATATTTTCCAACGTGTTTTTAACTATTTCCACTATATTTGCCTTTACACTGATATCACCGAATATCAAAATATACATTACTTTAATTTGGAGAATCTTATTTAGATCTTTATAAGATTTCTTAACTCTCTTTCCCTAGAAACAGAGAGGTAGTGGCACATATGTTGCAATTATTTTCATACTAATCTTTTCACAAATACTTATGATGAGTATTTCAATATAGAATGACAAGTTGTCTCATGAAAAGATGTTTCTTGTTACTTTTGGGTGATAAATTAAAATCAACTTTTCCAACTCCTTTATTTGCCTCCTCAAGGAGAACTTTCGAGTTACTTTCATTCTCTTTTTAGTTTCCTTTAGAGCAGTGGTTCTCAACCTTCCTAACGCTGCGACCCTTTAATACAGCTCCTCATGTTGTGGTGACCCCCAACCACAAAATTATTTTTGTTGCTGCTTGATAACTGTAATTTTGCTACTCTTATGAATTGTAATGTAAATATCTGATATGCAGGATGTATTTAAATTGAACATAACCCACAGGTTGAGAATTGCTGTCTTAGAGTAAGAATGTCAAGATTGCTGCAGTTTACTTGCTCTAGTAATACAACCACTTGTCAGTGATTAGACAAGAATTTCACACTTAAGAGGGCTAAAGATTAAGTTAATGTTTTTGGATAGCCTAAAAACAGTGTGATTCTTAGCACTCTTTGTCCCCTTCTCTGGCCTCTCTGTTGCTGTCATTGCAGAGGCAGAAAGGGGTCCTATAGAAATGAGGCCCAATTTAAATTTTTCATTCTTTCATTGATTGCGACAGCCAAAGAATTCGACATTGAGTGCGCAATCTACTGGTGATGAATCTCCCCATAATTAAGTAGGCTGGTCCTTAGAAAACATACAGTCTGTTGCTGGGACCACATACTCAAAGCCTTTCCATCCAAGCATAATTTAGACAGTTTATACTTTGCTTCACAGCTTTTGGAAGTCTATGGTCAGCTCTGTGTTACAAAGAAGCAATGGACCACCAGGATGAATGTCAATGGCCTTAGGATTCTAATGCAGGTCAATGAAAGAGGGCCATTTTTGGTCTTAGATAGTGTTCTAATCTAAAAGTGCTGTGGAAACAGAAACAGATATTCTTTCCCAAGAGGTATGTGTCATAGATAGATGGATGAATGGATGGATGGATAGAGATAGATAGATAAATAGATAGATAGA
>CM053592.1:24096527-24120741 GCA_028646515.1 Pseudochirops corinnae | reverse complement strand
TCCTTGTAGCCGAGCTGACTTTAGTGGGAAGTATCTTTGTGTGCGTTTTGGAGTCCTAGGATTGGTTTAGAGTCCTGTTTTATGGGTATTTTGGGGTGGCTATGTGAGAGCTGCGATATGTTGCTGCTGCTACGCCTCCATCTTAGCTCTGCCCCTCCCCTGTACTCTTCATCATATTGGACTGTTCTCACCACACAACGCTGATATATGATATACAAATCACCTCTTTGAAGCATGTCCCTCATTCTGTTTTACAAAATGAATCTGTTTATATTTCTTTTTGATTTCTTAGAGGAACAAAGAAACTATATCCAGAAAGGAGATTTCTCACAAGTGAGTAATAGTCACTGATGTCTCATTGTAGCATGGAGGTGACTGTGGATACCCAAAGAGTATCTGGTGCATCCTCCCAGACTCACAAAGTTTCAAGTATGGCCCCACCTCTGACGATGTGTCTGTCTTTGCTAAGTCTAGCTAAGAGAACTACTCCAGAAGGTTGGCCACCAAGTAATAGATTTTTTGTTGCTCTTTTTCAGCCTTTAATATCCCATGGACCATAGCACACCAATACTGTTCATGGGGTTTTCTTGGCAAAGATACTGGGGCAGTTTGCTAATTTCTTTCCAGTGGATTAAGGCTAACAGAGGTTAAGTTACTTGCCTAGAGTCACACAGCTAGTGAATGTCTGAGCCTAGGTTTGAACTCTAGTCTTCTGGACTCAAGGCCCAGTGCTCTATCCACTGAGCCACCTAGATACCTCCAATAGATTCTTTAGGCCATAGCAACTTATGAAACCAATTTCTAAGATATGAAGGGGGTAGCAATATGCTACAGTGGAAGGAGTTGCTACTCTGATGAAGTCCCATATGTTTTGAAGTCAGGATTAAAATCAAAAATACACATGACAAGCCAAGCTATCCCGTCCTTTGCTTTTCTGATACCCAAGGTCTGTCCTTTTTTTCCTGAATAACAAAGAGAGAGAAAAGCCCTTGGTAATTTCTGATTTGGCAGCTTTTTGTCTTTCCAGGTCCCTCTAGTTTTCCTGAAGATAAAGGCTGCCAAGTTAGCTTCTAATAAAATAGATGACTTTCAAGCTGTATGCTTTAGGAGTTCCTTAGGGACAGGGATGACTGTTAATCCTCAATTATCCTTGAAGATTATTTACCAGGTGCATTCTTCAAAGCAGAATCTATTCCCCAAGTGACTTCTCCTTGTGTGTTTGTTCCCACAGCAGTACTTACATGCTCAGGAAATATCAGACAATCAGAATATTCTTTTGGCCTCAACAAAACACAATTAGAACATAATTAGAAAGATAAATCTACTGGGGGACGGGATGGGGATCCTACAGTGTATTCCAAATTCTATTTTGAATCATTCTTGCTGCATCTCTTGTTGTGCAATCACGTCAGTCACACCCAACTCATTGTGACCCCATTTTGGTGTTTTCTTTGCAGATACTGGAGTGGTTTGCCATTTCCTTTTCCAGCTCATTTGACAGATGAGGAAACTGAGGGAAACAGGGTTAAGTGATTTGCCCAGGTCACAAAGTTCATTAAGTGTCTGAGGCCAAGTTTGAACTCAGGAAGATGAGCCTTCCTGACTCCAGACATGACACTCTATCCACTGCACCACCTAGCTCCCCCATGACTTGCTTTATCTATAGATGAGCAAAAGTGCACAGCAGACCTTTAAGAATGATGGGGACCAAGGGGCTGGGGCTGTTGGGTGGCTAGTAATCTAGTCTCTCTAAAGGCTAAATGAGAGAGAGAGAGAGAATTAGGCAGAGTAGATCCAGAGCTCATCTTGCAGTCAGGGAGGCCTGGGTTCAAGTCTTGTATCTGACACATATTGACTATGTAAATCACTTGCCCTCTCAGACAACTCTCTAGACTATCTATTATAAAGGAGGCATCTGATCTGCATTGGGAATAGGAATTCCTAACCAGGAGACCCCTTTGTTAGCAAAATCACAGGTCTGGTCCCAGGGGTGTGCTGGAACCAACTCTAAATGGCTTGAGAGAACACTGCTAAATTTTCAGTGAGCATTTAGACCTTAGAAATCAATTGAAATAAGAATTATGCATAATATGGGCCACTGCAGTGCCTTTCTCAGTTCTGAATTACTATTTACCTCAGGCCCTGGGGTGGTGACAATTTAAGGATAGAAGGAGGCCTAGAAGATGTGGTTGCCATGGTTACTATTCCCTTCTCTCCTCCGTCACTGCTAGCCCCAGTTAGGAAGTACCTAAGGATAAGGCAAAGGTACAAGTCAGGGAGAGACCCTGCCTCTGAGAGCCCACACCTGCCATTCTGCCCAGGTTTGACTTCCTCCCAATAACCCTTAGGAGACACTTCCATAGGCTTGTGAGGATACATGAATGCTGATTGCTACTGAAGTAAGACTGAAGTTCTCTGCCTGCTAGAGGGCTTTGAAGGCTCAGCTCCTCTTCTGGCCAGCCCACTACGCTTTTCAGTCCTTCAGAATAGAAGAACATTGTGGCATGCATGTATTCATCCGTGAATGCCAGGATGATGAAACCTCATTTAAAGATGTAATCTCATTCCTTTCTGTTGCTGACTGGGTTGCTATGAACATTGCCTCAATCTACTGTGACCCATACCAGTGCCAAAACCAATATATGGATGAAAGCCAGGCAAAGAGGGCCAGGGCACATAGAAATGACCCCAGCCTAGGAGTCTAGATATGCAGCTTTTGAAAACCTCTTTGGCTGGTGAGAAAGCATAGAGACTGATCAGGTCTCTGGTGCGGAGCCTGCTCTAGCTGTCTGTGGTCCCTCTGTTTTCTGTTGCCTAGAATGGCAGACACATGATATAGTAAAAAAAAGTTAATGTCCGAGAACCTGATTTCAAATTCTGGCTCTGACCTTTGGCAAGTTCCCTCAATTTCCTCATCAGTAAAATAAAGGGCTTGGTTTAGATGGCATTTTGGCTCTCTTCCAGCTATACCTTTATGATCTGATAGACTCCTCCCCTTGTTCTTTCAAATAGCCTACAAGGGGATGGTGAATGTTTTAACTAGCATCCTGAAAGGCAAAATTTGGAGAACAATCAAGGGGAAGCTTTGGCACATTGGAGGCTGGAGGCAGAATGCTCCAAATGGGAGTACTGAAAATATTTTGTTTGTATTTTTGTTAGGTTAAATAAACTTTGTAGTGATAGCTGGTTAATTATCTATATACCTTGTAAATATGGAGGGGGAGGGGAGCTATTTAGAGAGAGGACATTATAGATATGAAATGGGGGCTCTGAGCTGTGTGCAGTAGATTTCATATGTTTTTTTTGAATGAAATTTTATTCTCCTGGAATCCTTCTACGAATCTATGTACATCGAAATATAGTTTCGCTTTGTTGTGGAAGGCATATTAGGTACAGAACTAGCCTTATAACCAGAAAGACCTGTGTCCAAGTTGTATCTCTGATGCATACTGACTGTTTGACCCTGGAAAAACCACTTACCTTTCCAGTACTTCCAGGTAACTCTAAAATTATGTTACAGGGTAGATGCCAATCTCCATTTGTGGAGGAAGTTTTCTTACTGGGAGTTTTCTGCACCAATGAAATCACAGGTTTGATTAAAAAAAAAAATGTCGTCTTATAGTCTAAATAAAGAAGCTGTCCAACATAGGTTTTTTAAATTTGCCTAGCCATTTGGAGCTGTATAAATTGGTGGTGTTTTTTGTGCATGTTTATCAGAAAAATCCTGGAGAGATTCACTTGGTTAGTGGCTTGAGAATAGTGCCACCTGGTGCTTAATTCATATATCATAACTCCCTTGCTGGGTAATTAATAAAGTGACACCCTGCCTTCCTGCAACCTTAAGAAAGGCAGAGCACAAACCACAGTGAGTGGTTTATAATGTTGCACTGCCCCAAATATCACATGGGGGCATGTACGAAGTGTCATATGCAGACTATATTTGTCTTGTGTAAAGAAACTGGAAATATGAAAATCGACAAGAGACCTAGAAAAATGAAAGATGAAAGAGAGAATCTTATCCGTATCCAACCTTGTCTGGAATGCATAAAGATCCCAGTTTACTAGAGATCTGGCTTTTTGCCCATAGACTGTGCCTTATCTAAAATAAAATTTCCACAATATACCTCATTATGTTACATTGCCTCTAGAGAATTTCTAGTATTAATTATTATTTCTCAAATAGGCTTTTAAACTAGGAAGTAAAGGTACTGACCAGCTTGAAAAAAATATCTTGTCTACTTGAAGACTATATTTTAAAACACTTAAAATTGACATTCTTGTTTACAAATCAGTTTCCTCCATTTGATTGTTCTGAGTAAGTCGTACAAGTGGGGTTTGATAGAAATCAAGTCACTGTATCAGTCAAATTGAAAACCAAAATCTGGTGAAAGGCGTTGGTGGTGCGATAGAAAGAGCTTTGGATTTAGAGTCTGGAGAACTCAATTTGAATCCCGCTTTTCTCATTTACTAGCTGTGTGATCCAGTGCAAGTCATGTAATATCCCTGATCCTCAGTTTCCTCAGGTGTTAAAATGCAGATGATAGTACTTGTATTACCTACCTCCCAGGGTAATTGCAAAGAAAACACTTCATAAACATTCAAGTTTTAGGTTGAAGAGTCAGATGTGACTGAAAAAAATGACTGAACAATAAAAATTGCCTGGATTGGTAAAATCCTCAGTCCCTTCCAGAATCAGTTTCATTGTCTTATCTATGTCTACGGACCCAGTGAGGAAGAAGGTGAATAAGTATTTATTAAAAGCTTACTATGTGCGAGGCACTGTGTTAAGCCATGAGCTTGGGAGCTTTGGAAGGCCAAGAGAAAAGGCCACCGAAAGTCCAGAAATGGAGCTTATGCCAGGATTTGCTAGAAGTCAGACTCTGGGAAACAAAGTCCCCAGGAACCCGACTTAACCCAACAGAGGTTGAAGATACAAAATCATCCTTCCAACGTCTATGCAACTATTAGTCATAAATGTGTAAGGGCAAATGCAGAAAGTTTTTTTGGTCTGAGTCCCCTCCCCTGGGGACTGACTTATGAAGGTTAAGTCTACTTTTTGATGAAGCTTGTTTTTTTTAAGCATAACACTTGTGTCTGGTCTCTCTTGACCGTGTCACTGGTATCTTGATAACAGATACCACTTTTTCCTCTGTCTTTTTTATTTCAAGACTGCTATTGCCTACCTAAATGGCCCAGTAGATGGAGCATTGGACTGGGAGTAAGCAAGATATGAGTTCAAATCCAGTCTCAGGTACTTACTAGCTGTGTGACTCTGGTTAAATTGCTTAACCTTTGTTTGGCTCACTTTCCCTTTCTGTAAAATTGAGATAATAATAGCACCTACTCCCCAAGGTTCTTGTGAGGATCAAATGAGATGAGATTTCAAAAAATGTTTTATTCATTTTGAACTTAAATACATAAAGACAAAAAAGGAACATTTCTATGTACACAGCACAATCTAAAAAGAGGATTCACTATAAAATCATGAATTTACATTTCACACTGTTTACTTAAAAAAACTATATAAGTACTACTTGTTTTCAAAGCTACTCTGCTTTCTATGCTTCCTTCTTCATTTTCTTTGCTTCTCTGCTGTGCACTTTTTATATCTCCCCATCCCCTTTACCCCCTCATCGTAGAGATGGCTACCATTAGATGCAAATACTATCTATCTATCTATCTATCTATCTATCCATCTATCCATCTATTTATCCATCCATCATCCACCCAGCCACCTATCTATCTATCTATCTATCTATCTATCTATCTATCTATCTATCCATCTATTTATCCATCCATCATCCACCCAGCCACCTATCTATCTATCTATCTATCTATCTATCTATCCATCTATCTATCTATCTTTCTATCTATGTAAAACCATACTATACATACTTCTATTTATCAGTTCTTTCTCTGGAGGTAGATAGTATCTCCCTATTCATTTTGAACTCGAGTGGTTTGCCATTTCCTTCTCTGGCTAATTTTACAGATATGAAAACTGAGGCAGACAGCGTTAAGTGCCTTGTTCAGGCCAGGGCTAGTGCTCTATCTACAGTACCACCTAGCTGTCCTGGGATATTTATAAAGTATTCTGTAAAATTTAATGCACTATATAAATACTGGCTATTATTATTGTTTTATAAGTTCATAATACCATCCCTTTAGAGCCAGAAGGAATCCTAAAGGTTATTGAGTCCAATCTCTTCATTTTACAGATGAGAAAACTGAGGGTCAGAGAGACTAATAGCAATAGATGATGAGAAACAGGGTCAGTATTTGAAGCTGGGTCCTCTAACTCTATATTCTGTATTCATTCTACCATACCATGTTGTTTCTATTTATAGAGCAGAAATGACTACTAATTCCTCCAAAATAGGAGTCAACTTCAACAAAATATAACAAGCACTTCTTAGTACATGAGGCACAAAAATAAAAAAGGAAGCAATTCCTGATCTTAAAGGCTCCAATTCTATGAGGGGAAAGCAACGTGTATACAATGAAGGGAATTAAATACATACATATATACAAATGTGTGTGTGCATATACATGTATTTTTTATTTATATATACAAAGGGATTTCAAGGGGGAGAGAGCACTAACAACTAGGGGGGGGTAGGGAAAGGAGGGAAATTAGAAATTGTAAGAGGTAGAGGTGAGGATGGAGTGCATTCTAGACATGGGAGACTGTTTATGCAAAGGTGCAGAAACAAGAGATAGAATTTTATATATAAGCAACAGCTAGCAAGCCAGCTTGACTGGAAAAGAGAGCACATGATGGGGAGTCAAATGGAATCACATCAGAAAGGTAAGAGAGATCAATATAGCTAGAAGATTTTGCTTTATCCTCTAGAGGTAATAGGGAGCTACTGATGATTTTTTGAATAGGGAGTGACAGAGTCAGATCAGCACTTTAGAAATATCGGGTTTGTAGCTGTGTGGAAAATGGATGAGAGAGTGGAGTTACTACAAATGGGAAGATCATTTAGGAGAGGAGAGAAGAAACTGAATGTGAGAAATGGTGCTTGGAAAAGGGAATGACTTGGGGAAAAATACAAGTTTCTTTTGGGTCAGATGGAGTGTTTCTCTTTTTTCACAATTCAATGGGGAGAAATGTAGTGATGACATGTCATGGTAACAGGCACAAATGTCACACCCTCTACGATATCACTCCTTGCATGGGGCATGTCACCACACCACTCTTTCTCAGGGTTTGATTTGCTTACTCCAATCTGGTCTCACATGAGCAAGTCTAAGTATCCAGAGACAGACCACCACCACCACCTGGTTCCATTCAAACTCTCTCAAAGGCCTATGAATAATTTTGTTGAAGTAAAATACATTCCACCTTCTCCTCTTGGCCATTGCCAGGAGTCTGGAAGAGAGAGTGAGGCTGGTGTCTTTGCACATCTCTGCCTCACTTAAATCCAATTCAGCTTTAAGTCAAGGCATCACTTTCCTGTTGTTATTGGTTCTCTTAAGAACAAAGGACAATCATCAACAACAACTTCCCCTTCTCACCATTCTACCTCTTAAGCCCCTATCCAATCCAATGTATTTTCTATCCACATAATCAACCACCCACAAGATAACACAATGCAGCCACACAGAACTTGAAGTATACTTGGCCAACTACTCATGATGACATTTTTAGATCTTAACCATAGCTATTTCCTTAGGAAATGGCAAGTTATAGGAGCTAATATAAAATACAATACACATGTACATCTATATCATACTCTCCCATCAATGAACTCAATAGCTATGTCAAGAATGGATCCATACGTATGGGGCACTGGCAAGGAAGGTCAGAAAAGAGAAAAACTCATGTACTTAAGGTAGAATGCACAGCTCCAGACCAAAAGTTTCCATGTTATTAGTCCATTCAGGAACACCTGTGCCACATTAAACTTCTTCTCTGCTCATTGGTTGGCTGTTCTCTCCAGCTAGGGGAATCCTCTTCTCTGATGGAACAGAGCCTTTATACACTCTTTCAATTTGCTATTACCCTTAAAAAGACATTTAGAATAACAATTCTTTTTAAGCTAGAGGCAAAGTTCATCAAAATAGTTATCTCAAGGTAATACATACCATTACAGCTCATCTACATCATGCAAGGTCCATGCTGTAAGGTCCCATGAAAATAGAGAACACAATTAAAGTTGACTCCTTAAGACAGCTGACCAGGGTAGCAAAGCACATACAAGTCCTCCTCTGTTTTTCCTTCTCAAGTCAGAGGTGTCAGTAGAGAGCAACAAGCCCATATGAGAAGCTTTGCCTCTCTCCAACTGGAGGCTGAACTGAAAGGCAGTGGCCATCATTGTAGTCCTGGCCATTAGAGTCAGTTATCTCTGTCTGACTAATGAGGAATCATTTATCCAAAGTCTTCCTTCACTTGACTGCCACAGTTCTACAGGACGATCTCAGCCTCACTGCTGTCTTCCATTCTTCTGCTTTCTATCCTTCACTTCTGTGAAATTCCTATTCAAGCTCCTATGGACTCCAAGAGAGACTCTTGACCCTCTTGACATGAGAATTCAGTCATGCACCTTTTACTTATAAAACATTAAAACTCCCTAAATTTCCTCTATGAAACTGATAGTCCGAAATCATACCTTGGTCTCTAAATGTTTATATGATTTCCCAATTTTTTAAAAAATTTTAACCTCTTTAGTTGTAAAATATATACATGCAAATTATCTGAGTAACCCTTCATCTTTGTTCATCGGAAGACTTCAACATGGTCACCAATTTCTTTGGGATCCTAGGTCCTTCCTTCTCTCCTTTTTCCTTGATCCCTCTGCTCTTTCCTTCTTTTCTTCTTTCCTTCCTTTCTTCCATCTTCCCCTCCTTTTCTTTCTCTTCCTCCCTCCTTCCTCTTCTTCCTTCTTTAGCTTCTTTCCTTCTACTTCCTTCCTTTCTCCTCCCTCCCTCCTTCCCTTCACTTCCTTTCTCTTCATTGCCTTCTTTTCCCTTCCTTCCTTCCTTCTTTTCTTCTTCCCTTCCCTTTCCTCTTCCTATTTCATGCAAGTTAGAGATGCAGGGGTTACTCAGAGCCTTGCCTGATCCTACTGTCTTCTGCTTAGTCATTAACCTTGCTGCTTTTCCAACCTGGTTCTGTATGCCCCTCCTTAAGCAACCTAATAATGTTCTCCTTAGGCAACCTAATGTTTCCTGAGAACCCCTGTTCTTGAGGGCTCAAAATATTAATGTAGACAACTAATGGGCTTAGCCCACTGAGACTCAAAACTCCTTAAAGCAAAAAATCTGCCTGCATCAACCTTGCTGGATCAGGAGTTAAAGGCCATACCACTGTCCTTTGGTAGATGTTTCCTTCACTGATGAAATCACAAGTACAATGTGTGTGTGTGTGTCAGGGGAGGGGGGGAGAGTTGGTATATTTTGATTCAATTCAATTCAACAATAATTAATTGCCTACTGTGTGTGGCAATAATATTGGTAGCAGAGCATGATGGTGCATTAAGCACTAAGCCTGGAGTGAGGAAGATCTGTGATGACCAATAAAGTATCCCTTACAACTCTGAAGGATTCATGATACAGAATGCTATCTACCTCCAGAAAGAGAACTAATAGACTCAGAGTGCAAATGGAAGCATATTTTTTCTTTTGTTTGTTTTTCATGCCCCCCCCCTAGAATATGGCTAATGTGGAAATGTGGAAATATGTTTTGTATGACTTCATATGTAAAGTGGGTATTGCATTTCTTGACCTCTCGATGAATTTGGAAGGTTGTTGTTTTGCCCTTTGTTCTTGCAAAGGACCAATGACATCAAGAGGGTGATGTCTTGACTTACCCACGAATTGTACTTAAGTGAGGCAGAACTGTGCAAAGTAATCAGCCTCACACTTATTGGAGTCCAGTGGCAAGACATAAGTCAAGACAAGAAACTCACCTTCTCAGGTTTATACCTAGAACCCCAAGAGAAGTAATCAACTGACCTTTTGAGGACCCAACCTGTTAGTGCAAGCATGGTGATGGTACAGGGATGTGGGAGGAGGTGAAGGGAAGGAGAGAATTTGGAATTGAAAATAAAAACAAAACAAAACAAAAAGACCTGCAATCATTCCATAGGAGTAAAAAAAGCTAGGTTGTCAGAGGACCCAAGTTCAGATCTCACCTTGATCAGTTTCTGTCTGTGTGAATGATCCTGGGTCAGTTATTTAACATTTCTGAAATGAATTTTCTCATCTGTAAAATGACTGTTTCGTAGAAGATGACCTCCAAAGTCCTTTCCAGCACAAAATCTATGATCCCATAAATCTACTAAGTCATAGGAAGGTTACAATCTGCAATGTGTGTTGGTGGGGAGAGTTCCCTACACTAATGAAATCACAAATTGTTTATTCAAGAAATGTTGATACTTGATTTCATCTGGATTTTTTAAAAGTACTACCTGAAGTATTTAAAAAAATTCTTTCCCATCATAAAAAATTAGAGATTTAAAATTCACTTACAAATTCTCCCCCAGCAATCTCTTCATTTCTAAAACTTTTATTCCTCTTCAGATCTAAACCTATAATATTTTTCCTTTTTTTAAAAAAATTGCAATTGCTTTAATCAAAGGACCTGGTGTGTTAACCACACTATTTTCTCAAACAAGATCAGATAATCCATATTCTGGTGAGTCAACATATCCAATTGGCCAGCCAGAAAGTGATTCTCTGCCCATAGTGTCAGCTGTTATAAGTATTCATGTCAAAGGGCAGTTCTGATTTGCATAGGAATAGGCAAATTTGGAGTTAACAGTGCTGGATTTGTTGAATATCTTCCTTCTAATTATAAATTCTAGTTGGAAGCCTATTTTCTGCTAGAATACTTTTCCAGCAAGGCCTGATTCAGCAGTATAAATCAAGGATTCAGAATGAGATTGTATTTCTAGCAGGCATGCCACTGGTCTCCTCTGTCTCACTGGGGGTATAATATTCACTAGGAATTTTTCCATTGGTGTATAGTGTGAATCAGATCACACACATAGTCTGGTCCTGGCTGATGCTGAGGGGTGTGTCCTGCTGAACTTCAAGGCCAGTGCAAATTTTCTTCAGCCTCTTAAGCTCTTATTCTCCCCCTGCTATTCTTCAAACCATCAACCTTCTTTGAACCATTCAACTTCCAATCAAAAAGAGAAATATTTCACTGCAAGAGCAGAATTTCGAGTGTACAGGAAAATCTGTTTAAAGGGAAGCCATGAATTTACCAAAGAAATGCTGTGTTTTTGACAGGTAGCCATCAAATATAGGTTCTAATTAAATTGTATTAAGTTCTGTACTAAGAAAAATTGGCGGCTGAGATAATTGCTCTTCCAAGAGAAACGACCTATTTTGATTTTAGTGTATCTGAAAAAAAACCCCTTTTTATGGGCTATTATAAATAGATAATACTGATAAGAGGTGTATATAACATGCAACATGTATGATATATATATGTTATATATTATATGTTTTATATGCACTTGCTCTATATTCACAAACATATACTTTCCTTCAGGTAATTTTTCATGTTTTGTTTATAACATCGTAATGTGGGAATTTAGTATTATATTGGGAGGAGGCAGGGGTAGACTAGATTTCACTGGTGTAAAGAACTCCCAGTATGGAAAATCTCTCTCTATCCAATTTCAATGACCACCTGCTCGGCAATTTATAGTCTAGGAGAGTTGCTTGGGAGCACTGAGAGTTTAAGTGATTTGGTCAAGGACACAGTCAACATGTGAACCCCAGTCTTCCTGATTCCTGAGTTCTCTACTCTAATACATTGCCTTTCATGAGTATTAGACAGGAGAAGAAATTAACCTAATTCTCCTCTCTGGCAAGCAGCAGACATGTAAAGTGTTAGATAATCACTCAGTGGGGGGCAGTATTCCTTCATTCACTCAAATACTTATTGAGCACTTGATAAATCCCTCCTCTCTCTCTCTCTCTCTCTCTCTTTCTCTCTCTCTCTCTCTTTCTCTCTCTCTCTCTCTCTCTCTCCCTCTCCCTCCCTCACTCTTCTTTTTGTTTCTCTCTCTTCTCTTAACTATCTCTCATTTATCTGTCTAATCTATTTTTTTTATCTATTTCTATCTAATTTATCTTATCTATCTCTCTATCACTAGAAAGCTGGTGATAACTGTTGTGTTGTAGGTAGGTCTAATACACATACAACCATAATACCAGACAATCTAAGTAGTATAAACAAATTGTCACTGGAATTCAGAGAAGCAAGAGATCCCTACTGACTGACATATTCTGGAAAGGCTCCCTGGAGGTATTGGGATTCAAACAGGTCCTTGAAGCTTCTGATCTCCTCTATGCAGAAAGATAGCCACCCAAGGAAAGATGCATACTCACTTTTTCCAGAAAAGAATGCTGGTGATGAACTCAAGAAAGAACTTCCCATAGCTAGGAGTTGTGGACTTACTCCTTGCCTGCTTGTATTCCTCTCTGTCACTGTCCTCTAAGTTTGCATCTGTTCTTCTCAGGGACCTGATGTGTATTTGATGGCTAGTACACCCCAGAGTTGGTGGTGGAGGTGGGGGGTGTTTTGTACCCAAAAGTTCTTACTCTATCTACCATATATATAAACACCTTTTCTAGAAGATAACTTAGTTGGGTTAATCAATTAATATTTAGATGAGGGTTTGTGAGTACTAGAAACTCAACTTCTCAGGTTTATACCTAGAACCTCAAGAGAAGTAATCAACTGACCTTTTGGGGACCCAACCTGTTAGTGCAAGCATGAGGAGGAGGAGTGGTCCCAGACTGGTGCTACATTGTGTGAACTTCAACCAGGATATTCTGAAGCCCTTTACTTTTGGAAGGACCTAAAACAGAGATTCTCTGTCTGCTCTTATTCTTGGATACCAAAGTTTTCAGGGATTCTCTAGAGCAGTGGTTCTTAACCTTCCTAATGTCGCGACCCTTTGATATAGTTCCTCATGTTGTGGTGACCCCCAACCATAAAATTATTTTTGTTGTTACTTCATAACTGTAATTTTGCTACTGTTATAACTTGTAATGTAAATATCTGACATGCAGGATGTATTTTCATTGTTACAAATTGAATATAACCCACAGGTTGAGAACCGCTGCTCTAGAGAAAAACTGGCCTTTCAAAATCTTTTGTTTTAGACTGTAATTGAGGAATCTGTATTTTGGTGTTTCTTTACATGTCAGACATGAGATAACTTTTATTTGGTTCAATGCTTAAATACTATATGTTATATTACCCTATTCATCTGTTAAAAAAAAATCTAACTTGTTATACATAACTCAAAATGCTCACTTTTTTTTCTTTTTTCCTTTTAAGCAGACAGGTTACTTGCCCCATCATGATACAAGCTGAGACAGCTTATCTGAGATTCTTGAAGACTCCAAGTATAGAGAGTAAGGTTTATTTGCTTCCTTAGAAACCTGAGAGCTCAATTCTCTTTTGAGTGCTCCATACTTCTTTGGCATTTTGTGGAAGTTATATGATTTTACAGAAATGCTTGCTTTGTTCCATAAATCAAAAATAAAATTTAAAAAAGAGTAGCGGCCGAAAATAAAAATAAAAAATAAAATTGACACATTTATCCAAGCGAAGAATAAGTTAGAAACTTCATTGGGATATCCATGTCCATTGGTAGGGATCCTTTGGGAAAATTTTGGGTGGCCAACAATGAAAGGATTTGGAAGAATTTTTGTCTGGACCTTCAATGGTACCACCTCAAAGAGATCCCTGGAGATATTCTGATGTGCCCTGTATGGAAATGGAAATGTAGAAATGTTTTGTCCAGATATTTGTATGAATTACCCTGTACACTAAAAAGAGTCAGTTAATCAACAGGCATTTATTAAACCTTTATTTTGTACTAGACATGGTGTTAAGTGCTAAGCATACAGAGAAAGGCACAACCCAAATTGGTTCTTGACCTCAAGGGGCTCACCTTCTAATGGTGAAGACAATATCCAAACAAACCATATGCATACAAAATATGTACAGAGTAGATGGAAGCTAACCTCAGTATTAAAGAGGGCTGGGAAAAGCTTCTTACAGATGACATTTCATTTATTTATTTCTTCATTTATCTATCTATCTATCTATCTATCTATCCATCTATTACTTTTATGTAGCATTTTATTTTCCCCCAGTTACAGGTAAAAACAATTTTTAACATTTGTTTTTTAAAACTTTGAGTTCCAAATCCTCTCCCTTCCTCCCTCCTCACCCCCTGCTCCCATTGAGAAGGCAAGCGATTCCATATACATGTGTAGTCATGCAAAATATATTCATAATAGTCATGTTGTGAAAGAAAACATTGCAGATGAGGTTTTAGCTGAATACTGAAGGAAGCCAGAGTCAGAGGTGAGGAGGGAGAGTATTCCATCATGGAATGCAATTGTGGAAGAATTTTCACCCAGGGCAGTTTATTTTCTCACTTAAGTATGACTAGTATCAACCTCAGGTCCCTAATCCCTGGAGGAGAGCTCCATATGTTCTGAGAGCTCTGAAAGGATCAAGCTTTCCCAATTACATATGAAAATAATGATCATTTAAAAAAAAAATTTGAGTTACAAATTCTCTCCCTTTTGCCCTTCACCCCCTCCTTGAGAAGGCAAGCAATTTGATATCAATTATACATGGTTTCATTTTTATATGATTTTATAGAAAAAAGAGACTTGGTTTTATTTTTGCAGCTGAGGAAAGACCCTTTGCAATCTCCAAGAGAGGAAATATCCCATAAAATTGTATCTGTAAGGTTGTATCACCATGTATTTGAGGGTATGGAGGAGTATTAGTCTCCTGATTGTGAACTGTGGGCTTTCTATATGGACTTTCCTAGGATTTTTTATTAGAAGAATTGGGAAAGAAAATGGATTGAACCTCCTAAGTCTCTAGAGAGTTCTCAACGATTTGAGATCATGTATTTCCCAAAAGCCGGGGACATTAAATATTAAGTGGGGAGTTTGGAGGGGGTCTTCTTTGAGACCCCCTACTTCAATCAATCGATTGACAAACATGATTCCACTTTTAAAATGCTTAAATAAGATTGTTTTGCATGACTTCACATGTGTAATTGATATCAAATTGCTTACCTTCTCAAGGAGGAGGGGAAGGGCAAAAGGGAGAGAATTTGTAACTCAAATTTTTTTTAAAAATGAGTATTATTTTTATATGTAATTAGGAAATATGTAATGAAATATATATTTAAAAATAAAAAAATAAAATTGTCCCCATCATTACCCCCTCCTAGTGATCCATTTAGATTGTATGAATGCCTTTTTAATTGGGTCAAGAAAAGAACAGCAGGCTTAGCTAACCAAAAAAGCTAACTGAACTCCTGAGCTTTTAAATAGTGGGAGAAATTTCTGCAGTTGTTCAGTTCAGTTCATTTAAGTAGGACACTTAAGGGGCAGAGGTCTTCAGGCTCAGGAACATCTTGAAGAGACAGACAGACCCTTGCACCTGCATGAGAGGACAGCAAAGTGATTGGGGTTAGAAAAACTTATACTGAATGTTGTATTCTCCCCTTCCCTGCCCCCAACCCCCAATCACTATGTTATTGGAGAGCCTGAACCAACAGCAGACAATGCATCCAAAGGACACATGGAGGACACAGATGAACAAACAGACACAAATACACAAAGAAAGATAGTCATCGGAGGGAAGAAGAAGCTTCAATGAGCATACCAAAGAGAAATGGATTCAAGAAAGGACTTCCACTAACTTTGATGTTGTTCAGTCACTTTTCATTCATGTCCAACTGTTCATGACCCCATTTGGGGTTTTCTTGGCAAAGATACTAGAGTGGTTTGCCATTTCCTTTGCCAGCTCATTTTTCAGATGAGGAAACTGAGGCAAACAAGGTTAAGTGATTTGCCCAGGGTGATACAGCTAATAAGTGTTTGAGTTCGGATTTGAACTTAGGTCCTCCTGAATCTCAGACCAGTACTCTATCCATTGCATAACCCAGCTCCCCCCTCCATTAGCTAGGAGCTGTGAATTTATTCTTTAGCCACAAGTGTTCCCTATACGTGTGCCTCTTTCCCATCATGCTCTCAGTTTGAGTATACCTTTCCCAGGGACCTTGTGTGATTTTGTGGGAAGGTATGCCCAACAATTTTGAGAAAAATATTTTGCAACTACTATTCTTGCTAGAATATATTAGTAAATATCTTTGTAAAAGATAATGGAGGCTATTGACTGATAATCAATGGGAAACACCCCAGTTTGGGGCTCATGAGTGATAATACCAAAAATTTCCATTTCTTAGGGTTACCCCTAGGACTCTGAGAATGACTAGTTGGCTGTCCTTTGGGGACCTGCCTCATCAGTGCAAGAGGGAGTTGGGGAGGTAGCCTCAGAGTAGGTGCTGCACAAGCAGCATGTATTTGGTAGCAATAGTCTAATGTCTTTGCAGGACATTTTGCTGTGGAAAGTCCCAGCACCTTTGTATATTTATTTGTGTCTTATTGGGCTGTCTTGTACAGCAGCCTCAGAGCCATCTGCTCTGAGTAGAAAGACTACTTAATAGTCCAAAGCAGCTGTCACAGAAAGCTTCAGCACTTCTCTCCCACACGACCTTGAGTTACCATCCCTTCTAGGTAAAGAGATTATTCATCTCAGTAAATCACTTAATAAAACTCCAAAGAAAGTCCTGACATCTTGTGCTAAATGACATGGGCTGGGACCAGGGAATGAGGATGGAGACGTCATGATTTAGGAGGTACTTTAGCATTTAAAAACAAAGGGGAAAACCCAGAAGCAGACCTGGCAACTGTCCATCAGATAAAAATCTGCCAAGGGTCCAATGCCTAAATATAGCGAAGAGTAGATGGAGGGACTAGCCTAGGAACCATGTATTCTAATGCTGATTGTCGTCCATGTATCTCTTAGAACAAATTATCTTTTAAAAAATATGTGTAAATATATATATAATATAATTTTTATGATATCTCATTTTTATATTACATTCATTGTCAACTGATCACTCCTAGTTCTGTAATTAGTGAGCCATCCATCTAAAAAAAGATCTGGAAAGGGAAACAAAAACCCCACAAAGTTGTTCAGTGTAAGTGAAGCAGTGGTCGAGTCTGACAGTATGTAAAATATTCTATATCCATCTTCCTCACCTCTACAAAAAAAAGGAATAATAGTACCACTTCCCATCTTTTCTTATCTTGTGGATCTGCTCATAACAATTAGTGGTCAGTTTAGAATTTTTGTGGTTCTTCTTTCTATTTACATTGTGAACAAATTGCTTTTTAAATGTTTCTTTATACTTGTTAAATATTCCATTACTTTCCATATTCCCAAGCTCATTTAGTCTTAGGAAAAAGTGTGTGTTGTATTTTGAAGGTTCCTTAAAGGGAGATCCATGAAAAAATATTGGCAAGAATATGGGCAAGGATGTCTGGATGAGTTGCAATCCCCACTAATGGACAAAATTGCCATGTTGACAAGATTGCAGGCTCATGTTTAATATCTTAAAGGGGAAAATATCACTAGGACTGCCATTATATTATAGAACTCTTATTTATTCTATGAACACTAAGGTTCTAAGGAATGGTTTAGAAAATGTTGTTAAATGAATAGAACAGACCCTTCAGTATTTGGGGAATCTGAAAGCCTGATTCCCTTCCTAATTTCTGAAAACAACATGTGGGGAAAAACTTTTTAAATTTAACGAAATGGTGAACTGAGGCATCTTCTCAGTTATGTCTCAGTATTTACCACATCAGAAATTAAAGTATCTTAGTATTATTATGAAAATAATTTTGACCTCATAGATGTCTAGAAAAAGGTCTCAGGTACTCCAAGGAATCCCCAGAGCACACTTTGAGAATCAGTGCTCTGTATAAACATTAAATCACTACTCTCTGTAGATGGCACATGATATTGGTAAAGGGGTTCAAATCCTGCCTCTGGCACTCATCACCTCTCATGTGCACTATGACAATAGCTTCCCATTTAGTCACTCTCCAGCCTGTTCTTCACACAGTTGCCAAAGTGATTTTCCAAAAGCAGAGACATGTCTGACTATGTCACACTGTTACTCAATAAAGAGACCCCTAATTATCTCTAGCATAAAATATAAACTTCTGTTTGCAGCCTGTGTCCTTCCTACTTTTCCCATCTTCTCACATATTTTCCCCTGTATACAATACTCCATGGTCCAGCTATATTGGCTTCCTCACCCGGAAAGCTGCCCCTTCTCACCTCTTAGAATCCCTGGCTTCCTTCAAGATTCAGTGCAAGTATGACTTTCTGCAAGATGCCTGCTCTGTTCGCTGGGCTTTCCCCCCACCCCCAGCTGCTGGGAGCTTCAAGCCCCAAGGTTAATTTGTATATACTCCATACATATCTCCTATACACCTTTTTTTGTGTAACTGGTGTCTCTTTTATTAGAATGTAAGGTTCTTGAAGTCAGAGACAGTTTCCCCTTTTTTCTTTTTCCAATTCAGTGGTTAGCCAGGAATCCCTGATGACTGAGGCCACATACAAGGTAGGGACATTTGTCAATTCTTGTTCTTCATCAGACCCTGTACCAAAGGAAAGAAGACATGAACGGGAGGTAGTTCCATCCCAGGCATAGACTGACTTAGGAGGCTGTGGGCTCATGGCTTGTGCCAGGTGGAGGGAAGTGAATCCTCCCACCCAGTCTTCCAGAGCTCACAGAGTTGCTCTTACATTTCAAGGCCAGCAGGAAGAAGGGGGCCTGAGGAGTAGGAATCATCCCCCTTTGGTATATCTGTGGATCTCTGGCTCAGCAGTCAATTAAAAGAGAAATAATGACTGACAGGAACTAGACAGATATCTACACCTGTTCTGAATGTCCACCTCCACCTCCATCTCCCCAAAGCACTATATTTTTATTTCCAGTGCTTAGTACAATGCCTGGTACATGGAAGGAAGGAAGGAGGGGAAGGAGGAAAAGAAGGAGGGTGGAGGAAGGAAGGAAAGGAGAAAAATGAGGGAGGGAGAATAAAAAGGGAGAGAAGTAGGGAAAAAAGGAAGGAGAGAGGAAGAAAAGAAGGAAATGAGAAAAAGAAGGGAGGGAGGGTAAAAAAGGGAGAAAGGGAGAGGAAGGAGGAAAAAAAGAAGGAAAGGTGAAAAACTAGGGAAGGAGAGAGGAAGAAAGGGAAGAAAGAAAACAGGCACTTATTAAGTGTCTGATGTATACATGCCAAGCACTGTGCTAAATAGTTACAAATATTGTCTTATTTGATCCTCACAACAAACCTGGGAGGTAGGTGGTATTATCATCCCCCTTTTGCGGTTGAGAAAATTGAGGTCAACAGGTTGAGAATCATACTGGGTCATGTAGTTAGTAAGTGTCTAAATTTTAACTCAGGTCTTTCTAACTACAGACCTGGAACACTCTGCCTGCCACATGCTTACAGAGGAAACACTTAATAAATGTCTGCTCATTGATTGATGATTTCTGTTTATTGTTTGTGTAACCTTGGGTTAGTCATTTGGCATTTTGACTTTATCTTAAAGTGAGGGGCTTGGACTAGCTGGCCCCCGAGGTCTCTTACAGATCTAATTCTATGATTTCATGGTGCTGATTCTGGCCCCTGCCCGAGTAGGAACCAGATCAATGACCAAATCTCGCACGAGGCAGATCAATGACCAAATCTCCCACTAGAAGTCTCTGTAGGATGGGGAAAATGGAACAAGAAAAGAGATAGAGGAAGGATTTTCTCTTACCTAAGTCCTAAAGTTTCTCCTACAATGCAAAGGGAAAGAAACACAGCAGACATTGTTATAGAGCATGTCAGTTAAAAGCTCTGGAGTCAGAGGGCCTGGATTCAAATATGGGACCTGATTCTACCTGCATGAACCTAGGCAAGTCAAACTTCCTTGAGATTCAGTTTTCTTATCTGTAAAGTGAGCAGATTTCACTCAATAGCTTCAGAGGTCCTTTCTCACTTACAGCTATGGCCCTAAATTCCAGTAAGGGCAATTAGTGGGATTGGTGGGAAACTTGGGAACCTTGCTCTGTGTACACCTTGGATATAGAAACATAGGCAGCAGTGATTTACATAGCAAGAACCACAGGAAGGAATACACCTTAGGGATGCACAGGCTTCAAACACCATTATACAGAAGTATCCTGATTGAGATAATGAAGATTTAAGGGAAGACTACATAAATATCTAACTGGTACACACAGTAGAAAATTTTCTTGCTGTACCTCCCAGTTAAAAGCAAAAGAAGAAAGGAAAAAAAAAGAATCATGAGGAAAGGAATCCAAAAATCAAATGCATACCAGAAATTCTGGATTTCCTTAATCAGCAAATGAATGCAAAAGTCCAAAAGTAAGCTGGTAAAGAGTGACAAAAACAAGATAGTTAGTTGTATTCCCAGGTTTATCAGTAACTTCTCTCTCTCTCTCTCTCTCTCTCTCTCTCTCTCTCTTTCTCTCTCTGTCTCTCTCTGTCTCTGTCTCTCTGTCATTGTCTCTCTCTCTCTCTCTTTTTCTCTCTCTCCACATATCTATATCTATGACAAATAGCTAGATAAGTAATGTATGCATGTATATGTATTTATGTATATAGGTGTATAAGTATATATATGTGTACGCACACATGTATACATATGTACGCAATGTGTGTATGTGTGCGATGCACATGTGTACATGTATGTGTATGTGTGCACATATGTGCATACACATATATGTGCATATGTATATACATACATGCCTACGTGTACTATACTACATTCCTTTACTATACAGTAAGTGCCATAAGTCTGTTATAGTGTCTTAGATAAACTTTATACTTCTCCCAGGACCCAGCACAAATACCCCCAGTAGACTGTGTTTAATAAACTTTGAATTGAATTATGTCCTTCTCTAGCTAGACATGTAAATTGCTGCAACTAGAATAATAACAAACAGTAACACATATCCCTGGGAGGGGAAGGTTTGGGGGAATGAGTTTGTAGGCTCTCCCTCTAGCAACTGGAGGACCTCGCTATCTGTTATCCAGCAACTTAGCAATTGAACACTCAGTCAAAGGAGAAATCAATGATTTTTTGCAGTGGTTCCATTGTACACCTTTGTGAGTTTCCTCTTCTATTCTGGACCTTTTCAAAAAAAGCCGAAGAGACACAGCCTGATTTCAAAGAGCCTCCTCCCAGCCAATCCATTAACCCCCTTACACCTCTTTACTCCCAACCTTTTTATCTTGTTGTCTGTGCTGAAATTTAAGAAAGACCAGGAGCACCTGTTAGAGTTGGAAAGTACCATGTTCTCTGGGTTATACTACCCAGTGGACTGGCAGCTAGGGAACACAGAGTCATTCAATGCTTAATGCACCAGGCATCTCTTGCCCATTTGGGAGAAAAATGCACAATACACTGTTGTTTCTCATACATCTAACTGACTATCTACCAATTACTCTAATTATTCCATTGTCTATAAAATGAAGAGGTAGATGTGGTTTCAATAAATCTATGATCCCATGACCTGGGTATAAATCTCAGTTCTTGCATCTCATGTCTTTGAGAAATCATTTTCACTCCTCTGGGCCCTGGTTTCATCATTTGTGAAATGAAGAGGGTGAACTCAAGGACCTTTATGGTCCCTTCCAGTTGCAAATCTCTGATCTTACTGTATGAACCTAATCATTCCCTTATTGATGCCTTTTGTTTGGATTTTGGATTTTCACATTATAGTATTCTGAAAGAGGGATGCATGTGTACAATGAATATGTTCCTAAAGAGATACTCTACTGCCCATCTTTGTAGATAGAAAAACAGAGGCGTTCACTGAAGTAATTCCTTGGCAAGGAAAAACAAAAATAACAATTTTTTTAAAAATTCAAAAACAAAACCAGGCCTCTTGATGATTGTTTTGTTGATTTGGGTTATCTGGCTTCTCTAGTATTTTCTTGACATTATGCCAAATTAGACATTCTCTTCTCACTCTCTGCTTCAGTCTCTGTATCTCTATCTCTCCCTCCCTCCCTCTCTCTCTCTCTCTCTCTCTCTCTCTCTCTCTCTCTCTCTCTCCCTCTCCCTCTCTCTCTCTCCCTCTCCCTCTCCTTCTCCCTCTCTCCCTCATCCTCTTCCTTTCCCTCTCCCTCACCCACTCTCTCTCATCTGTCTCTGTCTGTCTGTGTCTGTGTCTCTGTCTGTCTGTCTCTGTCTCTCTCTGCCTCTCTGTCTCTCTGTCTCTCTCTGTCTCTCTGTCTCTCTGTCTCTGTCTCTCTGTCTCTGTCTCTGTCTCTGTCTCTCTCTCTCTCTCTCTCTCTCTCTCTCTCTCTCTCTCTCTCTGTCTCTGTCTCTGTCTTTCTCCTTCAAGGCAAGGATATATAATCCTAACTCTTTGGATTGATTTTATGAGCCAAAAGGGAGAAATTGGCCAAGAGTAGAAGGAAGTTCTGGAGACCAGAGAAGTGATGTTCTCTTCACAGTCAGTACTGATTCCCTTAGTCTCGAGTGGTTTGGGGGGAATTAATCTGTTGCAGGTATCATCTTTCAGAGTAACCACAAAACTCGGATCCTGACCACTTGTGGTGATTCAGCTTTCCATGTGGCTCGCCATCTGAGTAGGGGGTGCTAAACCCAGGATCTGGCACCACTTCAACTGTGCCAATCATATCCTCCCTCACTATAATTCCTCTGTGGTTTCAATTGGAGCTCATGTTACCGATTTCCTGTCCTCAACTGCTGTAGGTTTAAATGCAACTGGGGCTTTATCCCTATTTATCAGAATGGGCAGGGGAACTCATACAGAGCTGAGAAATGATCATTCCTTTTGAGATGCAAGGGGGAGCATGAGTTTATTCGGTGCAATTTTTTTCTTTGTCTTTTTCTAATTGGAGGGCCGGGAGGAAAGGGAATAGAAATACTGATTTTCAAAAGAGGTTTACTGAGACAGTTTTAAAAATGCACAGATCAGAAGAGAAGGAAGTTCAAAAGGAAGCATAGATAAGCGGTACAGTTTTGGAAGAAAATGTCTTAGCATCAAAAGCAGATGGTATGATGTGGAGATTCACATGGTTTTTGTATTCTGTTGTGTTTATGTAAATGTTCTTTTTGGGGGGATGTTTAAGTTCAAAATAAAAATAAATAAAGGGAGACTCAAAGGAAGATTGTATGTTTTTTCTTGACCATCAGCACCATCACTTTGAAGGATGCGATCAGTTTTAAGGAAATAAGTTTTGACGGGGACAAAATGACCTTCAATCATCAGTGTTCGAGAGCAAAAACGTAGAAATGCCACCTCCCACACCACTAAGGAAGGTCTTCAGTGGCCATCTTCAATGCCACTGATAGGGCTGCTACTCTTTGGCAAAGGCGTCCTTTTCTGATTCTTGGAAGAGCTCCATTCCGAGGAATTCTGACCTAAATCTGCCCGAAAAGACATTTGGCAACTACATTTAGTGGCTTCATCCTTTCTTTTTCTTTCATCCAAATCTCATCTATTGAAGCTGCCCTAATTCTGAGGTCCCTCCATGTAACTTCATCTGGAGAATGAGACAGTAGGAACAGCTTAAAAGATACAAATGTCAACTTGGTAACTTGATTGTTTTTTTTTAAGTTTATAAATTGTAGTTAGGACTCCGTGTGTCTAAGTCCTACAAAGAAATAAAAAAGTGAATAAAAACATTATAGAAATGTGAATTTTATACATGTGTGAGCATATATGTGCATGTACATTTATATACACACACAAACACAAATGCATATATATTTATATGCACACATAATACCCAGCAGGCAAATTGTAAATAGCACACAATGGTGTTTATTGCACTGCTCTATATATAGAAAAGCCAAGTCTGATAGAGGTTTTACTTTGAGAGCTGTTTGATCCTTCCTTTCATCGCTATGTGGTGGAAAGCACTTTGGCTGGCCCTAAGCTCAGGCTAAGGGAGAAATAGCCACTGTACTTTCACTTCACAGACTTCAGCTCTTGTGACCAAACATAGAAGCTTCTGCTACAGGAAGGTTTGCCTAAGAAGGGGATTGATTTTCATTTGATCCTGCAAATAGCCTCAATGAACTTTGCCAGCAGAAAGAAGGCTAGAAAGAGAGCAAGAAAGAAAGAGGGAGAAGATTGAAGCAAAGAAGGAGATAAAGAAAGGGAGAGAAAGTGATGGAGAGGAGGGACAAGGGAATGGAGGAAACCGACAGCATGGGAGAGACAGAGACAGAGAGAGA
The DNA here is from genome assembly GCA_028646515.1 of Pseudochirops corinnae. Taxonomy (NCBI): domain Eukaryota; kingdom Metazoa; phylum Chordata; class Mammalia; order Diprotodontia; family Pseudocheiridae; genus Pseudochirops; species Pseudochirops corinnae. The sequence continues at coordinate 24,096,581 of CM053592.1, read as the reverse complement.
CTGATACAGAAAGAGAGAGGGAGAAACAAAGAGAGAAAGAGAGAGGGAGGGAGA
>CM053592.1:24083734-24096027 GCA_028646515.1 Pseudochirops corinnae | reverse complement strand
TTTTGGGGTGGTGGGTGGGGGAAAGAGGGGGAGAAAATATGTAACTCAAAATCTTGTGGAAATGAATGATGCAAACTAAAATAAAATTAAAAAAAAAAAAGAGTACAGGGGAAGTGGGCTTGTTTTCAAGGCCTGATTCCTGATTCTACCAATGTTTAGAGTGAGTCAACCTCTTTGAGCCACAATTTTCCCATCCTTAAAAGGAAGGAGTAGGATCAGAACATTGACAAACTGCCTGTATCTTCAAACTGCTTATTTTTCTCCAGTAGCGAACTTGGCTTTCAGCTTTCTGATGTGCACTCTCAGGCATTAGGACATCATCCTTCTTCTTGCTTGCCAGGATGCCCAGATCCCAGCTTCTCCGCAGAGAGAAGACTACAAGGCTTTCCTTCACCTTGGCCATTCTCCTGCCCCTTGTTACAGCACACTCATTTCTATGTATTTGTTACTATGAAGTTTTACTCTGAAGGCTCATCGTAGAGTGGAGGTCATCTTGGATTTTCAAAGGCCATGCAAAAGCAAAATGCAAAGACTGGGACATTCTACCAAACTAGAAAGCCTTCCTGCCAACAGTCCCTGTTGGTAGCCTGGGGATCAGCCTAGTCAGTGTAAGAAGGAGAATCACCAGAAGACTGGTCACCAAGTGATGGACTGACATGAAATAAATATATATAAAAATGGACCTTAATCCTGTGCACTCTGCCCCCTTTTGCTTCCAAAGTGATGGTGGAGAGATGATGGGAAAGGAGGCCAAGTGGTCCTAAGGGTCACACAATCTTTAGGCCATTTATAAGCATCTGTTTAAATGTAGGTGCTCTAAATGGGAGATGTGTCCAATGACCGACAAAATGATATACGTCTGAGGCAGCTAAGGATGTAGTGGATAGAGCACTGAGCTTGGAGTCAGGACAGAAGTGAGTTCAAATTCAGTCTCAGACTTTTGCTGGCTGTGTGGCCCTGGGTAAATCATTTCAACTTCCTTAAGTGGTGAAAATAACATCTACCTCCCAGGGGTGTTTTGAAGATAAAATGAGATAATATATGTAGAGTGCTTTGTAAACTTCAGAGCACTAAACAAAATATTAGTTATCAGCAGCAGCAGCATCACCACCACCATCATTAGCAGCAAAACTGCATCATGCCAATAGTGAGGTTTTTTTTTTAACTGAATCTATTATTTCTTTGGCACAAGGGACTCTTGATGAGGGTCACCCTTCCCAATCCAGATGGCAGCTGCCCTACATGATAGAGTTTTATAGACTTACCAGACTATATGATTCTCCCAGGGTCACACAGCCAGTGTGTGTCAGAAGCAGGACTCTCTGACCTCCCAAAACCAGGTTTCAATCTTATTCAGCGTTTTGTTACTCCTCAATATTAATGTTCTTATTATAAATAGAATCAGAAGACATAAGGAGCCCACAGCTAAAAATGGACATAGCAGAGGTTCTCCTTGGAAAACCAAATAAAGAAATGAGTAGAGTTGATTTTGTTGACTATGCAAAGGCACTAATAATAAGAACCCAACATGCTGCCTTGCAGTGCTCACGGTGAGCAAAGGGAAAAAGGCCCCCATAAAGATTACTGTGCCTTGTGCCAAAACACCTACTGTAGAGTTTAAAAAGTAGAGAAGATGAATGAAGAACCACCTTACTCCTTCAAACCAAGAAAGTGCTGGTAAAATCACTGCACTTAGGGTCAGAGACCTGAGATCAAAACTTGTTTTTTGGTTGTTGTTTTTTTTTAATCTACTACCAATGAGAACTTGGGCAAATCATTAACTTCATTAGACATCAGTTTCCTAATTAGTAAAATGAAAAGGTTAAACTAGCTGACCTCTAAGGAACCCTCTAGGTCTAAAATTATGATCCTATGATCTAAGTCAAGATACCTTGATGATCAGTGACTCACATGGTGAATATGGGCACAAGGGTGTGTGTGTGTGTGTGTGTGTGTGTGTGTGTGTGTGTTAGAAAATGTATGCAAATATGATTCATGGTTAAGGAATAAAAGAGAACAAAGGCCTGGAGATTTCAGAAACTTCATGCCATTTTCCTCAAGAAGGGAATCAGAAAATGCTTTCTATGGCAGATGCCAAACAACATTATTTTTTTTTTTTAAAAGAAACTGACTAAATTTCATTGGATTAGAAGTGACTGCTAAATGATGTGGAAGTTGTATCAGAAACAGCTTGTGTGCATTCCAATCACTGAACATCCAGAGCAAAATTAAAAACAACAACAAAAGGGAAGAAAGGATAGAGATAGAAAGCCTGCCTTCAATTTCAGCAATCTGTGTCTGACTTAAAATGAACAAGATGCTGACACTAAAAAATGGGAAATGGATAAAAATTCTTAGACCTTGATGATCACTATTTCAGTCAGTCGGTTAAAAAATAATCAATATAAATTTAAGTGCCTACTGTGTGTCAAACACTGTGCTGAGCACCAGAGACACAAAGAAAAGGGGGAATACTCCCCAATGTGAAAGACAATAAAATAACAACTATATACAGGATGAACTGGAAATGATCAATAGAGGGGGTTTGGGAGAACAGACATCTCATCTTCTCGTACCTGGCTATACCCATGCTCATTTCTTTGCTTTCTCCCCATAGCTGCAAGCTGGGTACCTCCTCCCACCCAATCTCAACTTTCTCTTGTGTTTAATGGTCCTCCATTAGGTTGTAAGATCTTTGTGAGAAGGGATTGTCTTTCTTCTTTGCATTTGTATATCTAGTATTTAGCATAATACCTGGCTTGTAGTAAACATTAAATGTTTATTGGCTGACTTTACAGGTTTTCTATTAGAAGATGGGATTTTCTTAGAAAAGGTTATCCTTTTCTAAGCCACAGTGAAGAGACCAAAAGATCCCAGAAACTTTCTAGTTTCTGTAAACACTTGATTTTCTTGTCAGGCTGGAAGACAGGATAACCAAAGACAGCATCACTTTAAAGTAAAAGCTCATTTGCAAAATGTTGTGGATGAGGAAGAAAGATTAGGAGCAGTGCTTCATAATACAGCAAAAAGCAGTAGGATGGAAATGAGCCTGCTGTAAAATTTGCCATGAGAACCAAGTAAGTAGAGATCATTTTAAGCAAGGAGCACAGCATCTGGGTTGAAAGATATTGTAAACTTTTGAAACCAATTCTCTTTTCCCGTCCATTATTGAGAGCTGAGAAGAATGGACTGCTCTCAACTATTAGCTGTGTGGTACAAGGAAGGGGAAAAATAAGATGGGATGGAGCAAGGTAGTTCTAGCATAAGGAATCTCCACCACTTTTTGTGTCATGGGCTTTTTTTTTTTTCCTATAGTCTGGTGAAACCTCTGAACCCCTTCTCAAAATAATGTGTTTAAATGCATAAAATAAATTACATGAGTTCTAAGGAAAACAATTACACTAAAATATAGCTATTGGATTTTTTTTTTTAATTCACAGATTCCTGGGTAAGAATACCTGTTCTAGAGATTGTGTCTATATTATCCTTTCACTATCCAAAGCTGAGTTCCATCAAAGCCATCTGCTACTAGATAAGAAACAGAGTGACTGGTCAATGGGATAGATAAGGTAAACAATATATAGAATTTCTGCAAATGAGTACAGTAACTTAATACTTGATAAATCCCAAGATCCCAGCTGTTGGGGCAAGTACTCAGTGTGTGGCAAAAGCTGCTGGGAAAATTGGCAGAAACTAGGCATGAAACAACATTCACGTGATATACTACAATAAGCATGATTTAGAAATTAATTGTCATATCATAAGCAAAACTTAGGAGCTTGGGAAAAATTGCCTGTCAGAGAGGAAGAGTTTGTGAGATAGAGCAGATCATGGGGAATAAAAATGAATAATTTTAATTACATGAATTAAAAAGATTCAGCAAAAACAAAATCAATGCAGCCAAAATTAGAAGGAAAGCAAGAAACTGGAAGGAAAAAATTTGCAGAAGATTTTTCTAATAAAGGTATAATTTCCTAAGCAAGTCAAATGTGAGAAATGATCCAAATTTATAAAAATGAGAGCCATTCCCCAATATATAAATGGTCAAAAGATATGAACAAGAAGTTTTGAGAAGAAGGAATCAAAGAGAAATGCACATTAAGACAATTCTGAGGTACCGCCAGATTGGTTAAGATGACAGCAAAGGAAAATGACAAATGCTGGAGGGGATGTAGAAAAAGAGGTACACTAATGCACTGTTGGTGGAGTTGTGAACTGGTCCAACCATTCTAGCAAGCAATTTGGAAATATTCCCAAAGGGCTGTCAAACTGTGCATACTCTTTGATCTAGCAATATTGCTACTAGGTCTATACTCTATTTCCCCATCAAACAAAAAAGATCCATATGTAGAAAAGTATAGCAGTTATTTTCATAGTGGCAAAAAATTGGAACCTAAGGGGATGCCCATCAACTGGGCAATGGCTAAACAAGTGGTTTTGTATTATTTTGATGGAATAATATTATGGTTTCAGAAAAACCTGGGAAGATTTATATGAATAGATACAAAGTGAAGTGAGCAGAATTAGGAGAACAATATATATAGCAAAAGCAATATTCTAATGATAATCAATTGTGAAAGACTTACTCTGATCAATACAACCATCCAAGACAATTCCAAAGGACTCATAATGAAAAATGCTATCCACTTCCATATAGAGAACTGATGGACTCTAAGTGTAGATTGAAGCTTATTTTTTTCTCTATTTTTCTTTCTTTTTTCCTTTTTTTTTTTTTGACAACATGGCCAAAGTGGAAATATTGTGCATGACTTCATATGTATAATAGATATTATATTTCTTAGCTTCTCAATGGTTGAGAGAGGGGGAGAAAGGGACAAAATGTGAGACTGAAAAATAAAAATAAAATTTTAAACAAAAAAGTTGAATTCCTATGAATATCCATGTGTGTTAGTATGAAATGTCCAGATGAAGATGGAATTTTTAACTTTTAACTGATGTATTTTGACTTCATTTAGCTGCATCCATAATTTGAGATTAAAAAACTTTTCATGTGTTCAACTATTCTTTTTTTAAATATATATATATATGCATATAATTTTTTCCCAAATTACATGTTAAAACAATTTTAAAAGATTTTTTTAAGTTTTGAGTTCCAAATTCTATCCCTTCCTCTCTTTCTTCCCTGTAATGCAACAAAAATTTAAAGAAAAGTAGAAAACTCATGGGGGGGAGGAGGGTTTGCAACAAGTATCTCTGATAAAGTCCTCATTTCTCAAATATTTAGAGAACTGAGTCAAATTTATAAACATATAAATCATTCCCCAATTGATGAGTGGTCAAATGACATGAACAGGCAGTTTTCAAACAAAAAAAAAATCAAAGCTACCTATAGTTATATTTTTAAAAAATTGCTCTACGTCACTACTGATTAGAGAAATTCAAATTAAATCAACTGGCTATTCTCAAGTCAATTGAAGGTTAAAAATTTCATCTTCATCCCATGTGGGATAGGGGGCTGGCATGAGGAGGGTAATTCTGAGGAAACATGTATCTTCATCTGACAGAGACAGGAACAGTGAGAAAGAATAGTTAAAAACATCTTCAACTCTGAAAAAAAATTCTGGTCTTCAAGAGTCTTACATTTCTTTTTTCACTCGATACCCTGAAAGGGATGAGACAGACACATGTTGACAGAAGCCTGGATATGGTATGGGACCTTTGAGACAAGTTGGTGTTTTTATTTTTATCCAAATTCTTATTTGTCCATGGCCTGACTTTATTCCTGGAGTAATCTCTTTCTGGCTTTGGGCCTGTAGATCCATGTGAATTTAAATGTCTGAGGGAAATGCCAGAGCTTCCTTGAAAGCCACAGCCGCTTACAAGTCATCAGCCCCTCTGGCCTCCTCCCTTCCATTGTGAACAGCTTACTATTCAGTGATATCTAAACTGCTGAGTGACATATGCTCAGTCGGTATCACAAATTTTAAAATATTGTATGGTCTCTGTTAGAAACGTTTCATATAAAAGTCTCTGTTTCCTGAAAAATCAAAACATACAATTTCCAAAAAAAAAAAAAAAGACTGAAAACTATGAGCAACAAATGATTGCTCCAAATCACTAATAATTACTAAATCACAGCACAATCAGTAAATTGAAAAAGATGATAAAAGATGGGAACAGCCGATGATGGACGTGCTATGGTGAGATGGACATGTTAATATCCTATTGAAAGAGCTATGAAGAGGTCTAAACCTTCTGGAAAGCAATTTATAATTTTGCTAAGAAAATGACTGAGATGTCCATAGCCTTTTATCACTCTGCTAGGCAGAGTCAGATACCTTGAAGGCCAAAGAGAAGGCTAACCCATATGAAGAATGGTTGAAATAAGGATGTCAAAGACAGGAAGAGAGTTCTTACGTGCACCAAAACATTTATAGCAGCACTTTGGTAGTAGCAAAGAACTGGTAGGGAAAAAGTAGATGTGCATTGATTGGGAAATGGATAAACAAAATTGTGTGGAATATTACTGTGCTTTAAAAAAAAAATAACATGAATAATATAAAGCATAAGTGGTGCCGCAGACAGAGTCAAGACTCATCTGCCTGAGTTCAAATCTGACTCAGACACTTACTAGCTGCGTGACCCTGGGCAAGTCACTTAACCCTGTTTGCCTCAGTTTCCTCATCTGTAAAATGAACTGGAGAAGCAAATGGCAAACCATTCCAATGTCTTTGCCAAGAAAATACCAAATAGGATCATGAAGAGTCAGACATGACTGAAACAGCTGAACAACAAGTACAAAACATAGGGGAGCATAAGAACCAATGCCCAGTTAAGTAGGAAGAACCAGGAAAACAACATACATAATGACTATAACAGAGATAGAAAATACAAAAAAATGAAACTGAACTGTATATAATTAAAATGACCAAACACGGATCTGAAGAAGGTAGCAGACTGGTGGAACATTGCAATAAACTGTCAGATTTGAGTAAATAAATTATCTAGTCTCGCTCCCCTGCTTTTTCCTCCTTTTATTCAGGCTTTTCTTTGTGACATGAGATAACTTTCTGGGTAGGGGAAGGAGGATAGATATTTTTGGAAATGAGCATTATGTTACAGACAAATAATACAATGAAAAATTAAAATGTGAGGGTTGAAAAAAATGAAATCCAACACTGTGTAATCACAGTGACCAAGCCTGGCCATGGAGAAAAGGTGAGAAAGCAGACCTCCCTCTCTTGTGTCCAGAAGTGGGCACTGTGGAAAGGGAACATTGCCTCGAATGCCAGACTCGGTCCATGAGCATTGCTGTGTCGCTTCCTTTTTAAAGCTTTGTTGGTGTGTTGGGAAGGCTGACTGTCTAGGGCAGAAGCATGGTGGATATTTTCAGAAATTAAGATAATTATTATTATAGCTAGCCATTTCATAGTACTTTAAGTTTTGCAAATTACATTATCAATATTATTTCATTTGATCCTCCTAACAACCCTGGGTGGTATTTGTTGTTATTAGCCTCATTTTTCAGATGAGTAAACTGAGGCAAACAGAGGTTAAATGGTTTCCTCAGGGTCATAAAAGTATCTGAGGCCATGGTCTTCCTGTAGCCAGGTGTGGCTCTCTCTATACATTGCACATGGCAATATTTCTTTAATGATGGCATTGAAAGATTTTTTCTGGGATCCCTTCACTTCTCAGTACTCTTATTTTGTGAAATACCTCTGTCTTGGAAGGAATATGACTTAAGTATGAGTTAGGAATAATACTATAACCCAGTTCTAGATTTTGAACACCTTTCATACTCTTAGGCTCAGGAAAATAAAATAAAAACTTATTTTCTTTGGAATTTTTATCTCGGGGGTATTTGTGGCGACCTCCAAGAGGCTGTGGCATTTCCAGGAGGGCACTTGGTGTTGTGTGGAAGGGCTGGAGGAATCAGCGCTGCCTGGGGCAGGAGGGTGATTTTGTCCATGGCAAAAGCCTCTGTCCGAGGAGAAAATGAATTTAGCTCTGAGAAATGAGCTTGTAGTAGACAAAATAAAAAGGAAAAAAGACAGGAGCTGTCTGAAGAACAGAAGCAAGAAATAAAAGATGCTTTTGAATTGTTTGATACAAAGTTGACTCAATAGACTATCATGAATTGAAGGTGGCAATGAGAGCCTTGGGGTTTGACGTGAAAAAAGCAGATATACTAAAGATTCTTAAAGATTATGACTGAGAATCCACAGGCAAAATCAACTTTGAAGATTTTAATGAAGTTGTGAAGGACTGGATTTTGGACAGAGATCCACAGGAAGAAATACTGAAAGCATTAAATTATTTGATGATGATGATTCAGGCAAAATAAGCTTGAGAAACTTGCGACGGGTTGCTCAAGAGTTGGGTGAAAACATGAGTGATGAAGAACTTCGAACCATGATCGAAGAATTTGATAAAGATGGTGATGGAGAAATAAATCAGGAGGAGTTCATCGCTATTATGACTGGAGACATTTAAAGAATCGCAAGAAAAAAGTGAATTTAAAAACAGGATCAGTGGCTACACATGTTGGAGTTATCACCTTGTAGTCTGTTTCACATCTGGAGCCATGAAAAAAAAAATGCCAAGTTAGTTTTTCCAAAAGGACCAAAATAAATACTTTATTGTAATGAGATTTCATTATTTTATATATCTTCAAGTTTCCTAGAAGTCAAAAATGTTGTTATTAAAATGTTTGAGTACCAGCCCATTTGTGTTATAACTTCACATACAGTTTTAAAATTAAATCATGTTATGGGAATTGTTTTTGAAGTTGTTGATTTTAGTTGTGACCTTAGTTTTAATGTAAAAAATTTCTAGATTTTCATTTTAATAAAAGATTTATTTTATTAATAAAAAAAGTTTTTGAAAAAGAATTATTTTCTAAAAAATGAAAAATGAAAAAAAAATCAAATGAGCAAAAGATTTCTGTGTTTTAGAAACCTAAAAGCTAAAAACAAACTTATTGACTTTTGGTTAATGTGGTATTAGGCATGGTCCTAGAGGAGTACATAACTCCCACAAACACTTGTCAAATTCTAAAAACGCAGCAGAAGTAAGAAGGATAAAAAAACCAAAGAGAAATGCCGGGAAGTTCCTCCATTCAATCCAGCATTGCATAACGCAGAAAAGACCACCCAAAGCCATTCTGAGCAGAGTCAAGGTTGGAGAAGAGTTGGTCAGCTCCATGAACTGCAGCCCAAAGCCAGCAGGTTGTTGGTGCCAATGCAACCCCTGTGTGTGCAGTAGGTGATAGAGCCAGCCCCCATAGGTTACTGCACAAGGAGACAGGGCCTACATGGATGCCCCCTCACCCCAGGTACCTTCCAAGAGGCCTGAGGGGCACACAAAGGCAGCCTGTCCCCAAGTCATAACAGTGGACAGGATCACAGCAATAACTTACCCTGCAAAATTAGGTTGAGTATAATGCTACAGGGTTAAAAAATGGACATTTAACAGAAGAGTTATCAATGAAAAGACCAGAGCTGGGTAAAATCTTTGAAATGTAAATACAGGGAATAAGACAAAGCTAGACATTGAAATATATTTGAGTAATTAATATGGAGTTAAAGGATTCAAATAGGGTGAGAAGAGATGTGTTACCTTCAGAATCTCACAGAGGCAGTGAAGGAAGACAAATGCAAAGCCTAGACATGGTTTTGCTCTGTAGCACAGGTTTTAATAGAGGAAGAAGACAGAGGGGAAAGGAATACACTGGAAAAGAAATGGGGAAGAATTGATAGAAACAATGATGTTCACATATCTGGGCTACATCAGAAGAATATACAAACATGGAGGGGAATTGGAAAGATAGTAGAACATCTCATGAACCTCACACTCAGATGAACTGTGTGGTTGAGGAGGCAGGTTGAACACCCAAACAGAAAGACGCTGGTGTAGAAATACACTGAAGTCCATAAAGGAACAATTGAGGACAGGCAGAGTAGGGTTTAAGAGAAAGAATAGACTTGGGTAAGGAATCACAGACTCTAATTATGAAAGAGAACATTTCATCCACAAAACAAAAGAGATTAGCAAAACAGATTAGAAAATACAATATTCCAGCATGTTGTTTACAAGAAATTTAATCGAAACATTCAGAATCTGAATTCTGGGCTGAAGTACCCAACATGCTTTGCAGCTCTACAAATGGCATCATTTCCCTACCCTTTGGCAGCCTTGAAACTGTAGACTTTTTACATTCCTATTTCTCCAACTTTTAATAAATATCTTTCTTTATCTTTAAAAAATATCCTTCTCTTCCTTTTTAAACATTAGACTGTTCTCTCAGAAGTGAGGTATCATATACATTATTGACAGAGAGATCCAAATCTTCATGTCTGGAGCACAGATCAGACTCTCTCCAAAACTGTCCAAATCCTATCTGGCAGCTGCTTCTTCATACACAGATATTATCAGTTATATTAAAACAAAGTTCTTTTTCTACTCATATTAGACTTCAAAATGTTCATCTGTAACAGTGACAATATCTTACATCTTTGACTTTTAATATAAATCTCTTCCTGTACCCCAAAACTTATTTTCTGCTATTTTCCTTACTGATTGCAGCTTGTACAAAGAGCCTTCATAGAACCACACCTGCTTTTATATTGATTTGGAAACTGTTGCAGCAATAAACAGTGTAGCATAGATAGAATGTTAGTCTTATAGACAGGAAGATTAACAACATTTATTAAGCACCGGATGAGGAATTTTTAAAAAGACAAAGAGATCACATTCTAATGGGGGGGAACAATATGAAAATAATTTTACGAACCTGATATAATAGTGCAAATAAAGTCATCTCAGAGGAAAGATAGTAGGATTAGAAGATGGTGGGAAGGTTGCAGGAAGACCTCCTGCAGATTTAAGCTGAGTCTTGGAGAAAGTCAGGGAATCCAAGAGGCAAAGACAAGGGGGGAAAACATTCCAGGAATGAGGGATAACCAGAGAAAATGCCCAGAGTTGCAAGAAGTATTGTGTTATCCTAGGCAGGTAAATCACTAAGCAACCACATCCAGAAAATAGGAATATCTGTCCTACTTTGTCACATTTTTCTCAAAGGCTTGTGGGGGAAATTAAAGTCATGCATGTAATGCATTCACAAACTTTAAAGCCGTGTATCTGGGACTGGCATATGAATACAGTCCCTGTAATGCTACCCAATACATGGAAATACATGCTACTGGGAAAATTGCGATGATGTACTAGAAGTGCCTGGGAAAGAACTGAGCCTGAGTGGATATTCTGTCATTGGTCTTAGTCTTCTAACAAAATGGTTAGAAATCTCATTGATGGAGGTGCCTTCCAAAAGGCACCAGCAAACAGAGCCTCTGCAACTCATTTTCTTTTTTTTTTTTCCAATCTCAATGAGTTCATAACTTATTTTTTAAATTAAATTGGTTTATTTACTCTTAGTTTACAACATTCAGTTCCAGAGTTCCTTGAGTTTCAAATTTTCTCCCTCTCCCTCTCCCCCCCCATCATGGTGGCATGCTCTCAGATACAAGATCTACAAATATCTTCCCATTGAATAAATATCTTTCTTTATCTTTAAAAAAAATCTTTCTCTTCCTTTTTAAACATTAGACTGTTCTCTCAGAAGTGAGGTATCATATACATTATTGACAGAGAGATACAAATCTTCATGTCTGGAGCACAGATCAGACTCTCTCCAAAACTGTCCAAATCCTATCTGACAGCTGCTTCTTCATACACAGATATTATCATTGTATATTAAAACAAAGTTCTTTTTCTACTCATATTAGACCTTAAAATATTCATCTGTAACAGTGACAATATCTTAATATGAATCTCTTCCTGCACCCCAAAACATATGAGGATTGTAACTGATGGAATGATCAGTGGGAAAGAGGAAACAACAAAAAAACAAACAAACAAGAAAAACAAACACAGCAAGTAGTTTGTTTCAGTCTGCATTCGGACTCCGCATCTCCTTCTCTGGAGGTGGATATCTCTTTCTATCATGAGTCTTTTGGAGTTGTCTCATAACCTTACGTTGCTGAGAGGAGCCCAGTCTATTGAGGTTAGTCATCATACATATGTTGTGTCTGTGATCATGTACAAATTTCTCACTCAACATCAGTTTATATGTCTCTCCAGGTTTTTATGAAGTCCATCTGCTCCTCATTTCTTATAGCACAGTAGTATTCCATTACATTCATGTACCACAACTTGTTCAGCCACTCCCCAATTGATGGGCATCCCCTTGATTTCCAATTCTTTGCCACCACAAAAAGAGCTGCTATAAATATTTTTATACATATGGGTCCTTCTCCCCTTCTCTGATCTCT
>CM053592.1:24057059-24073878 GCA_028646515.1 Pseudochirops corinnae | reverse complement strand
TTTGTATTCTCTGAAGTTCAGGGTGCTGACTTTTCACCCTGAACCAGGTAAATGATATGTGTTTGATTGATTAAAGTAAGACTGCTAACCCATTTTGAGTTGCTTTCCTTTAGAAAAGCAGATCTAAGAACCTGTGCTAGTAGCCGCCCTAGGTATGCTAGGGTGCTTGCTGATACAAACCATCAAGGGCACTGCTGGTCACTAGCATGAGGTAAGAACTAGGTATCAGCAAACCCCAAACTCTCTTTGTTGGTTCTTTTTCTATCCCAAAGCCAAGGAAGTTTAAGAGACACATCAAATTCTCTGATTTTCAAAGAGGTGGCTACTTCTATCCCCTGGTTTTACCCACTTTGTGGAAGGTTGTACTAGGATTTTTAGTCTAGGTGTATGGGCTGTGTGGTTTTATCCAATTCCTTTTAGTTCAGCCCATAGACATTGGGAGATTCCATCCCATTCCCTTGCTACTGAGCTTCAACAGATCCCACAACACACATAATGCACAATTGCACTAGTCGTGCAACACATCAGGATGGCTTTACCGTATAACCATAACCAAAGAGGTCAATGCATATTCCTTTCTTTTCCCATTCAGTTTTCTCCAGAGGTCTATCATATCTAACTTTTCTAAGATTCTATTCATCTCTTGAATGTCTTTCTTATTTCCAATAGTGTAGATTTATCTAGCTCTCTTCACGTGTATGTATGTGTATGTCTCATACTGCACCCTGAGACCATGACATCTCGGTCAGGAGGATTTTTGTCTCCCAGACCTTTCCTGCAGATGCAGGGAAATACATACAAATGCCCTGGTGCTGCAGCCCATAATCCCTGACTCTTTTTGTTTATCTGTTGGTCTTTGATCCCTTTTGGGGTTTTCTTGGCGAAGATACTGGAGTCGGTTACCATTTCATTCTCCATTTTACATATGAGGAACTGAGGCAAAGTTAAGTGACTTGCCCAGGGTCACACAGCAAATGTCTAAGGTTGGATTTGAACTCAGATCCTCCTGACTCCAGGGCTGGTACTCTATCCACTATAGCACCTGGCTGCCCCTCCATAATTCTCCTTTGATCTTCTTCCTAAAAAGTCCCAGTGTTGGGTATATTCCCTAGCCATAGGCACACTCATTTCTGCCTCTCCTTCAGCTTCAGTCTCAGGTTTGACAACCCAGGACCCCAACCCTGAAGAGCAAAATATGAAAAGGAAAAAACTGCATATGTACAATACCATGATGATCACTTCTAATACTTGCTGTTTACCTCTCAGGTCTCCAGGTACCCAGGTCCTATACACCTGCAGCTGACTTTGTCGGGCAACAACATTTGTTTAACAGCCACAGAAGGTAGAGAGAATTCTGTGTGAGATATTTGGGGTGAGGGTGGGGGTGGCGGGGCAGGGAGGGAAGCCAGGGGAGGGAGTGGTGTAGGAGAGAGCATTATAGAATAAGATGCAATCCTCAGTCTCTAAAGATCAAATGGAACTATGTGACAAAATGTAATTCAGAACAGGAGAGAATGTAAACCACCAAGAAAATTTTTTTAAACCATATGACTCATAACTGTAAAGTTCAGAGATGTAACAAAAACCATGTGGGGTTTGTTGAACTGGGTAGAGTTTTAAATGAGAGATAGAACAAAGGTATCAACCTGCTGCTTTACCTACCATACATAGAAGAATCAGCAGGAAGTAAAGAAATGAGTATAGGACCTGAAGCGAGGAGAAACACATAAAGTTCTGATTCCAATACTTAAGAACCGTGAGACCCTTGGCAAGTCTTTAAACTCTCCATGTCTCAGCTGCTTCATTTGTAAAATGGAATAGTAAAGCTTAATATGATAAAGAAAAAAATGAGGTCACTTTTAGGATTTGTAGGGGTTATAATGAAAGAAATGGCAGAGGACTCTTTGATGGCACTGAGTGCAGGACCTGGAACTGTTTGGCAACTCTATTGACCATTTGCAGTTCCAGGGCAGAGAGGAGCATTTGTGATCAATCACAAGGGAGCAGGAGTCCTGGTCACAGTTCTAGGGCCAAAAGGAATTAGAATTTGTGGTTGCTTGGGAACAAAAGCCCTTTCCTGTTTAAGACCAGAGCACAGACCAGAAGAGCAGTGACAACATGCCTCTCTGGATCATAATAACCTGGAAACACTGAAAACTTGCAGACCCCCAGAATTAGCTCTGAAGATAGTAGCACAAAAAAATACTGAAATTGGCACAGGACCTCCCCACCCCCAGTTGAGCAGTGCTTAATTATAACACAAAGATAAAATTTAAGAAATAAGTTAGAAAAATTAGCAACAACATAAAAAATATTTGACAATAAAAAACTACTACACTGTCAGAGAAGACCAAGACACAAATTCAGGGGGAAAACCCCCCAACAATATGAAAAGAGCTACAATCAAAGCCTCAAAGAAAAATATTAATTGGACCCAAACCCAATAAGAATTCCTGGAAGAGTTCAAGAAAGAGATGAGTGGTAGAGGAAAAACCAGGAAAAGAAATGAGAGTTATGCAAAAAAAAAAAAAATCATTAAAAGATAATAAATAGCATGGTAAAAGAGGCACAAAAAATACTGAAGAAAACAATACTTTAGAAAATAGAATCGGCCTAATCATAAAAGAGGCACAAAAATTCACTGAAGAAATGTACTCCTTAAAAGAGAGAATAGACCAAATGGGAAAAGAGGTACAAAAGTTCACTGAAGAAAAATGATTCCTTAAAAATTAGAACTGGGCAAGTGAAGCTAAAGACTCCATAAGATATCAAGAAACAATTAAACAAAGTCAAAAGAATAAAAAAATAGAAGAAGATGTGACATATCTGAACAGGGAAAAAGACTAACCTGGAAAATAGATCAAGGAGAGAGAATTAAATAATTTTTTGGTCTACTTGAGTAGGTATTATCATCTAGCCATGATTTTAAAAAGGAACCTAGACATCACATTTCAAGAAATGATCAAAGTAAACTTCCCAGATACTCTATTTAGTATCACAGGATAAAAGAGAAAATGAAATTGATCATCTCCTGAAAAAGATCCCAAAATGAAAACTTCCAGGAATATTATAGCCAAATTCCAGAGCTCTCAAGGAGAAAGCATTGGGAGTAGTCAGAAAGAAACCATTGAAATATTGTGGAACCACAGTCAGGATCACACAAGATTTAGCAATTTTCCCATTAAAACTACAGAGGGCTTAGAATATGGAAGGCAAAGGAGCTAAGATTACAACCAAGAATCACTTATCCAGAAAAACTTAGTGTAATCCTGAAGGGGGGTAATGGATATTTAATAAAATAGAAGACTTTTAAGAATTCCTTATGAAAAGGCCAGAGGTGAATAGAAAATTTGACATTTAAACACTACTTACAAGAAGCATAAAAAGGCGAACATGACAGAGCACTCATAAGAGACTCAATAGAGATAAATTATTTACATTATTAAATGGGAAGATGATACATGTAATTCTTAAGAACTTTATCTTTATTAAGGTAGTTAGAAGTATGCATAGATGGAGGATATAGGTGTGAGCTAAATATGTTGGAATAATCTCAAATTTTTTTTAAAAAATGAAGGTATGGGAAAGAGGGGTACACTGGAAGAGGAGAAAGGGTGAAAAAGAATGGGAAAATTATCTCACATAAAAGAAGCATATGAGAAAGATCTTTTACAGTGGAAGAGGAAAGAGGGGGAAGCAAGCAATACTTGAACTTCACTTTCATCAGAATTGGTTCAAAGAGGGAAGAATACACATACACACTCAAGTGGGTATAGAAATCTGTCTTATCAAACAGGTGAGTAGGATGAGGAGAGGATAAGAGAAAGGTGCAGGGATATTGATAAAAGGGAGGGTAGATCAAAGGAGGCTGCGGTCAGAAGCAAAACAGATTTTTGAGGAGAAATAGGAGAGAAAGAGAGAAAGAGAGAGAGAGAAAGAGAGAGAGAGAGAGTTAACAAGAGGTTGTAGCAACATGTATTTTGCTTCTGTTAAAGTAAAAAATGCAGGAATAGCAATGATGACCTCAAACAAAGCAAAATCAAAAATAGACCTAATTTTAAAAAGATAATCAGGGGAACTACAATTTGTTACCGTAGACAATGAAGTAATATCAGTACTGAATATGTGTGCACCAAATAGTATAGCATGCAAATTCTTAAAGGAAGAATCAAATAAGTTATAGAAGGAAATAGACTACAAAACTATATTGGTGACTTTAACTTTTCTCTCTCAGAAGTAGATAAAACTAATCATAAAATAAATAAGAAAGAAGTTAATGAGATAAATAGAATTTTAGAAAAGTTAGACTGATAAATCCCTGAAAAAAAATGAAGGGGAATAGAAAGGAGTTTATCTTTTCTTAGATATACATGGGGCTTTCACAAAAACTGACCATATATTAGAGTATAAAAACCTTATAACCCAAATGTAGAAAAGCAGAAATATTGAATGCATCCTTTTCAGACAATAATGCAATAAAAATTATGTTCAATAAAGGATCTTGGAAGTATAGATTAAAAATTCATTGGAAACTAAATAACCTAATCCAAAAGAATAAGTGGGTCAAAGAATAAATCAGAAAAGCAATCAGTAATTCCATGAAAGAGAGTGACAACAATGAGACAACATATTAAAATATAGGGGATGTAGCTAAAGCAGGACTTAAGGGGAAATTCTTATCCCTAAACACTTGCCTCAATAGAAAAGAGAAAAAGCAGATCAATGAATTGGGTATGCAATTTTAAAAACTTTCTTTAAAAAAAAAAAAAGAACAAATGAAAAATACTCGATTAAACGTCAAAGTAGAAATCCTGAAAATCAAAATGGAGATTTTTAAAATTGAAAATAAAAAACCCATCTAACTAACAAATAAAATTAGGAATTGGTTTTATGAAAAGCAAGCAATCAAACAGATAACCCAATTGGTTAATTTTATTAAAAAAAGAAAGAAGACCAAATTACCCATATCAAAAAGGGGGAAAGCAGATCCATCATCAAATGAAGATGAAATTAAAGCAATTATTGGGAGTTATTTTGTCCAATTATATACTAATAAAACTGACAATCTAAGTGAAATTGATGAATATTTGGACAAATTACCCAGCTTAACAGAAGAGGAAATAAAATATGTAAATAACCTGTCTTAGAAAAATAAATTGAATAAACCAAAAATGTCCCCCCTAAAAAAAAAAATTCCCAGAACCAGATGAATTTACAAGTGAATTCTGCCAAACATTTAAAGAACAGTTAGTTCTAATACTGTAGAAACTATTTAGGAAAAAAATAGGTAAAGAAGGACTCCTATTAAATTCCTTCTATGACAGAAATATTTTTTTGATACCTAAACCAGAGAGAGCAAAAACAGAGAAAGAAACCTATAGACCAATTTCTTCAATGAATATTAATGCAAAAATTTGGAATAAAATATTAGCAAGGGGATAACAGCAATATATTAAAAAGATCATATGCTATGACCAGGTGAGATTTATATTAGGATTGCAAGATTGGTTCGATATTAGAAAAACTATGTGTAATTGAAGATATCAGTAATAAAAACAACAAAATCAAATCAATCATAAGAATAGGCAGTGAAGAAACAAATCTATCACTCTTTGCAGATGATATGATGATATACTTAGAGAACCCTAGAGAATCAGCTAAAAATCTAGTTGAACCAATTAACAAATTTAGCAGATTTTCAGGACATAAAATAAACCCACATAAATCATTAGAATTCTATATATTACCAACAAAACCCACCCTAAAGAAGTAGAAAGAGAAATCTCTTTTAAAATAATTGTAGACAATATAGATTACTTGGGAGTTTTCCTGCCAAGAAAAACCCAGAAACATATTATATGACCATAAATACAAAACACTTCACACAAATAAAGAAAGATCTAAACAACTGGAGAAATATTAATTGCTCATAGATAGTCTGAGACAATATAATAAAAATGGCAATTTTACATAATTTAATCTCCTTGTTCAGTTCCATACCAGTCAAAGTACTAAAGAATTATTTTAGAGAGTGAGGAAAAAAAAGTAATAAAATGTATCTGGAAGAACAAAAGGCCAAAGATATCAAGGAAGTCAATGGAAAAGAATATGAAGGAAGGCAGCCTAGCAGAACCAGATTTCAAGCTATATTCCAATGTGGTAATCATTAAAATAGTCTAATGAATTATCATAATTATCTACACTTAATAAACCAAAAAATTCAAGCTCTGGGGACAAAAACTCATGATTTGACAAAGAATCGCTGGGAAAACTAGGAAGTGGTTTGGCAGAAATTAGGTATAAACTAACATCTTACACTGTATACCAAGATAAGGTCAAAATGAGTACATGATTTAAACTTGAAAGATAGTATCATAAGCAAATTAGGGCAGCATGGAAAATTTTACTTGTCAGATCTATGGATAATGGAAGAGTTTGTGACCAAACAAGAGACAGAAAGGATCATGACATATAAATGGATAATTTGGATTACACAAACTCAAAAAGGTTTTGTACAAAGAAAAGGAATGCAGCCAAAATTAGAAGGAAAGCAAGAAATTGAAGAAAATGATTTTACAGAAAGTTTCTCTGATAAAGGCCTCATTTTTCAAATATATGGGCAACTGAGTCAAATCTATTGTTTTTAAAAGAGCCAATTCCCAAGTGACAAATGATCAAAGAATATAAACAGGTGGTTTTCAGAAGAAGAAATCAATGTTATCTACAGTCATATAAAAAAATGCTCTAAATCACTTTTGACTAGGTAAATGCAAATTAAAACAACTCTGGGATATGACCTTACAGCTATGAGGCTGACCAACATGACAGAAATGGCAAGTGATAAATGCTGGAGAGGATGTGGAAAAATAGAGACACTAATGTACTGTTAGGGGCAGCTAGGTGACTCTGAATAATAGAGCACTGGCCTGGGATCCAGAAGACTCATCTTCCTGAATTCAAATCTGTCCTCAGACACTTACTAACTGTATGACCCTAGGCAAGTTACTCAATCCTGCTTGCCTCAGTTCCTCATCTATAAAATGACTAGAAAAGGAACTGGTAAACCACTCCAATATTTTTGCCAAGAAAACCCCAAATGGGGTCATGAAGAGTTAGACATGACTGAAAAACTCAACAAAAATGCTGTTAGTGAAGTTGTGGAGTGCTCTAACCATTCTAGAGAATAATTTGGAACTATGCCCAAAAGGCTATAAAACTTTGATCGAACAATACTAGGTCTGAATCCCAGAGAGACAGAAGAAAAGGGTAAATGACTTATTTATATAAAAATATTAATAGCACCTCTCTTTGTGATGGCAAAGAACTGGAAATTGAAGGGATGCCCACTGGCTGAACAAGTTGTGGTATATGATCATGATGGAATACTATTGTGCTGTAAGAAATGACAAGCATGATGGTTTCAGAAAAACCTGACAAGACTTTGGGAACTGATGCAAAATGAAGTGAGCAGAATCAGAAGAACATTGTACACAGTAATGGCAACATTGTATGATGATCAACTGTGAATGATTTAGCTAACTCTGATCAATACAATGATCCAAGACAATTGCAAAAGATTCATGATAAAAAAATACTACCCACCTCCTGACGGAGAACTGAGAACTCTGAACAAATTGAAGCTTAATTTTCCCTATTTTCTTTCCTTTTTTTCAATATGGCTAACATGAAAATATGTTTTGCATGATTTCACATGTATAATAGATATCATATCACTTGCCTTCTCATCAGCTGGAGGAAGGGCTGGTAGGAGGAAGGGAATTTAGAACTCAAAATTTTTAAAAATTGAATGTTAAAAATAAATATTGACATTTAGAAGAGGGGAAAGGTTTGCAAAGGTTTTGGTTATGTTCATTCTTTTGACACGATAGAATGGAAACAAATAGGAGGTAATGGCTGCCATGTTTGTCTTGGCAGCATGTGTACCTGGGGAGGTACATGCCCTGGCACTGAAATGATGCTAGTTGGAGTGGGGGAGAGGTGACCACACCTTGCCTTGGGGGAGGGGTGGCAGGAATGGAACTTGTGACCTCAGAGCCTAGTAGTCAGGGGCTGGGCAGGGCTAGGGGGTGGGGTCAGGCTGGTGTCGTGGTAGGTAGGTGCTTGAATTGACCTGTTTAGTTTTCTGAGGCACAGAGTGTCTAAGGACCTAATGTCCTATTACCATGGTGGTATTTTCAAATGAACTCAAGAATACCAATATACAGAGGTGGCGAGGTGGCGAGGTGGCTCAGTGAATAGAGCACTGGCCCTGGAGTCAAGAGGACCTGAGTTCAAATGTGGCCTCAGACACTTAACACTTACTAGCCATGTGACCTTGGGCAAGTCACTTAACTCCAATTGCCCTGCCTTTCCCCCTCCAAAAAAAAAAAAAGAATACCGATACCCTGAACACCACCAGTGCCATCTTTTCCCCAGATCTGAAATGTTATAAAGTAACATCTGTAATACACAGCCCTGACATCATAGTTAGTTTGTAATCGAATGTTTTCTTGCCCTAGAATTTAGAACAAATCCAATAACATATCCCAGCCCAACAATCCATAAAGAATGGAAGTACATAACACAGATGGGCAGTAAATGACCACTCAGAGATCCGCCCTCTTGGTACCAAGGGCCACATTTAACCCTTCTTAAGTAGGCCACTGCAAACAGTGGTGAGGAAGAGAAAAACTACATTTTTTTGACCTGCTTTGGTTGCCTTTCACTTGCTATACTGCTGGGAAGTAAGAGAGAAAGAAAGGCTTTTGTACAGTCCCAGCAAAGCCAGAAAAACTGTCCCCAATGAGACTTCAGTTAACCTTCATTAGTTGCTAACTATCTTTTTCAGGTTGTTTCTAAATTAAGTCCCATAGATGACTTGCTTTTAAATGTTCCGTGTAAAAAACAGACTGTTCCTTTTTCTTGCAAGCAATCCCCAAGGAAGCCATACCCCTAATGACCCAAGACAAAGTGAGAGCTGGTCTCAAGACAGGTTTTCAGGGTAATGGGTTTTTGAAATTCTTCTTATTGTTATTTTGGGATGGACCAGAATGATGGATAAAGAAAAATCCAACAGTAGCTAAGTACCTTACAAGTAAGGGCTATGTGTCCTTATTAAGTTGACAGGAAATTTGGCTTGTTTGCAAACCACTGGCAAGTAGGGTCACACCTTGTATCATTTCCACCTCTTAGGTTTTATTTCCTATGAAAGCAAATACTAGATCTTAGGAACCTGTTACAGAGGACCACATATTCTGGACTCCAAATAGGGACCTGGAAACTAAGGATCTTTCAGGAAATGGTAATATTTAGTGTAAGGGTACAATAGGATAGAATTTTAAAAGACAAACTATCCTGGAAAACTTCAGATGTGATCTTGGTAGTCCATTAGGACTTCTCTGGTCCCTATCACAGCCTATATTGTCATGAATTATACTTATTTTTTTGTAGAATGATAGAGGAATCTTAAGTAGAGGATGTTTTACTACTCTCATTTAAAAAAAAAAATCAAAATTGCCTCTTATCTTTGCTGCAGGGTTAAATTCTGGGGTTTATGAAGGTAGTCACCTTCTCAGCTCTCTCCCTCATACTTTAGCTCCAGAGCTCTGGGAGTTCAGAATAAGTTTTTTATGGAAGCAGTTCCTGCAAAAATTGGGATTTTTTCAATTTCTCAGTGGAAGGATAAGATGGTGGAAGGAAGTCAGGGATCAAATGGAAATTTTAGAATTATTTCTCTAGAAATAGGAAGGAAGGAAGAGTCAGATTTCATAAGAAAGAAGCAACAGGAAATAACCATAGTTTATATTTGGAGGAGAGAAAGTGAACTCTCAAAGATGAATCCAAGACTGGGCACAGGGAAAATAGAAAAAAGGATGAGTTTTTTAGAGGAACAACTTTTATTTTTCATTAATAATTAAAACTACTATGATTAATAATGCCAGGAAAGGTGTGGAGGGAGAGGGAAAGGTAGAGAGAGGAGTAGTGTTCTGTCATTATCATGTAAAAGTCAAGACTGGGCTGAACTATCTAAAGTATAGATTCCCAAAGTATGTGATACTGCCCCTTTGGGGGTGCTGGAATAGGGAGTAGTAGTAGCCTCGGGTGCAATTGGGGGGAGTTGAATAAAAATAAGGGGTAAGTGGAAACATAAGGAAAGAAGAAAAGAAAATTTTGAAAAACCATTTGTACACATTTCATCTGGTGTGCAACAGAGTTACAGTCATAGTGATTACATTATTTTCCAAATAAACACAGAAAATACAAGTTATAACTGATCTGTGGTCAAGTCTGTGGACAGGTCTTAACAAGTCAGTGTTGGCAGGAAAGTGTATCACACATCGTTGGGAAGTCCAATATGCATCAGCTGGAAAATGTGCATGTAATGGCTTGTTTATTATATGGTACTATATGATTACATGATGCAATATTGCAGCATCAAAATTTCAATGCAGGAAAAAAGCCACCAATTTAAAATAAATTTGTTAAATTTAAGATGCATCATTTAAAAAATATTTTATATTTTTTTGAAATGACACAAATTTTTAAAAAAACACGAAAGGGTTAAAGAAAGTAGATTTCTGGGGCTGGAGGGCACTAATTTTTTTAAGGGGACAGTAGGCCAAATAAGTTTGGGAACCTCTGATCTAAAGGATACTAAATGTGACCAGAGATAGGTAGGCTTGGGAACTAATAACACAGAAACACTAGTTAATACCCTGAAGTGGGGGTCGGGGAATGTTTTTAAATGCAGTTATCACTGAGGTCAAAGAAAATTTGGATGAAGAAAGTATTGTGGAAGACCCTCTAGGAGAAATGAGTACATTACTCTCTCCAAAAGCAGTGAGGATGTTGAGCACTGGTAGAAAGAAGGTCAGGGTCAAGGCTTAGAGGAAACTACTGCAGGTTATTTCCAGAGTCCTGTAATCATGGGTATGGAGGACAGGAAAGAAGGGCCAGGACATATACAAATAAGGAAGGAGATAAATTGTATGGAAATGAATATGGAGACATTTTCTCAAATTGGAAACAGACTCCCCGCAAATAGATCCATACTAAACTGCCTGAAGAAAAAAGTTCTGTATTTAAATGTTGTTGTTGTTTCCGACTCTTCATGATCCCATCTGGGGTTTTCTTGGCAAAGACAGTGGAGTGGTTTGTCATTTCCTTCTCCAGTTCATTTTACAGATGGGAAATTGAGGCAAACAGAGTTAAGTGACTTGCCCAGGATCACACAGCTAGTGAGTGTCTGAGGCCAGATTTGAACTCATGAAGATGCATCTTTCTGATTCCAAGCCCAATGCTCTATTCACTGTGCTATCTAGCTGCTCTTATTCAAATGTAAGTAAAATGAAAGTGGAGTTTTTAATATGCATTTTTTTTCATTGAATGACTGCATGGTATAGGAACTAGAAAGGTGGCCTCAAAGTCAATGAGAGCTGAGATCAAGTATCATTTCTGACAGATTGATTGTGTGTCCCTGGGCAAGTCCTCAACCTCTCAATACCTTAAGCAACTCTCTACGACCATAAGCTGCCAAGAAAGTACCAGCCTGCATTGGTGGAGAGAATTTTTTCATTTGGGAGCTCTCTACACCAATCAAATTTCAGGTCAAGTTGCTATACCTACATATGCTCAAAGGTGGTCTAAAAATCATGATTCTTAGCACCTTCCTTACCTTTAGGTACAAGGCATGAGTGAGTGAAAAGTCTTAGCAGATACACAGAAGCCTCATGCCATCATGAATACTTTCTTAAAGAAAAAATCAGAAGGTACCAAACATAGCAAGTGACCAAATGCATCCCCCTCCCAATGAAACTGATTGTTTTAATATACAGGTGTCCCCAAAGTCTTAGTGCTGTTTTAAACTTTCATATATAGAAACTTCATTGATTTTGGGATATCCTAAAAAGGAAAGAATTTGTTAATGCTGTGGAAGTCATTCCTGAGCCAGCTGCAGCTGTCAGGGCAGACTATCTACTGGTTAGAGCAAAGATGAAAGTTAACAAAAAAAAAAAACTAGGAGAAAGAATAAAAATGAAAGCATGCAATTAAAGCACCTCCAAATGGACTTATTTAAATAAGTTGATATCTACCAAATAGAAATGGATGGAGAAAAAAACAACAACACTGGTTATACCAACTTCATACAAAACTTTAACTGATGGAAACCATTCGCCTTAATGAAGAGACCAGAAGAGCCCCCAAACTACCTTGGTGATTTGATTTATTGCCAAATGGGAAGACATGGAAGTCCTAATGGTGTTTCTTAGCATTCATTTATTGAATGCATACATGAGTAAATGAAACTTTTTCTCAGTGATATAGACCTTCATAAAGGTCACCTTCATTCTGATGGGTATCACAACTAAACAAGGAAGGAGAGAGAGAAAGCAAGTGGGCACACAATGTAAAGATGCCGCACGGGCTCTAATTAGAGTAATGAAATCATAATCAGGGTATCCCAAAAGTCTTAGTGCAGAATTGTACTTTAATAGGTATTCATGCTTATTTATTACCAATTAAATTAAATTAATATCTACTAAATCAGTTTAATAGGGAAGCTGCACTAAGACTTTTGGGATAACCTATATATGCATATGTGTACATGTCACACACATGCACATATACACATCACTAGATACTAATTAGCAAGAATAAAGGTTCCCCTAAAGTGGTAATATGTGTTTAAATTTGTACTATTTAAAGTTATAACTTTGTAAAATGTAGTCATTGCACAATAGAAATATGCAGTGTAGATTGACTAAGTGACCACTTCAGGGGATTCATTATTTACACCAGTGGGGATCCAGATGAATGCAGAATACAGCCTTCACATATACGACTTCAATTATTATGGAATGAACTCTAAGACCAAGGGACATTTCACAGCCCTGGCATTCTTTTCTCATAAACAAAAAGAAATCCCTAGTAAGTACCTGCTATATTCTTAGCACTGTATTAGATACTATGGGGAATACAAAAGCATATTTTTAAAAATCCCTGCCCACATAAAGCTTACAGTCTGATTAGGAGGACAGGACATACACATGGAAAGAAACTAGTGAACAAAAATGACATTAAAAAAGAGTTGGGGGGTGCATACAACGGAAACAGTCATGTTGGTTTTTTGTTTGTTGTTGGGTTTTTTTTTGGAGGGGGGAAGGCAAGGCAAGTGGGGTGAAGTGACTTGCCCAAGCTCATACAACTAGTAATTGTGCCAAGTGTCTGAGGCTGGATTTGAACTCAGGTCCTCCTGACTCCACGACCAGTACTCTATTCACTATGCCACCTTCCAGCTCCCAAGTAATACTGCTTTAAGAACTACTTTGATCATATAAGTCATTTTGAATACTATAAATATCCAAATTAACTGTAAAGGTCAAATGAAGAAAGATTCTATATGCGTCCAGAGAAAGAACTGATAAGTAGAAGGAGGTATAGAATGATTTTACATATATATATGTATATACACACATATATTTGTGTCTAATGGTATCCATCTCCAGGTTGGTGCAAGGGGGAGGAAAGAAAAAAGAAATTTACATGATAATTTTGTTATATATTTTAAATGAATAGCAAGTCGTACATAATAGATTTGCAGTTTTATGTGCAATCATCTTTTTTATCATACTATGTTCTGGAAATGCTTGCTTTATTTCATAAATTAAAAAGTAAAATGAATAAATGTGGGGGGGAAGGAGAGCTGGTGGGGGAGGAGCAGTAAAAATAGAATCAAAAGATTTGGGTGCAAATCCAGGGCTGTCCCTTAATATGACCTGTGGACATAGGACATATGACCATATAGTGACCATAGGACATATGGTCACTCAACAACTCTGTGCCTCACTTTTTCAATTTGTCAAATGTAAACACTAATTTTAGCATTTTTCACCTTCTGAGAAGGGCATTAATTAAACTGTGAATGGGGTTATATTAATGTGAGTGGCTTGACAGCTATGATCAGCATTTAAAATAAGGTACAAGTCTCTCCAATATAGGTATTTTTAACCCGAAGGCTGCAACCTTGGTTGTTTTTTTAAGTGATAACTGTATTTCAATAAAAGTGGTCCCTTTATAATTCTATTTATTTTATTTTATGCTTTTAAAAGCACTGTTCTGAGAAGAAGACTGCCAAAAGGGCCCATGACACACAAAAAAGGCTCTAATCCCTTATTTGGTGTGCCTTCATTCTCACTGTGCCAGTCAGAGGCTTTAAATGTTTGTCTTCTCGTTACTAAAGCAACTCTGATTTTGCAGCAGCTCTTTGCTGTTTCTAGAGAAGTCACCTGTCTCTGGCGTGCTTCAGTGGCATGTCTGATGAAGCTGATGCATATGTTCCTGAGTTATTGCTTCCCTCCTGGAGCACTGTCGGGGAGCCCTGCAGCACCACACAGCCCATTAGCAAATATGGTCTGCTAGGGTGTTCACTGTATTAGTTTCAGCTGCTCTGGAGAACTTTATTTAGGAGTGATTAGTTCCTCCACGCGTGGACAAAAGACTGAACACCTCCCCGAACCACCCGACCTAGATCTGCTCTCTCAGTGATAGAGTTTTCTGGCCAGGGAGGCCACAATTAAGATTAATCACATACTTTCCATATAAACTATCACCTCCCGTTGCTTATGAGCTTCTCCACAAGTACTTTTTTAGTTTGAAATATTTCACCATTTATCTGTGCTAACAAGAGGAGGATTTTCCCCATCTCCCTTCACTTTCATTATTACTGTAAATGCAAACATCGGTAATTTTTGTTTAGTTGTTTTCAGTCATGTCTGACTCTTTGTGACCCCATTTGGCATTTTCCTGGCAAAGATAGTGGAATGATTTGCCATTTCTTTCTCCAGCTTATTTTACAGATGAAGAAACTGAGGTAAATACAGTTAAGTGACTTGCCCAGGGTCACATAGCTTGTAAGTGTCTGAGGCTGGATTTGAACTCAAATCTTCCTAACTCCAGGCCCAATGCTCCATCTACTTGTGTCACCTAGCTGCTCCACAAATCAGCTCCTGTCCTGCAATTTATGGTCTTAAGGAGTTTCCTGGAGCACAGAGAGAATAAGCAATATTCATAGGATCACAGTCAATATGTATAAGGGCCAGTCAGTCAACTACCATTCACTCCACATCTTCTATGCGCCAGGCTCTACACTAACCAGAGATGGACCATGATCCCAAGCCTTCCTAATTTCAAGGCCATCTATCTGTCAACAACATTGGGCTGACTCACTTTCATTTATCAATTTTCATGAATGTCCAGAAATTCAGGTGCAACCTGAGTAAAACAGTTTATTGAAATATAAACAAAGGATAAATTATTTGCTCATTTTTCTCCCTTGTTTCAAGGATAGGTCTATTTAACTTCAACATATGTAGGACCTATTCATTACTGAAATGCAATGAGTTGAAAATTAGTGTCTCTAATGCAGAACATTTATGCTGTGAACGTGTGCTCAAGATTTGTTGAGGGTTCAGTCACAAAGTTCATTTTCTGCCCTAATTCATTGCCAAGCATATGTAGGCCAGATCTAGCCAGTGGTCACACTGATTCCTGGTCTTGGCTGCTTTACGTTGGAACTCCTCTTATTGCAGCATTCAGAAGGTGAATATCAGAGCTGGGAATGGGACCAGGGAAACATCAACCCAAAGGCAGTAAAGGGGGAAGAAAGGAATGGCAGCTAGGTGGTGCCATAGTGGATAGTCAAGCAAAGAGTCAGGAAGACTCATCTCACTAAGTTCAAATCTGGCCTCAGGCACTTATTAGCTGTGTGACCCTGGACAAGTCACTTAACCCTGTTTGCCTCAGTTCCTCATTTATAAAATGAGTAGAGGAAAGAAATGGCAAACCACTCCAGTAGCATTGCTAAGAAAACTCCAAAGGGGGTCACAAAGAGTTAGACATGACTGAACAGTAACAGCAATGGAACCAGGGGAGAAGAATTATAGCTGAAAGGGACCTTAGAAAATGTCAAATTTGGGGGCGGAGCCAAGATGGCGGCGTAGCAGCAGCAACATATCGCAGCTCTCATATAGCCACCCCAAAATACCCATAAAATAGGACTCTAAACCAATTTTACAACTCCAAAACGCACACAAGGATACTTCCCACTAAAGTCAGCTCGGCTACGAGGAACCATATCAGCACTGCGAATTTGAAGCCAGCCTGGCCTGAAGCCACAGCTGTGCCCCGGGGCAGCGGAAGAGCCTTTCAGGTGAGCAGAGGATTAGCACCAGCTGTGAGTGGGGATTGCGAAAGGGGGAGATAAGCAGTCCAGCCAAAAGGTCTCCAGAGCGGAAAAGAGAAAGGCAAAGGTTTTGCACCCGCCTCTGCGTTGTAGCTCCCCACCCGCGGCCTGCAGAAAGCAGGGGGACTGAGCCATTGTTTTCAGGCCAGGGTTCTCGCGTTGAGCAGCCTGGATCCGGATCGCGGTCTTGGGCCTCGGGCTTGGAGTCTTCATCATCCAGTCAGCCGGAAGTCTACGGGAGGACCCCAGTGATTTGGGACAGAGCTTTCCCTTCTGGAAGCAGAGCCCCATAGAGATTAAAAAAAAAATAAAATAAAATCACGGTCTGAACAACCATGAGTAAGAATAAGCATAAGGAGCTAAGTAAGAACAGCTCCCATACCCTAGATTCCTTCTTTGGGGAAAAGAAAGATCATGGGAGAGAGAGGGAGGAGGAGAGCGCAGCCAGAGCACCCCCACCAGAGGCCTCCAATAAACATGAAGAATGCCTTAAAGCTAGAGATGAGCTGAAGAAGGATTTTCAAAACCAAATAAGGGAAGTGGAAGAAAAATTGGGAAGAGAAATAAGAATGTTGCAGG
>CM053592.1:24025202-24056559 GCA_028646515.1 Pseudochirops corinnae | reverse complement strand
TCTCTGGATGCAGATAGAGTCTTCCTTCATGTCCTTTTATAGTTACTTTGGGTATTTATCATAGTCAAAATGACATATTTGCTCAAAGTTGTTCTTAAAATAACATTGCTATTAACGTATCTCTTGGTCCTGCTCTTTTTGCTCTTTGTTATTTTGGGCAAGTCTTTCCCTGCTTTTCTAAGCTCATCGAGCTCATCGTTTCTTACAGCACAACAGTATTCCCTCACAATCATATACCACAGCTTGTGCAGCCATTCCCCAATTGATGGGCATCCCCTCAGTTCCCAGTTCTTTGCTACCACAAAAAGAGCTGCTATAAATATTTTACAACATACAAGTTCTTTGCCTTTTCCCCTAACCCTCTTTGGAAACACACCCCGGAGTAGGCGACTCTTTCAACATTACTTATGCTTATTATGTTGTTGGTGTTGTATAAATTGTTCTCCTGGTTCTACAAGGGGAGGCAGCTTCTGGACCCAGAACCAGGAAGACCAGCAATCAAATTCAGTCTCAGATTTTTTCTAGCAATGTGTTGTTGGACAAATAATTGTCTGTCTGACATCAGGATAATAATAACAGCTAGTTCCCAAGGTTGTTGAAAGGATATAATGAGATAATAACCGGAAAGTACTTTGCAAACCATAAATTTAGTGCTATGTAAATGCTACCTATTGTCATTGCTGTTGTTATCCAAGGACATATATAAGTACAGGATGTTCCTAAAAACTGCCCTCAGACTTTTGGGACACCCTGTGTCTACAGAATAAATATAAAGAGAACAAATGCAAATAAATACAAAATAATTGGGGGCAGCCAGGTGGCACAGTGAATAGAGCACTGGCCCTGGAGTCAGGAGGACCCAAGTTCAAATCTGCCCTCAGACACTTAACACTTACTAGCCATGTGACCTTGGGCAAGTCACTTCACCCCAACTGCCCTGCCCTCCCCCTCAAAAAAAAAAAGTTGAAGGGGCCAGAAAAGGCTTCATGTTGAAGAAGTTGGTGCTTGAGCTGGGTCTTGAAGGAAGAGAAGGACTCTGAGTCAGAGGTAAGTAGGCATGTGAGACGTCCATATGCAAAGGCATGGAGATGGGAAATGGAGAGTCATATGTGAGGAATCTCAAGAAAAGATCAGTTTGGCTGATTCCAGAGTACTGGAGAGAGAATAAAGTGCAAATGAGGCCGGAAAGATGGTTTGGGATCAGGTTCTGAAGGTCTTCAAAAACCAAACAAAGGAGTTTACATTTGTAGTGGTTCTCAACCTTCCTAATGCCACGATCCTTTAATACTCATATGTGGGCATATCTGCATGTGGGCGGACCCACCTGGAGACATATAGAGGAGTGGTGTCTTGGTTCCTAAAACCATCGGAAATATGTGTTTTCTGATGGTCTTAGGCGACCCCTGTGAAAGGGTCATTTGACCCCCAAAAGGGTCACAACCCACAGGTTGAGAATCGCTGTGAGGTTTCCTGTGTTGCTCAGTTCCCAGAGGTGGGGCATGAAATCCATGCCTTCGGTGATATTCAGTGATTTCTAGCATACAGTCCATAATCCTATGATCCCATGATCACTTTTACAGATGAGAAGAGGTTATAATTTGCCCCTCCCCCTCCAGTAAGGGACTGAACAGAAGTTCAAACACATTTTTTTCCAAGTCATAGAATCATAGATTTGGAGAAAGATAAGTCCTCAGATACTGTCTAGCCCACCATCCTCATTCTTCATATGAGAAAACAAATCCTGGGAAGTGAAATGATTTGTCCAAAGTCACAGAGATACCAAGAGTTGGAAATAGCATGAAATGTCCAATTCTCTTTACACACTTTAAAAATGTGCCATTTCTGAGTCCAGAATCTAGGAAAGAAGACTTCTGCTGGTTGTTTGTGCTTCCTTGCTAGTGGGCACAGGATTAGACCACTGTGGGGTTCAGTTCACCTACCTACAGACTGGGCCAAAGAATATTTAATTCCCATTTCTTGCATAAGAGTTGACTTGTCCATAATGACCCATGTGTTCATGCAAAGTAGCCTTTTATATCATATTTTTTAAATCCTCTACTAAGGTCTTCCTCCAATGTCTCATTCTGGTGTAACCCTGAGTTCTGAAAGACAATGCCAACACAACATGGAAAGGCTTCCAGGGTGGTGACACCTTATATCTACTAGAGGGGAACCAGTCTAGCTTAGTTCAGAGAAACATATTATCATATTGGCTACATGGCAGTGAATTTTTCAAACAGCAGCTCTTGAAGACTGTCTGCTAAGTGACAAAGAAGTTGTAATTAATGTTAGTGAAAGGAATACCCACACTAAGGAAATTATAGATCACAGGTGGGGAACCTGTGGCCTCAAGACCACATGTAGCCCTCTAGGTTCTCAAGTGTTATGGGTTCCATCAAAGAGCCACATTTGAGGACCCAGAGGGCCACATGTGGTCTTGAGGTTGCAGGTTCCCCACCCCTGTTATAGATCCTTGTAGCATTGGTTTAAGTATAAAAACACATATTGTGGACAACAAGCAAGAATGAAGTTTCCACTCTCCTACACCTTCTAAAGAAGAGGCTAGGAAATTCCTACTCAAGTCAATCTTCGTTAGAAAAATAAGGCAAGGGGCAACTAGGTGGTTCAGTGAATAAAGCACTGGCCCTGGAGTCAGGAGGACCTGAGTTCAAATTTGGCCTCAGACACTTGACACCCCAATTGTCTTGATTTCCCCCTTCCAAAAAACAAACAAACAGAAAAATAAGGCAAAAGAAAGAAAATAAAACTAAAGCAAAGAATTGAGGTAATTGTTGGGAGTCATCCCTTCAAAAGACAAGCTGAACTCTCATTATTTGCTTTCTTATGAAGAAAATAGTTTTTAGTGTCATGACAGAACAAGATTCGTTTTTTAATCGTTTTATCCTTGGTGATACCTTGACTTTCACAAGAGATTCACATTTGATCAGCAAAAAGGAACTTAAGGAACCTTTTCTTCAATTCTCCCCCAGAAAGAGCTTTGTCTGAAAATTGGAGGAGGAGGAGGAGAAGGAGACAAAGCCAATTCAACTTTAGGTAAAATCTACTAACAAAAGGAGCATGTCTTTAGAAGTTAAACACACCCTGCTTAGAGGTAAACTCTAGAAAGAAGTGTCCCTTATCAAATGGGAAGGAGATTTCAAAGTCTGATCTGATTTCCACTTCCACTGATTTGGAAGTAACCCAATATTTAGTTGGAAAATAAATTTGAGCAGTTTCCAACTGCCCCCAAAGATAATGTATGCCGTCAATGAATTCCTGTTTAAATTGGAAAAATGTTCCAAATTAAATACACTTTCTCAGCACTCGGGTTCATAACCTAAAGAAGAGAATGGAGTTTTGTTTTAACAAAAGCTCATTGGAATTAATTATGACTTTGGGTCTTACAGGTAATCCTAAAGCATAAAGAAAAATTTATTTATCATCAGTAACTGTCCCCTTTGGCCAGCTGAAACAAAATCACTCTCTCTTTTTTGGTTCTAAGTTCTATGATGATTTTTTTTTAAATTGGACTTTGGAAAATGCATTTTCTTTGTGGTTCCCATAGAAAAAGCTTAACTTCAACAAAACTGACAACTCTTATGCATCAAGCTTCATCAAAAATGATTTCAATGTGTAAAATAACTAAAATCACTTAATGACCTACTTCTGTCTAATTTTTCTGTCCATTCAACCCTGTAGTTGTGTACTAAAGTGTTTAGCACAGTGTCTGACACATAGAAGGTATTAGGTAAATGTGTATTCCTCTCTTCCCTAAATGTTTTCATTCAGTTTTTTCACTTTGCACCACTTTATCTTTCCATTTTTTTTGTGTTTCATATTTTTCATGTGTAAGTACATTATATTATCCCACTAGTTTGATTATTCATGGAATGTTCTGATGAAAGGAAGCAAGACAGACATAAAGTTAGAGAAAATATCAGTCAAGTTTAGGTTCCTCATTTGGAAAATGGGTGCACCTACCTCAAAGAGCTCTTGGAAGGATAAAAGATAACACATTTAAAGCATTTTGAAAATATTCAAACACTGTATGTCTTTTATTATCACCAGTTAGTTCAGGCAACTTCTTATCATCTATTTTTTTAAAAGGTAGGGTTTTTCCTGCTATTATAATAATGATATTATAAATATTTTGCTTAGAGTTCTCTTTTTTTTTAAAAATTGTGATTTCAAGTTATATTATAGCATGATTATCGGGTCAAAGTGCACATCAGTATCTATATGTGTGTGTGCTCCTGTGTGTGTATGATCACACATATGTATGAGTTCATTGTTATTCAATCATTTCAGTCTTGTTTGATTCTTCATGACGTCATTTAGGGTTTTCTTGGCAAAAATACTAAAGTGGTTTGCTATCTCCTTCTCCAGTTTGTATTATAGATTAGGAAACTAAAGCAAATGAGGTTAAGTGACTCACCCAGGGTCACACAGCTCATCTGAGGCTAAATTTGAATTCAGATCTTTCAGACTCCAGGTCTGGTGCTACCTAGCAGCATATGTTTGTGTGTTTATGTATATGTGTATATATGTATGTATGTATATGTATGTATACATGTGTATACATCTGTATAATACTAGTAAAATTTAAAATTGCACTAAGACTTTTGGGACACCCTAAATATCTTTATCTGTATCTGTAGCCATACTATCTATCTATTATCCATAGGTTTTGTTTGTTTGTTTATCATTCCATAGTTTTAGAGCTAGGAGGGACCTTTGAAGTTACCCTAGCTTTAGTCTTCAATGGCTTATATTACACTCAGACATCATCCATGTAGAGGCTACTCTTCTAAAAGCCTGCCAAAGGTTCTGGGGTTCAGGGTCCCCCAGTTTCTCATTTCCAAAATCACTGTTCTTTCTCATGTAGATTAGTGGGCAGAGAGACAAGGCTAAACCCAGGGGCCCAGGTCCTTATATTTCTTCTCACTAGCCACAATCTTGCTCTATTATGTATACATGGCCAGAAAAGCCTGAAAAAGCTTGCCCCTCTCCTCAGCCTTACAATTAATTTTCAGGGCTGCTATCCATCAATCATTCTCTTCTGTGGATGGTTAGTCCCAGAGACTGAATGACTTAGTCAAGGCTGCAGAGCAGGACAGTGGCAGTGCCTGGTTTAAAACTCTCAAGCAACTTTGCTTACAAGTTCAGGAAATGCAAAAGTGGCTTCTGGTTGGTGTGCAAGGGAGAACTTTTAGGCAGGCTAAATATAGTGGTCCCAATTGGAACATGGCCAGTGTGCTAGGAGCTAACCCCAGGATGCTTACAAAAAGAGCATTCTAGGATCTTTAATTGCCACAGGTGGCTAGGGGATTTCTTTAAAATCTCTTCTAAAAATAAATTCGTGAACAAGGCCAACTCCATGTGTTCAATGTGGTTTTTCTTTGACTTGTCTTTCAGGAGTGAGGACAATGATGCTATGGGGAGAGAAAGAAGATGGGGCCTCTGGTGTGCCACAAAGGGGCCAGTATTGCCTCAATGAGTGCCTGGGGAGGAATTTGGATTGGGGGGACCTGCTTTTAACGGACCATATTCAAGTGACTCTTTAAGAGGTTATTGTTCTGGGCTTTTGGTTTTGTTTGTTTTTTTAATCCAACCCTTGGGATTCCATAGGAGGGGAATAGGAATTATTCACATGTAGGTACCTACTTAAAGCTTACAGAGTAATTTCCTCACAGTCATCCTGTCCATTCACTATATCAGTTTAAGGTCTTAGAGGAGGTTACACAAAAGAATCCAGAAGGTCAAGTGTGTAGAGTTGTTGGTTCAGTCATGTCTGACTCTTTTTGACCCTTTGGGGTTTTCTTGGCAAAGATACTGAAGTGCTTTGCCATTTCCTTCTCCAATTCACTTTACAGGAGAGGAAACTGAGGCAGAAAGGGTCAAGTGACTTGCCTAGGTTCACACAGTTGATAAGTGTCTCAGGTCAGATTTGAACTCAGAAAAATGAGTCTTCCTGACCTCAAGTGACCTCACTCTATCCACCGTACCACCTCACTGGAGTAGCAGGTCTTTGTTAGGTTTGTTTTATCTCAGGTAAAGGATGGTCCAGCTTGTAAAATGAGGCATTCTGGGTGTGAAGTGATGTGGGGAGCAGCACGGGAAAACAATGAAAGGATATAGCCAGGGAGATTGCCATCTCTCCAGGTCAATGTGTTCCAGCAAGAAGAAGGGGGATTAGTTATAGTCTCACAGAGAGGCAGACTACCTCTCAGTCTTGATATCCCCAACTTTGTTAAGTCAACTCTCTAGCAATGTGGGACTATGGATGGGCTTTATAGGGATGAGGTGGGCTCTCAAGTACATCTGGTTGGTTCCCTATCTCTGATACCACAGTCAGGAAGCCACCAGAGAAGGGCAGAGGAAATCTCTGTCTTCCCTGCCCATGGGTATCTTCCTTTCTGGATAGAGCAGAAAAAAACATATTTAGGCAGCTAGGTGGCGCAATGATTAGAGCACTGGCCTGGAATCAGGAGGACCTGAGTTCAAATCCAGCCTCAGACACTTAATACTTATTAGTTGTGTGACCTTGGGCAAGTCACTTAACCCCAATCGCCCAACCTTTCCCCCTCCAAAAAGCAAAACAAAAAAAACAAAAAAAAAACACCATAGTTAGAGCCTGCTGCAAGTATTCAGAAAAGCCTAAGAAACTAGAGAGGTTTTTTTTTTTTAAGTAGATGGTAGCCTGTGGTATCAGAGATAGGGAAAGTGGACAGATTGCCAAGGAAAAGTGGGGAGGCCTATGCTCTACTCTGCAACTGAAGATGCCTTCTATAATCACTGCCCTGGGTGTCCTTTATGGCCCATTCCAAAAGTACAGAAAAGTATTAACTATGGCTCTAATTGCTAATATTGTATGAGTGAGGCGTTTTTATCCTCACTTTTCATATGTAATGGTTTAGGCTTGGAAAGACAGAATGATGCAGTTGTGGTCACATAACTAGTAAGTTTTCAAAGCTGAAACCCAACCTCAGATTCCAATTCCAACTTCCTTGCCCTTTGCTACCACCACTCAGAGGGAGTTAATACACTCAGCTCTGACACTCCACCTGGAGTTGAATGATTCTCATTAGTATGGAATGGAAATTCACCTAAGCCACTCTATCTAGATGGATGAGGGCTATGGCTAACATCCCATCTGGACATCCACCAGGAAACCTGGACCCATTCAGGTCTGCTGGCATCCTGCCCTCCTGTTACCTCACATGAACACCCCTATCCTTTCCTCATTTCCACCTCTTGCTCTGGGAACGGTGATTGAATCAATATTACCCTTCCCACTACAGAGGGTGTGATCATATTAGTCATAGCTCTTACAGCTTTCAAAACATTTTTACAGTGTTGTTATTTCATAAGTTGTTCTCTTGATATTGTGTATTACATTCTCTATCAGTGTACGAGAGTCCTAAAGATCATTCATTTTTAATAATATTTATATTTTCAGAGGAATGATGAGAAAATATATACCATTATAGAGATATAACAATTTTAGGGTACAGAATGAGACACATGTGTGTATACACATATGTGGGGGGGATAGTGGGAGGGTGTGGGTGTATGTATAGCTATTGAAAGAATTTGTTTTGCTTGAAAGTACATATTCATTACAAGGAATTTTTTTTCTATTTTTTCCATTGGGGTTGGGAGAGAAAATAGATCTCTGCTCATTAAAAAAAATAGAGTAGTGGGACGAGGTGTGCTATAGATATGAAATGTCACCTGTGCTTTCTGATGAGGTCATTTTATTATTAATTTTACTTAGTTTTATTTTATTGCAAGTAACTTCTCACGAAGTAGGAGTAATCTAAGGTCTGTATCTCAAAGAGATCATAAAAAAAGTAAAAAGGACCTACGTGTACAAAAATATTTATAACATCCCTTTATTGTGGTGGCAAAATATTGGAAACTGAGGGGATACCTATCAACTGAGGAATGGCTGAATAAGCTGTGGTATATGAATGTAATGGAATATTATTGTTCAATGAGAACCGATGAATAGGCAGATTTCGGAAAAACCTGGAAAGACTTGTACAAACTGATGCACAGTGAAATGAGCAGAACCAGGAATACATTGTACATAGTACTGGCAACATTGTGTGATAAGCATGCATGAACGACTTAACTTTTTTCAGCAGTGATCCAAGACAAGTACAAAGAACTCACGAAGCAAAATGCTATCCATATTCTGATAAAGAATTGATGGACTCTGAAAACAGATCAAAGCACATTTTTTCACTTATTTTATTCTTTCTTGTGTTTTTTTCTTTTGACCTGTTTCTTCTTTTGCAACTGTGATTAATATGGAAATATTTTTATAGGATAGCACATGCATAAACTTTATCAAACTGCCTTCCATTTTTAGAAGAGGGGAAGGGAGAGAAGGAGGGAGAAAAATATGGAACTCAAAATCTTGTAAAAATGAATACTATATATTTTCTTGACATGTAAGTGGGAAAATACTATTAAAAAGAGAAGTGGAGTAATCTGCAAATTTTTGCAATGCAAACACTAAACTCATCAAGCCCCTCTCCCCCCCCCCTTTTTTTAATAAAGAAAGACAATTCACTGACCTGCAATTCTGCTCATCAATGAGACTCCTCAGACTAAAACTCCCTTCCCTGACCCCATTCTCATATATGTGTTGCATTCTTCTACAACAGTATCAGCTCCTTGAAGGCAAAAACTGTCTCTCACTATTCTCAATATAGCTCCACCACCTTAGCATACTATTTTACATAGAGTAGGCTCTTAATAAATACTTGCTCAAGACCATCGTTCTTCCCGCCCACCCATCAAGTTCATGGTCATGTCTGAATCAAGCTTCTAAAAGTGCCTTTGAAGCAGCTGTGGAACTTGGTGAGAGTAATTGAATTTAAATGCAACAAATGTTGATGGCTACTGCATTCTACCCTCATGGGGCATTCCTAGGAGCTGGCAGAAAGCATTTTCCTTATGAAAAGCTTACCAATTCCGATCAATACAATGATCCATGGCAATTCCAAAGGACTCATGATGAAAAATGTTACCCACCTCCAGAAAGAAAAACTGATAAACTCTGAGTGCAGATTGATGTGTATATATTTGACTTTCCTTATTTTTCTTGTGTTTTTTTTTTTACCCAAAATGGCTAATGTGGAAATAAGTTTTGCACGATTCCATATGTATAATATTATGGTATCATTTCTTGTCTTGGATGGGAGAGGGGTGGAAGAAGGAAGAGAATTTGGAATTTAAAATGAAAATCTTTTTTTAAAAAAGCATTTTCCCGACATTAACCACACGAGATCATTGGTACAAATGCTATTATCTCTATTTTTTTTAAACCAAGATCCAAGGAACTTAACGCATTTGCCAAGGGTTCTACTGGGCTTTGTCCACTGTCCAGAGCACTGTGTAAACCCTAGCTATTATTGAAATTGTGTCAGGGCTGGAATTCAAAGCCAGACCTTCTGATTCTAAGTCCTAGTGTTCTTCCCACTTCATTATCCTGCTGCAGAACAGAATCCAGCCCAGACCAGGTGCCTCTGCAGCCTGAGATGCTGGGTCAGCATCCCTCCCTCTTTTCTTCCTGACAAACTCAGCTTGAAGCTTGCTCCTAGCACATATGACTGCAGCTGAAAAGTCAGGGGAGGCTTTACTGGCCCCTGTGCTATCTAGAATCTCTGCTTATGCTCTAAAACTTTTGCCAAATGAACAGTTTTCTAAATCTGTATTAAGTGGTTGAATTACCTGTTATTGTTTTTGTTGATCCCAATTGAGATCAGTTGTATCATTCCTGGTGAATCAATCAGCAAGTATCTGTTAAGATTTGCTATGTACTAGGCACAGTGTTAAGAATACAAAGGCAAAAATAAAACATCCCTTAATCTCGAGCAACTTATTGTCCATCAAGGAAAACAGCCTGCAATAGAAGCATTTATAGAATAGGAACAATATAAATATAAGAATTGAGGAAGTGAGGGTAGGAAGAGAGGAGATATGCTAGCAGCTGGGGCTTATCAGAAGGGCTTGAACTGAATTTTGGAGAGAAGGGGGCTGCCAAGAAACTGCATTCAGGCATGAGGAATAGCCATGAAACAATAGGAGATGGAATGGCAATTACCAGGGATCAACAGCAAGGCCAGTCTTGGTGCATCATAGAGTATATGAAGAAGTGTGGTATGCAATAAGCCTGAACAGGTAGGCGAACCAGAGTATAATGGGTTCCCTTGCCAGACCAATGGAATAGGCCATTAAATGTAGTCAGGCCCGTGCTTTAGGGACATCGATTTTGCAGCCTTGGGAAGGTTTGATAGATAAGGAAGAGACTTGAAGTAGGGAGACCAATTTAGGCTATTGCAGTGGTCAAGGCAAGAGTTAATGAGGGTCTGAACTAGAATAATAGCCACAGGAATGGAGAGAAGGAAATGTACATGAGAGACATCAAATAGAATCAACAAAACTTGGAAACTGATTGGCCGTTTGGGAGGAGGGAGAGTAAGGAGTCAAGGATGCCTCCAAGGTTGTGACCCTGGATAGAAAATGGTGGTCCCCTCAACCAAAATAGTCAAGTATGTCTTTGTGTTCATTTTCTGGGGTCTTATGTATTTTTCATATCTGTTCAAGTAGATTGTAAGATATTCTAAAGCAGATACTAATAAAATCAGAGATTGAGAACTAGGAGGAAAAGTAAAAGTCATCTAGTCCTCCTCTTTTTCACAGATAAGGAAACTGAGACCCAAAGATGCTAAGGGACTTGCCCAAGATCACTCAGAAAGCAGAGACAGGATATGAACCCAGATCTTGTAATTCTAGATCCAGAGCTTTTTTTTTTTCACTTCACTTCTCAGGGTGACTTGATGGATAAATATCTTTTTTTCCCCTTTCTTCTACCTAGCACAGTGTTCTACACACAGGAGAATTTCACTGAATGTTGTTGTGTGACTACAAATCAAAACTACAGAGTAAGTTTTGCCCACTCAGTTCCTCAAAGGCATTCGCCAACACCCTTCCAGCTTCCCAGATCTCTCAAAGCTTTAGACCAATGTTGTTTGCTCACATATGGAGGATGTGTGTAGTAAGACAGTCCAAGATGGAGCAGACGGACTTTGAAATCAGAAATAGAAAGTTCAAACCGAGAAACCCCAAGTCTCAATTTTCTGTGCCTCTGTTGTTTCTAGAACATAATCCCCATGTACACAAGTCAATTTACAAAAGACAATAAATTTCTTTGCCTTTGGATTTCTTCCTTATTTGTTTTGTTTTTATTACAAGCCTATCATAGCAAACTTTTTCCTTCAACAAACTCAAAGAAAGAATTCTAGGTGGGACCTTTAGTAAGTCCACACCATAATTTTTTTCCTGCTACAATTATATTTTCAGCTTTGCTTATGTGGTTTTCAAGTCCTAATTATAACTTTGCATGAAGGCTCCTCTGAACTTCCACGAACAAGGCAATATGAATAAAGAGCTGCATGGGCTGATTGACATACTGGCCAAGGTTTAACCCACAACCCCTCTGGAAACTGCAGCTGCTGTAGTTGCTAATATAATAAATAACCATAGTAAAGGGCTTTGCCATGAATGGAACATTACTGTCTTTCTGGGGGCTTGTGAAGTAGGACACAATGATTTACGAGTATTGCAAGGCAGGAGCAAGATTGTCAATTCCGGGCTATTACTGTTCTCTCCCTCCCTCATCCCACAATTTAAAACTGTTAAATGGCATTGATATAAGGCCATGCTGCTGCAGGGAACTGGATTGGGTGAGGATAAGCAAGATCTGCTTGACAGCAGAGCCATAATTGGGCTAGGTCCTGCAGAGAGACTGGGATGTCCCCATGGAGAAAATGCAAAGAGACTTCCGAGGTCTATCCGCACCATCTGTAGGGAAGAGCAGGGGTAGAGGGTAGTGGGGGCATTTCAAGAGGGGCAAAGCAAGAGAAGAAAATCCTGAACCCCTACTGGAAGCAGGAGTTCCTTTCTGGAAATGCTGCTCTCTCCTCCTATCCTTGATAAGAGATACTATTATATATCCTATTCTATCTTTCTTTCCATCAAAGCCTTGCTCTCTCAAGCTAGACAATGGGTACCTAGGTGTCTCAGTGGATAGAGAAATATACCTAGAGTCAGGAAGACTTAAATTCCCATCAGGTCTGAGGCACTTCTTAGTTGTGTGACTCTGGGTGAGTCACTCAACCTTTCTTTTCCTCAGTTTCCTCAATGGGCTAATAAAAGCACATATTTTTCAGGGTTGTTGTGAGGATCCAATTAGATTATGTTTGTAAAGTGCTTAGCCCAGGCTCTGGCACATATCAGGTATTTAATAAAAACTTGTTACCTTCCCAAGCTGCTTATACTTTCCCAGTGAATGGAGAATGGAGGGTTAGTTGGTGAGTCAAGGTGTGCCTGGAAAGATGCAAGGGCTAAGCTTGTCCTGAATCATGGGACCAAGGGATGGTGCCTCTGTGTCCCCAAGGGGGGCCAAATTTCAACAAGCTGATTAAAAGTGCACCGACTTGGAAGTGGATTCCTGGGTCACACTTCTTGCTCTGACACTAACTCAGTGCCTCTGTTTCCAGATCAGTAAAATGAACTTGAATGTGACAATCTTTAAGGCCCCTTCTGGTTCTTTGAGATTTGGGCTGCAATTCATTAAATCTCAGTTCAGCCTGGATAATTGAATAAGCTGTCTTAGTTTCCTTCTCATTTTTGCCCTCTGTGGTTTCTCAGATCTACCTGATGATGATAGTAGGGGGCTAGAGGTTGGGGTGGTAGGGAGGGCACATAGGCTTGGGGCCAGACTTATCCATTGCTTATGCTGAGTCATAAGACAAGGGACTACTGCTCTGGAAGGACCAATGTCCTGGGGAGAGGCCAACTACGTGGGTTGGAAATCAAGAGACCTAGTATACTCTTTGCCCTGTTATTAACTTGACCTCAGTTTTCTCCTTTGTGAAAATAAGCAGGGTGGACAAGACGATCTGTAAGGTATCTTCAAGTTTTAATAGCCTGTGAAGTTATGAGATTTGGGTTCAACTGAGCTCCACTTCAGGCCAGCCTCAATTTCAGTAAGCGCAGAATATGTGACCTTAAAGCAATCCTTTTCTCTCTTTTTGGGGTTTCTAGCTCTCTTTCTATGTAACGAAGACATTGCATGTGATGATTTCTATGTTCTCTTCCAGATCTAACATGATATGCTTGCTGAGAACTTCAAGAAGGAGGGTCTTTCAGCTTTCTCCCCCAAATATTATTATCAGTATTACCATTTCTCCACCCCCCCCCAACTTCCAGCATAACCCTCCCTTCCCCCACCCAGCCGTCAAGGTTCTGGATGCCAAATGTAAAGAAACAACTGACCTTAGCACCTAGTAATCAAGATTTCCCCTCTGTGGGGCCTGTTTCCTCCTCTATAAAATCAAGGTTTCTTCCAACCAACCCAGCATGATAATTTGGGGGGTTGGTTGGAGCACCTTTAAGGCTTCTTTAACCCTCCCCAAAGTATCTATGTGTGTACTGTAAAAGTCACCTTTCCACCCCCTCACCCCCAACCTCTATCTTGGTACCTTTGTTTCAGCTGCCTCTTATACATGGAATACATTTATTCTTCATCTTTGCCTTATAGAATATCTCCTTGAGAACTCTGATAAACACCACCTACTACATCAAAAGTTCAGATACACAGCCCACAGCCCACCCACAGCACTCCCAAGAATGGTTAAAACCATATTAAAACATAATTGGGAAATATTTAACACAATAAATGTAGTGAAGCTGTCCCCCACTTTTAGCATGGGGGTGTTGTTGTATTGAAGGGAGACAGAATAGATATCTCTAGCCTCTTCTTCCCCCTCCCACCTTCTCCAAGGGAGATTTTAATTCCTGCCTGGAAGAGAAGCAAGAGACTGCAGCTTGTGTGCTCAGCTCTCCTCAGAGAGTAGGGGTACCAGAGTAGAATTATATCTATTTGCTCCCTTGAATATTACTAGTCTAAGGGATGTGGTTTCCTGGATCATGCTACTTAATAATAAAGCTTTATATCCAAAGTTTGTCTCCCTTCACACCAAATTCAGTCATTTCAGTCATGTCTGACTCTTTGTGACCTCATTTGGGGTTTCCTTGGCAAAGATACTGGAGTCGTTTGCTGTTTCCTTTTCCAACTCATTTTACAGATGAGGAAACTGAGGCAAACTGGGTGAAGTGAATTGCCCAAGGTCACACAGCTAGAAAGTGTCTGAGACTGAATTTGAACTCGGGGTCTTTCTGACTCCAGCACTGACACTCTATCTACTACTCTTCTAGCTGACTGATGTATCTATCACTCTGCCCACAGGTGAATCAGTGTTTTTCTTTGTTCTGTTACAAAATGGCAGGGTGTGTGAAGGGGGAAGGAAGAGCAGGGAGATAGAGGGGAGTGTGTTGTGCTTGAGTTAAATCAAAGGATAATGATGACTGGAAGGTAACTCTATGGTTCCTCTGGAAGAGAAGAACCTAGAGGGAAGTGGGTGAGGAGGAGGAGAGAAGGATGGCAAAAGGGAAAAGAAAAAAGAGGCCTTAATTTGGTGGGGAGAAGGAGTTTCACTGATGAGTGAAGGGAGATGCTCTGTGAAGGGAGATGGGGATTATGTGCTTAGGATTGTTGGGGAGAATTTGGTGCTTGAAAAAAAAAAACCAACCACTCATCCTATGTCAGGAGTCGTCCCACCAAATATGGATCTAGAATAAAGGAGACACAGAAAATAGCAAAGAAACCTAATTGTCTATAACAAAACCAATATCAAAGAAAGTAAACATAGGAGAATGTGTAACAGACAACAGTGATGGAGCTTTCCCATTGGGAGTAGAGTAATTCAGCTCAACCAAGAGAGAGTCCCAGTTCTCACCCAAGGGGAAAATCCCTGAAGTGACTGG
This sequence comes from Pseudochirops corinnae, assembly GCA_028646515.1. NCBI lineage: Eukaryota > Metazoa > Chordata > Mammalia > Diprotodontia > Pseudocheiridae > Pseudochirops > Pseudochirops corinnae. Next base: position 24,041,655 of record CM053592.1, on the reverse strand, counting down.
TATCACGAGCTGGGGAAAGGGCCATGATAGAGACTGTTAACTCCTCTCCTGTGGGCTTCTTTCCCAAGTCTTATTTTCCCTTCAGCAATTTTCAGCGGAAAGGACATTATCCATTTTCTCTCCCAGAACTGGAAGCCAGAAGCACCCAAAGTGGATGCAGAACCCAAAGAACCTCGAGAGACCTGAAAACATCCAAGGTCTGAAGAGAGTGAAGGGATTAGAGCTCTCCTTTGTCCTGCTCTCACACTTCTCCCCACCACCACAGGCATTGGGCATGATCTCCACCAACCAGGTTAGAGTCCCATTCCAAGGGGCTTTGGGACTCAGGTTACAGAAATAAAGATACAATAGGACATTGTTGTTGTTGACTTGTTTGCTTTCTTAAAAAACGTATTTATTTTTAGTTTTCAACACCCACCTCCACAATATTTTGAGTTACAATTTTTTCTCTCCCCATCTTTCCCCCACCCCAAAACAGTAAGCCCACTGAATAGCCCTTTCTCAAATCTGTTCTCTCTTCTATCCTCCCCCTTCTCTTGACTTGTTTTCAGCTGTCCAACTTTTCAAGACCCTATTTGGGGTTTTCTTGGCAAAGATACTAGAGTGATTTGCCATTTCCTTCTCCAACAATAGAACACAGATAACGTTAATTTGGGATTTTCCAAGCTAATATGTGACCAACAGGAATCCTTATGTATGGTTTAATAGCCACGATTTCTGCCTGTTTGACACCATGGCTTTACGTGAAGCCTGTCCTCTCTTCTCTAACTACTAGTACTGCCTTTCTTGCTTTGCCCCCTCTCCCAAATTTCTTTTTTATTTTAAATATATTTCACACAAAGTGATAGAGGCAGCATAGTGTAATGGACAGAGATCTAGGCTTAAAGCCAGATTCAACCCTACCTCTTCAACCCTACCTCTGAAACCTCTTGCCTGTGAGACCCTGGGTGGGCACAACTTCACCCCCGAACAACTCTCTGAGACTAAGTTGCAAAGAAGGTATGGATGAACATTAGAGGAGAAAGTTTCCTCTTAGGACTCCTCTACCCCAAGGAAATTACAGATCTAGTCTTTATCCCCAGAATACATGTATATATAGTGTGTATGTGCACATACACACACACACACACACACACGTGTGTGTGTAGATAGATAGATAGACAGACAAGGTGGTAGATAGACAAGTAGATAGATAGGTAGATGGATGGATGGATGGATGGATGACTAGGCAGGTAGATGATAGATAGATAGATAGACAGACAGACAGACAGATAGATGATTAGATAGGTAGACAGACAGATAGACATACAAATTGGTAGATAGACAAGTAAATGATAGATGATTAGATAGAAAAGTGAATAGATAAATGATTAGATAAAGTGATTAGATGGATAGAGAAGAAGTAGATAGATAGACAAAGTGGTAGGCAAGTAGGCAGGCAGGCAGATAGATAGATAGATAGACAGACAGACAGATAGATAAGTAGATAGACAGATAGGCAGGCAGATAGACAGACAGACAGACAGATAGATAGAGAGATAAGTAGATAGATAGACAGACAGACAGATGGATAGATGATTAGATAGGTAGGTAGACAGACAGACAGACATACAAATTGGTAGATAGACAAGTAAATGATAGATGATTAGATAGAAAAGTGAATAGATAGATGATTAGATAAAGTGATTAGATGGACAGAGAAGAAGTAGATAGATAGACAAAGTGGTAGGCAAGTAGGCAGACAGGCAGATAGATAGATAGACAGACAGACAGACAGATAGATAAGTAGATAGACAGATAGGCAGGCAGATAGACAGACAGACAGACAGACAGATAGATAAGTAGATAGACAGATAGGCAGGCAGATAGACAGGCAGACAGATAGATAAGTAGATAGATAGACAGACAGACAGATGGATAGATGATAGACAGACAGATAGGTAGGTAGATGGATAGACAGACAGACAGATACATAGATAGATGGATAGACAGACAGACACAGACAGACAGATAGATAGATAATTGATAGAGAGATAGGCAGACAGGCAGACAGACACACCAACAGACAGACACACAGACAGATAGATAGATAGGTAATGTCGGCTCCACCCATGGGGACTAAGCTCCTTTAGGGCAGGGACTATTCCATTTTTGTCTTGATATTCCCATCACAGAGCACATAGTAGGTACGTAAGAAATGCTTGATTGATTGATTGATAATAACGTGACAAAATATAGTCAAGGCCTCTTTAGAGAGTGCCTCATTACGACACTGCTTTACTCGCGCCCCTGGCCAGGGCCAGTATTACCTCTGGCAAAGTGGGCGTGTGTCCATGTGATACGACATGCAGGAACTCAGGAGTTTTCACTGACAAAAAACACCCATTCACATACACTGGCTCCTGAAATTTCATTCTTTGGGAATAAACCCCCATCTTCTCTCACTGATCCTCCTTAAAAAGGCAATTCTCCCTGAAACAAGCAATATCTGCCCTTCAGCACTTACCGTGGAGTATTATCTTAATTTGTTTCCCTCTGACATAAAAGAGTCTGGCCACAGTAGGGCACTGGGACCTACGAGAGGTAAGTGGAGGCGGAAGGACTGGTGCTGCAAAATTAGGAGCAGGTCAGTCTCCTGGTTGCATCCCCAAATAGTGAATGGGGATAGTAGAGTTCTCTGTAAAGGAGATTCCCCAATAGTATTGCATTTTTTTCTGTCCCCCCTTTTTTTATTTTGTACATCACGGCTGAGTATACTTAGCCGATTCAAATGTCCTATTAAATGTTACTACAGCGTGAGAGAATTTAAGGAAACTATATATACAGTCAAGGTGAATATATGTCCGGTCTCATGTTACTCAGTCTGTTGGCTCAGGTTTAAAGCAGCAAACAATTCCTTGGAGGCACTCCCTGTCATCACTCACCCTTCACTCTGCCAGCGCTTCCTGTAGGCCCTGCTGGATCTTGGTTTTACAGGTTTATGTACCAATCTGCCCTGCTTTGACCCTGCAGCTTGAGGTTGAGCAATTATTTTTATCACCATGTTTGGTCTAGAAGGGCACGTCCCTTTCTTCTGGGAGCTCCAGATTTTCTATCTTTGACTTATTGTCTGCCTTTCTGGATGCCACCTCTTATATTACCTGAATAATAATCAAGAAATCCAAGAAAAATGACAGTGAACGCTTTTGTCTAGTGAATGGTTGCGCAAAACAATCAGCTGGATGCTAGAGAGGGACCCAGCCAGACAACCTAGCTTGAGGACAGGAAAACTGCCAGGGGGCCAGGGACACAGAAATCTCAGGCCTGGATGTCATGAACACTTTCTTCAAAGAAGAGAATTGCAACGTGCTGGATGTAGACCTCAGCAACATACCAAAAGAAGAAACTAAGTACCTCCAATTCAGTTAACATTAATTACCCACGTGCTATGTGTGAGGTGAGCAGCTAGGTGGCACCAGTCCGGGAGTAAGGAGGACCTGTGTACAAAGTCAGCCTCCGACACTTAGCCGCTGTGTGACCTTGGGCAAGTCACTTGACCCTCTTTGCCTCAGTTTCCTCATCTGTAAAATAAGCTGGAGAAAGAAATGGTGAATCGTTCCAGTATATTTGCCAAGAAAACTCCAAAATGAGGTCAGGAAGAGTAAGACCCAACCACAACAATGTGGGAGATATAGTTAGGTCCTAATTAGTATAAATAATGAATGCCCCAAAGTGGTCACACAGTTGAATTAGGACATATTTGCATTGGGTTGGAGCTAATTAACATAGTTTACATAATTATACCTTTGAATAGTGCAAGTTCAAATACAAGTGGCTACTTCAGGGGATTCATTATTTATACTAATGGGACCCAGTTATCCTATACTAAATACTGGAGATGTCAAGACAAGAACAAAACTGTTCCTGCCCCAAGCAAATTGCCTTCCATCAGGGAGATATAACACTCACATAAGTCAGTGCAGCAGGAGCGAGCAGATGCTTACTCACCTGTAACGATCTAAAGCAAGGACATAGGTATATACTGAAAGGTGAAAGTAATGCCTCTTGTATATTTACAGCATAGACTCTGTCCCTCAGCTCACTAGCTTGTCATTTTCTCACCAGATTCAAAGGTATTCTAGTAGATATGAATGGAAACTATCTCTGAAGGCACTTACAAACACAAAATCTCATTAATTAACTTCCAGTGCCCCTCCCAGTACAACTGAGGAAAAACTTCTTTTCCCGGAAGCTTTATTTCCTCTTTCTCAAACCCTGAACCCACAGGCTTAGAAAAACATAAGGGTAATTTGTAATTTGTTAAAAGTAACAAAGAAGGGATGGCTAGGTGGTGCAGTGAATAGAGCACCAGCCCTGGAGTCAGGAGGACCTAAGTTCAAATCCAGCCTTGGATACTTAACACAAAACTAGCTGTGTGAACTTGGGCAAGTCACTTAACCCCAATTGCCTACTAAAAAGTTAAAAAAAAAAAAAAAGGCCTTTAGCACTGGTCACCTGTATAATGAGCTTTTTTTTTTTTTAAAATCTCAGGTTGTATCACTGTAGACTTTTTCTACCAAAGTTCTTTTTGCTACCCAAGCTATCCACTCATATCACAGATATGGAAGGAAAATCATCCTTATGCTAAATGGCAAAGCTGAACATAACAAATGTCTCCTAATTGAGGACTGCCACATAATAGTACTCTGGCTTTTGCAAGTACATGACCAGTCCTAAGACTTTGTTTGGGCCAATGATAATTTTTTGTGGTGTTGGATATCAGCACCTACCTCTGTGTAATGCATCTTTTTCTGACCTGGATATAATGCTTAGTTTTTCTCCTTCCAAGTTCACTTGTCAAACATAGCTTTTCAATATTATAATCAGCTCCTCCTCAGAAGTATATATGTATGGAGATCAATTTGCTGGAACTTTTCCATACTGTCACTGAATTTTTACATAATCAGCTGGGTCTGGCAATTCCAAAAATGCAGAGTGATGAATTTCTCCAAGTATTATTCTTTTAGCAATCACTTCACTTCTCCCTAACTCTTTTTCATTTTATTTTAAATTTTAAATAATATTTAAATTTTTTAAATAATTCATAATGCTTATGTTTCTACATTCTGTGTCTACTCCAAAGTTCAAGAAACTTCTGAGGTCTCAACACTCATTACTCAACAATTCATTTCAAATATGTCAACTTCCATTTTTTTTAAAGTAGTAAAATTGAATTCAAGTGAGTAATAATGCTAGATTCAGCACTAGTCATGCAGCAAATAAAACAAGACAAAAATGCAAAGTAGTAGCACATAAAGAGAGGGAGCACAGAATCATATAAAGCCTCACTGTCAGAGACTTTGCATTTATAATTCTGTAAAACAACAGGGCAGATAGGTGGCGCCATAATGCACAGAGCTCTAGACCTGAAATCAAGAAGACCTCTCCCTGAGTTCAAATCAAGTCTCAGATACTTACTAGCTGTGTGACCCTGGACAAGTCACTTAATCCTGTTTGCCTCAGTTTCCACATATGCAAAATGAGCTGAAGAATGAAATGACAAATCTCTCCAGTATCTTAGCCAAGAAAACCCCAAATTGGGGTCACAAGGAATCAGACACGATTGAAATGACTGAACAACAATTTCAAGAGCTAGAGAGTGCCAAGAAATGGAAGAAAAGGGAGAGCTCAAAAAAGATCTCTTGTGGTACTTGCTTTGCTATACCTTAAAACACACGAAATAATTGATTGCTCATGTGGAAGTTATTTTTAAATCAATTATTTATGCACAGTCTTATTATCTACTTGTTAAATCAAAGATCAAAATTTAAAGAACAAAAAATTAAGAATATCATGGTGTACAATTAAAACAGCTCCAACTTGATATTTTAAAATATTGATGAAAAATAAGAAATGGGAAAAGGAACAGCTATCAGTAGAGATGTTCACAATTTCCTTCAGAAGTTAATAACATAAATGTAAAATATAAAATAATCAATAATATAAGTGTAAAACATAACTATGATATGACTTATAATATAAATATAATTAATAACACATATGTAAAATAATTACCCTATGGAGAACAGTAAGATTCTAGAAACCATCTCAGGCAACAGACACTTGATCTCCTTGATAAACAAAGACATATAGCCTTCAAAGACACCATCAATTTCTAATACAAACTCACTTTCAAACTCTTATGGAACACGAGAGAGGGAAATAAATAGTGTCTCTTTATTAGGCATTGAGAAGCAGTGGTGGAGAAATTATTTATTTGAAAGAAAGCTTTGTAGGAGACTCAAGTAAGCCAAGTCTTTAGGACATTTGAGGGTAAAACTAGAAGGACAATTGACAAATAAAAATGGAAATTATCAATCAGATTTTTTTCTCTTTTCACATCTCCAATTCTTAACACGGTGCTTGGAACACAGTAAGCATTTAATAAATGCTCATTGACTGGGAGGAGACAAGTTTTCATGAAGGAGTGCCAGGGAAAATGCTCAAATGAAGGGAAGTTCGCTAACAGTTAGCTTTTTTGAATTAATTTTTTTGGAGGGGGGAAGGCAAGGAAATTGGGATTAAGTGATTTGCCCAGGGTCACACAGCTAGTAAGTGTCAAGGGTCTAAGACCAGATTTGAACACAGGTCCTCCTGACTCCAGGGCCAGTGCTTTATTCACTGAGCCACCTAGTTGCCCCTAACAGTCAGTTTTTAGCAATCTTCGTGAAGTTAGGTCCTTTGAATTAGAGTCAAGAGGAGGTTTAGAGACTGTCAGGTGTATTTATGTGTACTTAAAGGCTAAAATGGATTATTCCATTTAGGTGTTGCAGTGGATAGTGTTGGATAGAGTGAACTCAGGATGTCCTGAGTTCAAGTTCTGCCTCGTATATGTATTAGCTGTGCAACTCTCGACAAATGATTTATCCTGTTTGCTTCAGTTTTCTCAACTCTAAAATATGGATCATGATAATAATTCCCAGACCTAGAGGAAGGAAGACCTGAGTTGAAATGTGACCTCAGACACTTACTAGCTGTGTGACCCTGGGCAAGTCACTTCATCACTGTTTTCCTCAGTTCCCTCAATGGCACACTATCTTCTAGAGTTGTTGTGAGGATTAATTGAAATAATATTTGTAAACAGTGTTTAGAGCAGTGTCTGGAACATAGTAGGCACATTATAAATGCTTATTCCCTTCTCTTCTTTCTCCCCTTTGTATTATCTTCATTTCAAATACACACTCCCTCCCCATTCCTTGCAGCAAAGAATTAAAAAGTAAAGAAAGGGGGCAAACAGTTTGGAAAAACCAATCTGCACATCAGGTTGATACCTTTTTCATATCTCCTCTCTCCTAGTGTCCTGTGGGAAGACCATTTCCAGAGATACCAGGGTGACGGGTTGTTTAAAATAATTCTCGCTTACATTGACATCTACTGGTCAGAGTGGGTACTTTCAAGTAAAGTTGGTCCAAGAAAAATAATAAAGCTTTAGACTAGACCTTCAAGATTCTAAAGTGTGTGACACTATCTGGGTTCATTTGGTGAGCCAGAAACCACTTCTGCAAACTTGAAAACAAAAGTCGGTTCAGTGTAAGTTTTATTTTAATACGAGCTTTCATTATTCAAAAATCAGTGCCAAGACAATTAAGCATGACCTTTCCATACAGATGGTGCCTCACTTCACACGCACACACAGCACCTGTTACATTAATGCTCACAGGCAGATGTTTGCATATTTTAATGCACACTGTCTTAATATGGTAAAGTGCTGAAGCAATAGTTTTGCAGAAAGGAACCCAGTATCACACAATCTATTTGCTTTCTCTGATAAGATAGACTCGTGCAGTTCTAGGAAATCCCGGGTCATTTCAAATGAAGAAGAGGTCTTACCAAACTACACACACGTGTGTTTAATAAGCTAATTGAAATAGCTGCTTTGCAAACAGCACTCTGCTTGTGAGCCCACGGAGGTATTCTGACAGTCTGTGAAATGGTCAGGGAGGATCACTGAGCTGGAAGGTCAGACCTTTACAAAGAAGAGAATGAAACCCATCATCATGGAGACATGGATTGAGAGTTTTAAAAGACCTCAACTCCATTTAATCTAATTTAAATTAAATTTCTTCACTTTATAAATGAGAAAACCAAGGTCCACAGAGTTTGATGACATAATGATAATAGGCATTTATGCAGCAATATAATAAGGGTTGCAAAGGACTTTACATATGTCATTTGGTCCTCACAACAACTCTGTAAAGTAGAGATGCTATTATACCCATTTTACAGATAAGAAAGCTAAAGCCAAGAGAGATTGGGGTCACTTAACTTACTAAGTGCATGATGCAGGATTTGCATCTGACCCATAAGCCTGTGTTCTTTCTACTGTGTCACACTGTTTCCTTACTGCGCAAGAACAAAACTGTTGAGAATCTTTGGGATTGAAGAGTCCCTCCTTAGAGTTAATAAAATCTAACTTCTTGACTCATCCAGGCATTTATCTCTATCACTTCCTTAACAGTTATCTTTCTGCCTTCGCTTGAACATGGTGATCAGAAACTCCCTACATTAAAGGACAGAAGATCCAACTTTGGAATAGTTCTAATTGTCAAAAAAACAAAAGCAAACAAATCCTCTTCCTTATACTGAACTGCCAGAGCTTCTTAAACTGTGGGTCACAACCCCATACGGGGTTGCAAAAAATTTGGCAACAGTAAGATGTTTCTGAACAGGCAATGACCAAAAATTAATTAAAATCGAACACATAATGAATCCAAGGTGTTTCTGGTGGCATTTGCCTGTATTGCATCAGGCTTCCCTGCAGTCTTGGTTCTGAACACAAAGCATGCGCACATTGCACAGTGCGTGCCATCATGCCATGAGATGCCGACCAGTGCTGCCAAAACGCTGAGTGGAAAAACTTGAAGAAGCCCTGAATTAGTCTATAGTGCCAGGCACATAGTAGGCTTTTAATAAATGCTTCTAGACAGACTAAATCACTGCCTATAGCTTCTACCCTTTGAACCTAATTTTGTCCTCTGGACTGAAGTAGAAAATGCTGCATCATTCCATGTAACAGTTCCTTAAATACATTAAGACTGTTCTACACCTCTGCCAAATCTTCTCTTCTTCTATCAATTAACAAGTATCCATTAAACACCTACTATGTACTGGGCAATGTGTTAGTCTGTGGAGATACAGAAGCAAAAATGAAATAGCTCCTGTCCTCCAGAACCTAATGTTCTCTCTGGGGGTAGCTGGGTGGCACAGGAGATAGAGAGCCAGTGCTGGAATCAGGAGGACCTGGGTTCAAATCCAGCCTCAGACACTTATTAGCTATGTCACCCCGGGCCAAGTCAGCTATCCTCTAGTTGCTTCAGTTTCCTGATATATGAAATGAAAATAAGAGGGGTGGCTACGTGGCACAGTGAATAGAGCACTCACCCTGGAGACAGGAGGACCTGAGTTCAAATCCAGTCCCAGACACTTAACACTTACTAGTTATATGACCTTGGGCAAGTCACTTAGCCCCAATTGCCCTGTCTTCCCCTCCAAAATAGCAAAAAAAAAATTTTTTTTTAATTTTTTAATTTAAAAAATAAAATATATATCATACATAAAAATATAATATGCAAAGGATACAATTTTTTGTATTTTTTGCATTCAAGTCCACAGATTTTTTGAACTCTGAATACCAGATGAAGAGCCCTTGAGGTCTAGAGATAAAAGAGAGCCACTAGAGTTTACTGAACGGAGAAGTGAAATGATCACCTTTAGGGAAATTGTTTTTGTCATTGTGCAGAGGAAAGACTTGAGTGGGAAGAAATTGGAGACAGGGAGAAGTAGGACACTATTCCAAAGGCCCAAGTGAAAGCAGATGAGCACCTGAACTAAGGAGGTTCCTATGTGATTGGAGAAAAGAGCATGGCTGGAAATTGCAGGGATGCCCATCAGTTGGGGATGGCTGAACAAGTTGTGGTATGTGATTGCGATGGAATATTACTGTGCCATAAGAAACGATGAGCTCAACGATTTTAGAAAAACATGGGAAGACTTGCATGGAATAACAAAGAGTGAAATGAGCAGAACCAAGAGAATATTGCATACAGTAACAGCAATATTGTTTTAAGAACAACTTCAAAGTTGTTCTCAAAGTTATACTCAAGTGAATAAATCATTTCGACTATTACAAATATCCAAAGGAATCATAAAGAACATATGAAAAAAGACACAATCTACCCCAAAAGAAAGAAATGATAAATAGGAATATGTATAGAATAATTTTACATGCATATGTATGTGCATGCACCCATTTATGTCTAATGACAGCCATCTCTGGGGAAGGAAGGGAAGGGAAAAAAGAAAAAAGAAATTTACTTGATAACTTTATTATACATTTAAAAGGAATAGCAAGTTGTACAGAATAAATCTGCAGTTTCATGTGCAATCATTGTTTTTATTAGGCTGTGTGAAATGCTTGTTTTATTCCATTCATTTGAATAAAATAAATAAATGTTGGGGGGAACACAAGGATGGCTGTAAGAGAAGCTACTGAGATAGAGTCACCAAGACTTGGTAACCAATTTGGATATGTGATCTCATAGTGGACAATGGGGATATGATGATTGCTCCTTGGTTGTGAAACATGAATAACTAGAACAGGGGTGGGGAACCTGTGACCTCGAAGCCACATGTAGCCCTCCAGGTCCTCAAGTGCAGCCCTTTGACTGAATCCAAAGGGCCACATTTGAGGACCTAGAGGGCCACATGTGGTCTCGAGGCTTCAGGTTTCCCACCCTGGATTAGAAGAATCATGATGCCCCCAGGGAAGTTAAGAAGGGGAGAAGGCATTTGGGTTTTGGTTTGGTTTGGGGTTTTTTGGGTGGGTGTAGTACAGGGAGAGATGAATTCTGTTTTAGACAATGTTGAGTTGAGATGTGTAGGGGGCACATGGCTTGAAATATGCAAGAGACAATTGATAATGCAGACTGTAATTTGGGAGACAGATTATGGCCAGATTGATAGGTCTGGGAATCATAGGAACAGAGATTACATAAAATCCATGGGAACTACTGAGGTTGCTGAGAGGGTGTGCAGAGAAAGAAGATAAGAAGGGCGAGTGTAGATCTTATAGGGGTGGCTGGTGGTTTTTCCATCACAGCAGCACAGCCATTGTGTACCACATCTGGACTTCTCTTCTTCAAGACCATGAGGGACAATATCTCAATGAACAAGCAGAGAAGGGTGTGACATTTTAAAATTGGAGATGCTCAAGGGGGCACTGAGATTAAAAAAAATCTTAAAGAATGGATAGTCCCTACTCTATCCCTGGTTTACTTTTATTTAATTATGTTTTTTAAAGAATATAATTGCTGGATGCATTACTGTTTCTCATACGCACCTGTGGTTGACCATGTCCTTATGTTACTTAGGGTCCCTTGGTTTGCAACATGATAGCACATAAAGTGGGAGCCCTACATTGGAGGTCCACCCCCAGCTCATGCATAAGCATGAACCATTTCATAACTACACCTACAAGTGCAGAAGCATGATGAATGTGGGACATATTTTATAAATCCATCCTATAAATACGACCCCCCCAAAATAACCGAATATTATTGTAAGGGTAGGACAGGGGGATGGCTGCTATAGGAGGTTTGATAAGAGAAGAGGAAACTTGGAACAGGACCTGTAGGAAGCATCATAGAGAATAAAGGGGGGCAGCTCGGTGGCACAGTGGATAGCACAGTCAGCCTGGAATCAGGAAGACCTGAATTCAAATCCAATCTCAGATACTATGTGTGTGACTCTGGGCAAGTCACTTCACCCTTTTTGCCTTAGTTTCCTCATCTGTAAAATGGACTGAAGAAGGAGATGGCAAATCACTCCAGTATCTTTACCCAAAAAAACCCCCAAACAACCCAAATGGGATCCCAAAGAATTGAACACACCTCAATAACAATAAAAGAACTGCTTTGTTCTAATGAGATCCTTGTTGTGTTTCAGTCACATCCAACTTTTCGTGACCCCATCTGGGGTTTTCCTGGCAAAGATACTGGAGTGGTTTATAATTTCACAGAAATTTGGATTCAGTCAAAGTTTGGTCGTACTTGAAGACCTAGAGGGTCACATGTGACCTTGAGGTCACAGGTTCTATTAATCTCTTTAGGTCCTGGTTTCTTCATCTGTAAAATGAGATTTGAGGGCATGGCTAGATGGCACAGTGAATAGAGCACCAGCCCTGGAGTCAGGAGGACCTGAGTTCAAATCCAGTCTCAGACACTTAACACAAAAAACTAGCCATGTGACCTTGGGCAAGTCATTTAATCCCAATTACCCTAAAAAAACAACAACAACAAAAAAATGAGGTTTGACTAAATGGCCTCTTAGGTCCCTTCCAGTCTGGCCCTATCATCCACAATCCAAAACTCTGAACCATCTCCATCCTACTATAACCACCTATCCTTCCATCTTTCCTCAATTAGTACATGTTTTACTATGAACCTGTGTGTGTATGTATATGTATATATCTTTTTGTATCTCAGTTAAATTATTTTTTATTCAAAGGTGAGTGTTACATTCAGTATCAGAAATCTAAGCAAGAATTAATTAACTCAGAAACTATGGTCTATACTAAGGACCTCAACCTTCTCTAGAGCATCTAAGAACAGTTGATAGTATAAGTGGAACCATCTACTTAAAATCTGTGAGTATAGTAGAGATTGTTGTTCTATCATATTATCACTTCTTTTTATTTTTTTAGCTAAATTTTAATTTTTTTGTCAACGAAACTCTCCCTTCTTTGTTTCCTCTCTCCCCCACCTACAGGGGTGAACCAAACCTCCTCCTTCTCCATACATACCATATTACCATTTACTGAGGAGTGAGAATAACAATGACTGGTGGGCTTAGAAATCCAAAATATTGGGTGGCTAGGTGGCACAGTGAATAGAGCACTGGCCTGGAGTCAGGAGGACCTGAGTTCAAATCCGGTCTCACACATTTAACAAACACACACACACAAAACTAGCCGTGTGACCTTGGGCAAGTCATTTAATCCCAATTGCCCTACCTTCCCCCTTCCAAAAAGCCTAAAAAAAAAAATCCAAAATATCCATGTCTCCAACCAACTAAATAGTACCTCTAGCCCAGAATCTAAAAAGTGTAGCTTTAGGGAAGAGGGTCACATAAAGACAGTTAAAATTGCAAAGTAAAAATTGAGCAGTCACATTTTAAAGATCAGCAGTGGTTAGTTACAAGAATTCTGACCAGAAAATAGATCCATGCATGTCTTGAATTTGACACATAATTAATGTGGCTTAGAGGAAGAAGGTAAGAAAGGCTGGTGCTATCTGTCAACCAGGACCTTAGGCATGTGGCTGTCACTGAAGAGCTCAGCTCTATCTATTATGTTCAGCACCAACCTGGGGGTTCCACCAAGTTCCCTAAGCCTCTCTCAGGCTCTCAAAGACACTGACAACCAGTTATCCTTTAGCTCTCTGCCTTTGTGGGAATTTCCACATGTTCATATTAGACAAGGGGCTGGATCTGTAATTAAGATGTTAATTAAGTTCTGTGTCAATCAGCAGTGGGATGGGTTCTTTAACACTAATAACTCACTCTATTCTAATGATGCTTTTGACCAATACAATTTTTGCTGAATTTTCCCTGGGTTGTATTCTGGGTCTTTCTCTTTCATTCACTTCAGTTCCCACCCCAGAAATCTTGAAAAAAAAAATCTATCCTGAGAAGTTAGGCATGCCATTATAAGCACTCGTATTTGAGTCACTGGACAACTTTTAATAGCCGTGGTGATCTTCTCCAAGGGTACTTTTTGCTGAGATGCTTTATTAGAGATTTTGCCCTAGTTTGATAGTACTACTATATCTACAAACACCGCCCCATGACATGGATTATGCCCATCTTTCCTCCATCTTTCCTGTGACAAAGATTAGTTTTCCCTAAAAGGAGACAAAATGATCCCAGGATTTGATTGACCTCTATATCCCTGATGTAGCTTCCTTGTCATCTAAACACTCAAGGCTTTCAAACCCCTAGAACTAGCTCTGAAAAGAGCAAAGCAAAAAAGTCTGAAGTTTGGGGCAGTGCCACTCCCCCATCCCATACTAGGAACAGAACCCAACTTTAACATAAATTCAGTTAAGGAATAGCCTGGAAAATCAAGGAAATAAAAAAGAATTTGACCATAAAAATCTACTATGGTGGCAGGGAAGATCAAGATACAAACTCAGAAGAAGACAATAAAGTCAAAATACAAGTAAAGTCTCACAGAAAAATGTGAATTAGACACAAGTGCAAAAAGAATTCCTGGAAAAACTAAAAAAAAAAATTTCAAAATCAAATAAGAGTGGTAGAGGGAAAATTAGATAAAGAAATGAGAGTAATAAAAGAAAATTATGAAAAAAACAATTAACATCTTAGTAAAGGAGACACAAAAACATACTGAAGAAAATAATGCCTCAAGGATAGAATTGGCCAAATGGAAAAATATAAATACAAAATTTCACTGATGAAAATAATTCCTAAAAAAAGTAGAATTAACCAAATGGAAAAAGAGATACAAAAGCTCACTGTAATAATCCCTTATAAGTTAGAATGGAGAAACATCAAGAAATAATAAAATAAAGTCAAAAATGAAGAAATAGAAGAAAATGTGAAATATCTCATCAGGAAAACAACTGACCTGGAAAATAGTTCAAAGAGAGATAATTTAAGAATTATTGAACTTTCTGAAAGTTATGATGAAAAAAAAACCTAAATGTTATATTTCAACAAATTTTAACTTTGGGGTAGCACATCTCACCAGTCAGATTGGCTAAGATGACAAAATAGGAAAATGACAAATGCTGGAGAGGATGTAGAAAAATTGGAACATTGTTGGTGGAGTTGTGAATTGATACAACCATTCTGAAGAGCAATCTGGAACTATGCCCAAAGGGTTATAAATAATTGCATACCCTTTGACCCAGTAATACCACTTTTGAGTTGTATTCCAAAGAGATCATAGAAGTGGGAGAAAGACCCATATGTACAAAAATATTTATTGCAGCTCTCTCTGTGGTGGCAAAAAACTGGAAATTAAGGGGATGCCCATCCATTGGGGAATGGCTAAACAAGCTGTGGTATATGAATGTAATGGAATACTATTGTGCTATAAGAAATGGGGAGGAGATGGACTTCATAATTACCTGGAGAGGCTCACACAAACTGATGCTAAGTGAGAAGAGCAGAGCCAGGAGAACAATCACAGACACATCATATATGTGATGACCAACTTTGACATACACATAACTTCTAAGAATATTATTATACAGCAGTAAGAAGGATTCTACATTAGATGGAAGGTGCAGAGTGAATCAATATATGTTGCGATGATATTTTTAAAATGGATGGGTAAGAAAGTGGATGCACTGGGAGAAGGGAGAAGGGAGAAGTAGAATGGGGGAAACTATCTCACATCAAGGAGATGCCCAAGGAAGAGCTTTTTCAGTGGAGGGGTAAATGATGTGGGAGAGGGGCAATGAGAAGGGAATCTCACTCTCATTTAAACTGGTTCAAAGGGAATATATATGCATGCATACATACATATACACACACACACACACACACACACACATATATATATATATATAGATATAGATATAGATATAGATATACAAATATTTTCAAAAAAGAAATTTTAAAAATAGATACCTGGGCACCAGTCACGGGTGGCTAATGATAGGGGAAACATACCCAGAATGGGGGCTAGAGAAAATGGTATTAGGAAAAAAAGATACCTCAACTCCTCGAGGAGAAGATGTAGCAGCCTGGTTCTAGGACAGTGAACCCAAAGCATGCTCCCTATTAAAGGAAGTTGTCTCCAAATTTCGATTGGTCCAAGTCATGAAGGTTCGAACTGAGTACCCATTGACAGGGCTTCCCAGTGCTTAGGCTGCTTTCCTGTAACTTCCTCATCACCTAAGAAAATTAAAATACTTGTGCACAAAGAGAAGCCCTTCCTACTTGGCATATTCCCCCCAGCTAGCTTGCTACTCCTCCCTACTGAATAGACAGGTTTCAGTTTGATTACATGGAGGGAAGAGGGAGAAGAGGACCCACCTCAGCTAAATACTTATCCTTTTGGTGTTATCAGTAAGTTAACCTCCTGAGAATGACTTTTGAATGTCCTAAGAGAGTCTCATTTAGTTTGAACAACAGACTTAACTTCCTAAGAGACAGATCTGAATCGAGACTACACTAAGTTGCATAAAGCATAAACTTTATATAGTGTATACAGTAGTTCCTCTTTTCTTGTTGAAAAGGACCAATGATATCAGCAGGGTGATGCCTTGACTTG
This sequence comes from Pseudochirops corinnae, assembly GCA_028646515.1. Taxonomy (NCBI): domain Eukaryota; kingdom Metazoa; phylum Chordata; class Mammalia; order Diprotodontia; family Pseudocheiridae; genus Pseudochirops; species Pseudochirops corinnae. The sequence goes on along the minus strand of CM053592.1, from coordinate 24,025,319 downwards.
CAAGCAAATTAGATTTAAGCTTCAGAGACAAGAAGGCACATGTTTAAAAAACCACTAAACTGTATATACCGTGTGACCTAGCAATATCTCTCCTAGACCTAAATGCAAAGAGGTCAG
>CM053592.1:24009802-24025102 GCA_028646515.1 Pseudochirops corinnae | reverse complement strand
TAAACTTTATATAGTGTATACAGTAGTTCCTCTTTTCTTGTTGAAAAGGACCAATGATATCAGCAGGGTGATGCCTTGACTTGCAAGCAAATTAGATTTAAGCTTCAGAGACAAGAAGGCACATGTTTAAAAAACCACTAAACTGTATATACCGTGTGACCTAGCAATATCTCTCCTAGACCTAAATGCAAAGAGGTCAAAGGAAAAAAGAAAGACACACATAAACAGTATTTATAAAACTAATTTTTGTGGTGGCAAGGAATTAGAAACCAAGGAGGCTCTCATTAATTAATGATAGAATAAATTATGGTAAATGAATATAACAGAATGGGATGTTACTGCAAGAAATGATGAAGGCAGTGATGTTAGAAAAACCTGGAGAATTTGTGTGAACTAATGCGGAGTGAGGTGAGCAGAACCAAGAAAACATTTTATACAGTAATAATACCATAGTAAAGAAAAAGAAATATTCTCAACCAGGGTTTGATGATGAAGCATGCTGATCACCTCCTGACACAGGGGTGATGACTTCAAGGTGAAAAAAAAAAAAGATACGTATTTTTTTGGACCTGGCAAAGGTGTGGATTTGTTTGGCTTGACGATGCTCATTTGTTATAAGAATTACTTTTCTTTGGGGGGGGAGGGGGCAGATTTGGTGAGGAAGGGAGAGTTAATGATATTGTTGCCACAGGGAACAAAAAAGGAAAGAAAAGAGAGAAAAGATAGCTAGTATTTTTTTTTAAATACACAGAAGAGTATAAAAGGGAACTTAGAAGGAAACACAGACAAGCAGGATGGCTTTGCAAGTAATTTGCTGAGTTAATTTTATACTTTTTTTTAAGCTTAATAGAGCTTTGTTATTTCATATGTAAATCTCTTTTCTATTCCCCTTTACATATGGAATTGGTCTCATTTTGGATTTTCATCATATTTAGGTTAATTTTTCATTAACAGTTTTTAAAAAGAAGATGACTACATGATTCCTGAGGACCAACAGTGAAACATACTACTCATTTCCTGACATGAGAGCTCTGGGAATTTGTTTTACTTGACTATGAATATTGGTTCCAAGGGTTTTGTTTTTATTTCCTTCTTTGTTTTTCTTTTCTTTATATTTTTTTCAATTTTGAGAGGAGGGGGCTGGATAAAAGATGATAGATTGCCAAAGAGGAGGAAAAAGAATCACTGAAATATGTTTTTTTAAAAAGATGAATAGTGGAACAGGATGGAAGGAAAAATAGAGTTAGTCTTTCACAATATAACTATTATGGAAATGATTTGGGTAACTGCACATGTACAACCTATATTGAATTGCTTATCTTCCCAGTGGAGGTGGGTGAGGAGGGAAAAAGGGGAAAAATCTGGAACTCAAAGTTTTAAAAAACAAATGTTTAAAATTTTTTTTAAATTTGTTTTTTACATGCAACTGGGAAATAAGATATACAGGCACTGGGGTGTTAAATCCATCTTGCCCAACTAGAAAGTTGAAGGGGTGATGGGGGGGGATATAAGAGAGAACAGATTGGGGGAAGGGGTATTCAGTAGGTTTGCTATTTTGGTGTGTATGTAGGGGAAAGATGCGCAGAAAAAACTGTAACTCAAAATTTTGTGGAAATAAATGTTAAAACTAAAAATAATTTTTTAAAAAAAAAGATGAATAGAACAGACCCAAAGAAAAGACAGACCAGGACGACAGTTTGGAAAGTTAGTACGTGTAGACGTGGCCAACAAGATGGAGAACTGGACATTTTCTCTAATCCTCATGACCTGTCAAACTTTTCCAAAAGGAAATTATGCACCAAAGATAAAACAACTTCAGCTGCCTCAATGGTCTAAGTAGGACACCTGGAACCCAAATGAAAATAAAAAACAAGCAAACCCATGAACTGATGCCTACCTTGAGCATACCAGCTCCCCCTCTTCCACTGCCTACCATGCTTACCAGCAGCAAGGCTGCACTAGCCTGCCCAAGGACTTGACCCACAGGCTTCTAACAAAATCTACCTCCACATTCCATTTTTTTCCAGTGCTCCAGAGATCCAGGCTCTAAGCTGCAGATGTTTGTAGGGGTCTCAGTGGATGGGACTGCAGTAGCAATCTTTGCTGCAAAAGATTTCTGGAAAACAGAAAAGAACAGAAGGAAAGAGGCAGAATACATGTCTGGGACTGAAACAGAGCTCTAGTGCACACATCACCCACCCCACTCCATTTACCGCCTCAGAGACCCAAACTCCAAATGACAGGAATCACCCCTGGCTGTAGTGGGTCATGAGGTAGTGCTCTGAATTGCTGGGCCAGAGAACTGAGAAACAGAGGGGACTGGACAGGACACTGTATATCAGGAGTCTGTGCAGGACCCTACTAAGCCTGGGAGAAAGATCTCAGCATCCTGCTGGAGTCAATTATCGCTGCCCCAGAATCATATGAGATAGAGACCTAGGCTGGTGACCTGTAAATTGTTCAGGGTGGGAGGAGAAGGAGACACTTTGAGATCCAGCCCCCAGAGAGTCAGATGTCAGCACTGGGATAGAAATAAGGGGGAAGAGACTGAAGTTACCAAAGATTACAGCAAGAAGAAAACTCAAAGACTTTGAACATAAGCAGATAAAGTAACAATCACAAGGAAACATGGCCTTCAGAACTTGTGAATGTGTTCAGGCATCCATGAATGAATACAGCAAAACACAGGAAAATAGCATTTGATGAGACAGAGGAGCTTATGGAACATAGAACCACAACACTCTGAACCAGAGTGGTTTAAAAGAGAAATGAGAAATATGCAAGAAGAATTTATGGCCTGTGAAACACAAATAATGAGCGGAAGAGAAAATACTGGACTATGTAATACCAAATATCACCAAAGAAGTAACAGGGAGAATAATTGATGAGGAATTCAAATCCCTATGAATAATGGACAATCTAGTAGAAGAGAAGCAAAACAAAACCATAACATTAAAAAGTAAAACATACTGATCTCCAAGGCAGGATATGTAAAAACAACCTAAGGAACATAGATCTCTCAAAAGAACAGAATAAGTAAAAAAAAAAATCTCCAGCCCCATAATGCAAGAAATAATCAAAGAAAATTGCCCAGAACTTCTGAACATGGAAAATTAAATACCAATTGAAAGAATTCATAGATTGCCTCCAGAAAAAGAAAAAAAAACAAGACTGCAAAACACATAATTTTTGTTTTTGCTTTTTTTTTTTTTCACATTACAAAATAGGAGGGTGCATGAAGAGGGAGAGAAGATGGGAGATAGAGGGGAGTGGGTGGTGTGTTTGAGTTAAACCAAGTGCTAATAATGAGGGGAAGGTGACCCTTGTGGTTTCTCTGGAAGAGAAGAACCTTGTGGGGAGTGGGGGAGGAGGAGGAAGGAAGGATTGGAAAGGTGACAAGAAGAGAGAGGGCTCAATTTGATGGTGGGAAGGAGCTCCACAGAAGAATGCTCCCTATGGATGAAGAGAGATGCTCTGTGAAGCAAAATGGCACCTTTGTGCTTAGTATCATCTGGGGGGACTTGGTGCTTGAAAAAGCTCCCCCATCTCATCTCAAGAGAGGGAGTCAGTTGGATCTCTAGGGGCAACTAGTACCATGGAGAGTAGGAGGGCATGTAGGAGAGACTAGGAGGATATCTGAAGCAAGTGGGGAAAGAAGGTCATCAGGGAGAGGTTAGAGATCAGTAGTGGGCTACATAATTAAGGATGTGGGGGGAGGGGCTCCTATCAGGAGGCAATGTCCTCACCATCATATATAGGAATTGCCATTGCTGTGGAAATGAGGTGCAATGAAAAAGGGAATCTCTATAAGGCGGTGACAGAAATGATACTTCATCAGTTTTGATTCCATGAGGAATAAGAGAATAAAGGACTAAATAATTATATGAACCAGAGAAAGGGGGTCTAGAGTAGACAGAAAAACAGCATTAATAATTACAAGAGTAAGAGAAATTCTCTCTGGAAATTTAAAAAAGTAATGAGGGCAGCTAGGTGGCACAGTCAATACAGCACCGGCCCAGGAGTCAGGAGGACCTGAGTTCAAATGTGAACTCAGACATTTAACACTTACTAGCTGGGTGACCTTGGGCAAGTCACTTAACCCCAATTACCCTGCCTTCCCCCCTCCAAAAAGCAAAACAAACAAAAAAAAATAAGTCATGAACATTGCTAGTTGAAGGGGAGGAGAGGAAGGGGCAATCTACTTGACTGAGAGGGGAAGAATTAAACAAGATAAAAGCAGGAAAGAAAAAGGAATTAATAAGAAAAACTTCAAAGAGTAACAAATGGGAGGGGGGATGAGAGATGAAAGGAAGAGGGCCACTTAAAAAAGAGTGAGCTAAAATAACTAAAGAGACATAGTATTATGTTTACAGAAGTAGAGGGGGAAATAATAACTTAAAGAAAAATTAAAAAAAGAAAAAAAAGAAAAAAAAGAAAAAATAAAGAAAAAATTTTTAAGAAAAAGAAAAAATAATAAAAAATAAAGAAAAAAACTTAAAAAAAGAAAAATAAAGAAAAAAAATGAAGAAAAATATAAGCCTCTCACAACATTAAATGTGAATGTACTAAATAGTCCAATAAAATGAAAAAAATGACAATGAATAAGAAAACAAAATCCCACAATCCGTTGCTTACAAGAAAAATATTTTAAAAACAAACACAAAATAAAACTGAGGGGATGGGGAAAAAACTGATGACTAATCAAGTGACTCCAAAAAATCAAGAGTTGCAATCATGTTAATGCTTGTTGATTGTTGTGTTGTCGCCTTTGAGAAGGAAGGAGGGAAGGAGGGAAGGAAAAAAAGAAGGAAGGAAGGAAAGAAGGTAGGAAGGAAAGAAGGTAGGAAGGAAAGAAGGTAGGAAGGAAGGAAGGTAGGAAGGAAGGAAGGAAGGTAGGAAGGAAGGTAGGAAGGAAGGTAGGAAGGAAGGTAGGAAGGAAGGAAGGAGGGAAGGAAGGAGGGAAGGAGGGAGAAGGGGAAGAGGAAGGAAGGAAGAGAATAACACTGATTAAGCACCTACTAGGAGCCAGACAAAGCTCAGCACTTTACAAATATTATCTTATTTGATACAACAGCCCTGAGAATTAATTGTTATTATTATCTTTTTTTCCACGGGTGAGGAAACTGAGGTACACAGAGGTTATGTGGCTTGCCCAGTGTCATAAAACTTGTATCTTAAACTGGATTTGCACTCAGGTCTTCATGACTCCAGACTCAGTACTTTATCCACTGCCACCGAGCTACCCCTGGCAGAAGGGAATTATATGCATGCATACAATATACATACATACATAGATACAGACAGGCACAGACACACACATAGATAATATATACACACGGATGCAGATATACATATGTATACAATACATACATATGCATGCATGTAAATGCATGTGTGTATAAGCATAAATATAATTTTGCACAGGTTATCTCTCTTTTGCTCAGTTTTGTAAGCCAGGGAACGGAGTTATTAACCCATTTTACAGATGAGAAAGTTGAAGCCCAGAAAATTGAAACGTCTTGTCCCAGGTTCCACAGCCAGTGAGCGGGTAAGGCCATGATTCAAAGTCAGGTCTTCTCATCCTAAGCCTCGGCTTCTTTCCAGCCTACCACAACACCTACAGCTTTTGGTGAAGTGAGTCAAGGGCTGGGAGTCTACTAACACTCAAGGCAGCATTAAATCTGCATGTTCAGGGCTCTAATATCCCACATTTGCCCCGCTCTCTTTCCTCACATAGATTCATCAGTGTCAGGGAGTGAGGTAGAGTAGGAAGAGCATTAGCTCTGGAGTGAGTGGACCACCCCAGGTGCACCTTCAACACTCGTGATCTGTGTAAGCTTGGACAAGGCACAGTACATCCCTGGGCCTCAGTTTTCCCATCTGTAAAATGAAGGGGTTGCCTTAAATGGTCCTTGAGTGTCAGGGTTCCTTAGCCCTAGCCCTAAGGTTTGTCAGCTTGGGCAGCCCTGCCCTAAGGGGCAGAAGGTGACTTACCCTTTCAAAGGACACGACTCTGGATGTTTTTAAGAGGGTTTATCGAAGTTGGACTCTCAGCCCCCAGCCCCCGCCCCTCCAAGGCTTGGATCCTTTTACTCCCCCAGATCCACACCCCACACGTGACACAGCCCAGCTGAGCGGGATTAAGAGAGGGGAGGTAAATTGTAATCACAATGGCATGAAGACCCCAAGGTGCATCCCACGCAAGAAAGTTCTGAGCAATGCACCATCCCTGGCCAGGACGGGGCAATATGCTCTGACCTCCACGTGATCCAACTCATTCCCGGCCTCAAACACAGCCCTGGGTCTCCACATGGCCACTGGCAATCTGGCACTATTTGTGACCCTTACACTTGAGGTCTCTTTTTTCCGGGAATTCCAAAACTTAGACTAGTGAGGCCAGGACTGCTACTCTTTCCCACTTTCCCAGCTCTCCCTGAAATTGCAATGATCGCCTGATCTTTCATAAATAGACTAGAAACTGTTCCATGTGAATCACGGGGGAGCAGGGGTCCTCTCCCCACTACGGGCGAATTGTAACCTGCCCATGGAGTTGCAGGTTGTTCCCCTTGGAAGTCTTGATTTGGGGGTCAAGCCGGAGGCTTTTCTGGGTGCCCGCTCCCTTGCCTGCGTCCCCTGGGTCTCAGGTGCGCTGGGAGCAGCCGCCTGGCTGGCTTTGCATGCTTCTTCCCTGACTGTCGCGCGCCGCCCTCTCGCCGCGGGGTCTGCTTGGGCTGGGTGGCTGCTCAGCGCTGCTGGGAGTTTCACTTCCTCACGGCTTAGGGCTCACGCCCACAGCAGGAGCGCGCACTGACGGCCCGGCTGCTTTTCCCATGGTGGCAAATGACCAAGCGAGCAGCAGGGAGAACTTGTCTTGCTCGCTCCCTTCATCTCCAGACCACCCACCTGCTAGTGGAGAGCAGCTCGAATGGGCAGAGTCGAAGCTAGAGAAAGAACCATGAGCCACCTGGACTCCTTGGAGGGAGAAGCCGAGCATCTCGAGCACTTGGGGTAAGGGCTGCGCCGCGTCCTGGAGGGCTAGCCGCAAGAGATGTCAGACCTGACTCGGACCTCTCTGCTTGCTCCAATCAGCTCCCCATTCTCTTCCTCTCAGCCCTCGCCTTTCCAAATTGTAAGAGGCCAGGCATCTTCCAGAGCATTGGGGAGTTTCATTTATTCTAGCTTTGGAAACAAAATATTCAATAAACTTAGTTTTTTCTTGTTGTAAAACCCAAGAGGAAGGCATGATACTATAAAATGCAACCTCCGGGTAACAGGGGCTCCAGAAATACCGACTAGATTTTGTATGTGTAAAAACCTCGTGCTAAAGTCCAGTATGTGATGTGAGAGGGGATTCCTGATCTTCCTGCACAAAGAGGGACACGTCTTGTTGATAGGGTAAGCACTAAAGCTTATCCCATAAGAAATAAGCGTTTCTTATTTGGGGTTTCCGTGTGTTTGTTGTTGAATTTTGTTTTTTTGTTTTTTGAATTTTAAGAGCAAGAATGAGGAAGTATCAGCAATCTTGTATATGTTTAGTTTTTGTTTTGTTTTTCATTCTCCTGATCTGCATTTGTTGGATAGTGATAATGTACAGAGGTCTTATATTCCTACAAATGCTAATAAGGGAGGAAATTGGTAAATTCCTTTAAAGTTCAGTAAATTATGCTTCTTACAGGCTGGAGGAGTCAGCTGTGTCTTAACTTTAAAAAAGAGTTTTAAAATGTCACCCCTTATTTAGGACAATGAATGGTACCTTCAAAAGGGTGATTTCCCAGAGTGACTTGACTCAGGGCTTCTGGATCGTCCCTTGTTAATCTAGACTGGGCACTTTATTAATCAGGAGATGAAAAATAAGGGATGGCTCCACTTAGTAGCATCATGGCATATAAGATGAGGAGAGGAACTGAAGGCAGGTCAAATACAGGTGTCTGAAAATGTAGCAATTGTGATATTGTCGTGGGCTTTGCCATAGCAGACCTCAGTGGTTCTCTGATTTTTAGAGGTTAGGTTTTAGAGCAGAGATTTCTATTTCTAGGTCATTTGTGTTTTACAACTACGGGTTTAAGAGCATTCTTCCAGGAACCTCAACCCTGCTGGAACACAGTCTCAAACCAGAAATGAGTGAAAAAAGATCTCCAGTCCCCAAAAATAACTGTCACAAAGCCTCTATGCTAAAGCCAGACTTTTAGGCCACTTCTCAAACACTCAAAACTTAGTGACTTTTATTCTACACTTTTCCCACTTAAGCAAGTCTGATTATCTAATTTCCAAACCTATAGTAAATTAAATAAAGCAAAATGGAAAGAACACTGGGAGAGAGTGGTGCTATGCCAGTAGCAAGACATGATAGTTGACACCTTGACAGAAAGGTGAGAGATACAATTCAAAAGCAAAAAGGGGGTTGTAAATGGACAACTCAGAATAACAGTGGATTTCACCATAATGACCCTGAGTCATATAGGATGTGCTGAGCATTCTCTATTTTAAGAAATCACATAGAATACATTTTAGAAAGCTTTCATGCCAAAATATCTAAAGGCAGCAAGATTTTAAACTTCAATGGGTTAGTGAAAAATTCACTAATGTACAACACCTCATTCTGGGTTTGGGACAACTTCTGGGTAAATGATTGTGCATGGGATATTATTCTAATCCCAATATGACACCTTGTAGTATTTTAAGGAGAAATGTAAGATTTGCATAAAGCCTATTCCAGGCAAAAGAAACTAAAAAAAAAACAACAAACCAACCTGGAGTATTGTCTTATTATTTTGGCATGCACCTCTAAAAGACATGGTAACTTCTTTGAAGACTAATGATGCTATATAAGACCTTGGGATTCTGCCTTTTGATAATTCTGTTTTCTAGAATTAGATTGGAACACTGAAATGCAATTTGTCTGGTAGAGTCATAGAAGGGATTGAGGGAACCATTAAAAAACAATAACATTAAATAGACAAGCATTTATTGAGCACTATGTACCAGACTGCACTAAGTGCTTTCCAAACGTCTCTTTTGATCTTCACACCAACCAAGAGGAGATCAAAAGAGGTGTGTTAAATAGCTGATATGTCCCCATTCTCTCTGTGTGTCTGTCTGTCTCTGTCTCTGTCTCCATCTCTGTGTCTATGACTCTGTCTGTCTCTGTCTCTGTCTGTCTCTGTCTCTATGTCTCTGTCTGTCTCTGTCTCTCACTGTCTCTGTCTCTCTCTATCTCTGTCTCTCTTTCTGTCTCTGTCTCTCTGTCTCTGTCTCTCTGTCTCTATCTCTCTCATTGTCTCCGTCTCTCTCTCTGTCTCTGTCTCTGTCTCACTGTCTCTGTCTGTCTGTCTCTCTCTTTTCCTCTCTCTCTCAGTCTCCTCTCTGTCTCACTGTCTCTGTCTCGCTTTCTGATCTTTCTTATCTATCTACCTATGTATCCATACATATACCATAAGCTATGATGACATATATTTCCCCAAACTTTCAATGGATGTATCACGTATCTTAAATTGTAAGTGGCAAAAAGCAGCTTTTACCTAAAACTGCTTTTATTCATCTCACAATTTCAGAGGGTAGATTAAAGGTGAGGAATTTTTCGGATGACATGTGTTGGTGGTGAAGCAGGAGAAAGGGTATTTTTCTGATTTAATTGTTGGCTTAGAAAAAGGAGAGTAGATGTGGGAAGTAAAAGAAGGAAGAAAAACTAGAGGCATCACCTTGGTAGTTTAGCAGCTGGGAACTGGCAAATTGATAGAAAATAAAACTGGTTTTGTTGAAATTACAAAAGTCCCAAGAATTCCCAAAACTGTAACTGCGGGGATGCCAAATGGTTCCTTCCAATCCGAAGTGTTTTAGAATACTGTAGAGTCGGGGAGGCTAGTGTGGTACAGTGAGTAGAACACTGGCCCTGGAGGCAGGAGGACCTCAGTTCAAATCATGCCCCGGACACTTAACAAAAAACTAGCTGTGTGACTTTGAGCAAGTCACTTAACCCCCAATTGCCCCCCCAAAAAGCCAAAAACAAAAAAAAAGAATATTGCACAGTAAATAATGAAATATAGTCAGATTCTCTTAGGGAGAAATAGATCACATTCTCTTTTTTTAAGTTGCTCCAAGTCTAGAATATTAAAGAAATCAGGCCCAAAGGGTAAGTTACTCAGAAAAAGAGGCACTTGGACCAATTTTTCTTCAACTTCTGGGAAGAAATGAAGGCTACTTTGAAGGGAAGGTATCACCATGCAAATTTTAGATGAAAAAGTAACATTAGAATATTTGGACTAGATGTAACATTTTTCAAAATAGCATAAATGGAGTTTTTCTTTTATTCTGATTTTTTTTCTTTTGGGGGAAAGGAGGGAAGGAAAAAATGGTACAGAACTCTCCAGTGCTGGTCCCCTTCCTGCCTGTATGTAACTAAATGTCCAGTTCAAAAGCCCTCATGGATACCTAGGTGTGTGGAAGCTGGAAAGTCCCATCCCGCTGGCTGAAAAATATTATAGCCCTGGTGAAGAGGAGGCAAAAGGATATTCTGGCTAAGCTGGCCTAGATTGGAGGCCTTCTATTCATTCTATATTGGATGATTTGACTTATTAGAGGTGAAACTTTGGGAGCAGTTGGGCCCGGGAGGGGAAAAGGCAGGACTTTCAGAGCTAAAAGGGTTAAGTCTTAAAGGGATGGTCTCTGGAATTCTTCACCTTTCTAGTGTCATTGTACCTTTTAGCACAGTCTGGGGGAGCCTATGGACCCCTTGCATAAACTAAAATTCTCAGGACTACCAAAGAAACAAATTATGTTGAGATAAAGATGCATTTTTTTGTAATCCAAGTTCATGGATCCTCTTGAAATCTAGCACTTCCCTTGACCCAGGTTAATAAAGAAATTATTAGAAGAGAACTATGACCATTATAGAAACCTTATTTTCCCTATGTACACCATTCTGTATGCCTAAACATGAACAGGGAAGTAGAGTATACTATGGCAGTAAAGCATTCTGAGACAATATATTATTAGAACATAAATGGATTTTTATTCATTAATTCATTGATTCAACAAACATTCATTCTTCTTATTTTTATCTTTTTTATCTTCTTAGTGCCTGTGTGATTTTGGGTAATTCATTTAACCTCTCTGAGATACCTTCTCTGTTAAATCAAGGCACTTAAAAATAGTTGACATTTATTGCTTTAAGGCTTTAAAAATGCACTGTGAGGTGTGTAACAAGTGTTTTACTATTCCATTATACATCTAAGGAAACTGAGGCTGAAAGAGATGAATTGGCCAGGAGTGGTATTGCATAGTTATAATCCTTGTTAGTGAGAAAGCTGAGACTGGTGTATGTCTTAAGCTCAGGAGTTCTGAACTTCAGTGGGCTAAACTTACTGGGTGTTCATACTAAGTTCAACATTAAGACCGTGAAGGGGTTGGGGTGCCAAGGAAGAGTCTTCGGAAACAGAGCAAGTTAAAGTTTACTTGTCAATCAGCAATGTGATAGGCCAGGTCAAAGAATTCTTGGCAAAGCCCATTGTTAATTTTCAGTATGAGTATTCACACCTCAGATATCAGCAGATATTACAAATTGGGACTTGGTTTATTGCTTTGTTGATTGCCTAGACCTAAGAAGGTGAAAGAGAAAATGTTAATAATGTATATTAAGTTTAAAAGTTGGTTGTGTACATTTTGTTTTGGAGAGCTGATTGTTAAACATTTAAACCACTGTGTCAGTAGCTGCTGTACTTCCAATCTAGGTGACATAAGAAGACCTAATGGTGTGTGTGTGTGTGTGTGTGTGTGTGTGTGTGTGTGTGTGTGAGAGAGAGAGAGAGAGAGACAGAGACAGAGACAGAGAAACAGACAGACAGACAGAGACAGAGAGACAGAGATGGGAGGGAAGAGAGAGAGAAAGAGAGAGAGAGAGAGAGAAAGGAGGAGGAGGAGGAGGAATGTCCATGAGTCACAAAGTAGGAAATGTCAGAAGCAAGAGGTGAAACTAGGTCTTCCTTGGTTCCACATTCATTCTACTACATGGTCATTGGAACACCCTCCAGCTCCCAATCTTTTGATCCTATAACTCTGGCGAGTTTTCTCCTCAGCCACAAAGCTCATTTCTCCTCCAGGCAGACAGTCCGATGTGGAAATCTGCCCCATCTATATGCTATGCAAATATGGAAAAATATTTCTGATCAGTCAATATTATTGTTCAGAATTTATTCAGAATAAATCATTTCATTAACTAAGTAATAAAAAGCACTCTTGTCACCAAGATGCCTCCCATCATTAATGTATTCAACACTTATTGAGAATCTCCTAAAGCCAGAGAAGCAGGTAGGTGGCACAGTGCATGGAGACCTGGGCCTGGAGTCAGGAAGACTCCTCTTCTTGAGTTCAAATCTGGTCTCAGATACTTCCTAGCTGTGTGACCCTGGGAAAATAACTTAATTCTGTTTGCCTCAGTTCCCTCATCTATAAAATGATCTGGAGAAGAAAATGGCAAACCACCCCAGTAGCTTTTCCAAGAAAACCTCAAATGGGGTCACAAAGAGTTAGAAACACCTGAAATGATTGAACGACAACAGCTAAGGCTGGAGCAATGTGCTAAGCCTAGGACGGAATACAGAAATGTATAGAACATGATCCCTGCTCTAAGTAACATAAGTTGGGGCAGTTAGGTGGCACAGTGGATAGAGCACTAGCCCTAGAGTCAGGAGGACCTGAATTCAAATCTGTCTTCAGACATGTACTAGATGTATGACCCTGGGTAAGTCATTTAACCTAGGTAGCCTCCAGGAAAAAAAAACACAAGTTGTACTCTAGCAGGGCAGATAAAACCTGGACACATCTGAAAACAGAACAAAGAATTACATTGTCAGTAGTGTAGACAGAGCATGACAGTGTGGTTCAGAGGAAAAGTAGCTTCAGTGTTAGACTTTGAATTTTAGTGGAGGGGAAGATTTTGATAGGTCAAGGTGAAGAGGGAAATCATTCCAGGTAGAGGGATGGGGAGGAATTGCAAAAGCAAATCTGTATATTAGAAAGCAAATAGATGTTTGGGCAATGGTGAGAAGGTCAAATTGGCTACAACCTTGGGGCTTTCTTTGGAGAGTTATGGAAGATAAGACTAGAAAGAAGAGTTTGGGAGTCCCTTGGATGCCAGGCTAAGGGCATGGCCTTGAGTAGGCAATGGGAAGTAGGCTTTAGGGCAGCGGTTCTCAACCTGTGGGTTATGTTCAATTTAAATACATCCTGCATTTCAGATATTTACATCATGATTCATAACAGTAGCAAAATTACAGTTATAAAGTAGCAATGAAAATAATTTTATGGTTGGGGGTAACCACAACATGAGGAACTGTTTTAAAGGGTCACGGCATTAGGAAGGTTGAGAACCACTACTTTAGGGGAAGGGGAGAGATACTTCTTAAAGCCCTTTGTAGGAGTGCTTTAAAAGGATTAATTTGTCTATAGTGTGCAGTATGTTGTCTAGATTGGAGTCAGAAGAGATGGGAGGCAGGAGCCTAGGTAGGAAAATGCATAAATGGACATATAGTAAAGGCAGACAATTATACTCATGGGACAACTAACTACATGGGAATGAGTTCTGCTGCTTTTATGTGTTTCAAATCAATCAATGAGCCAATGAACTAATCCCTCATTAAGTGCCTACTACCTGCCAGGCACCTTATTAGACAAGAGGGTTTCAAACACAAGAAAGGAGATCTGACAACAAGAAGTTCACATTCTATGGAATGTAATGTTTAAAAAATTTGAGAGACATTATTTCTAGATAATTCTATCATTTTATTAATGAAGCTAGCACGTTATTAATAAAAGAGGTTGTTAATAATTAGTGATATTAGTAAATAATTATATTAGTAAAAGACACTCTTGAATGCCAAAGACCCCTCATGGTCTTTGGGTAGGGTCATGGTTTATGTGGAAGAGTGGGTGTTCTTGAGGGTAGAAATCACCTCTGATTGGTTAACCATTAAAGAGAAAATGTTTATTATAATGAGATGTGGGCTCATTCTAATGAGGGTCTTGGAATTACATGACTTGGATCAGTTAAATCTTAGAAAAAGAGAATCCCTTTCCATATCACCTGTCTGACAAAAGAGAAAATCCACATTTCCCCAGATCTTTCTGAGTAAATGCAGTGGGAAGGAACCCATCCATTAGGCTAAACTTAGAATTTCTTTTCTGTCTGATTAGATCTTAGCCTGGGTAAGTCTTTGTGAAGAATTTCCCACATTGGTTGATTTCTAGATAAGAAAGTAGAAAAGGGGGAAAACCTTGGTCCTGAGTCAATAATTAGTGATTAATGCAAGAGAGAAAATAGTAATTTCTCTTATGAGGAAACATGTTTATATATGTGCATATAAAATAAATACATAAATAAAAAGTAATGTGGGAGAAGGAGGAGGAACTAATCATTGGAAGGATCAGGAAAGGTTCTTGTAGTGTTTGAGCTGCCTTACGAATGAATGAATGAATGAAATAGCATTTATTAAATGTTTATTGTTATTCAACTGTTTCAATCATGTCCCAATTTTCTGTGACCCTATTTGGGATTTTCTTGGCTAAGATACTGGAGTGGTTTGCCATCTCCTTCTCTAGATCGTTTGGTAGATGAGGAAACTAAGGTAAACAGGGTGAAGTGACTTGACCAGGATCACACAGCTAGTAATTGTCTGAGGCCAGATTTGAACTCGCAAAGATGACTCTTCCTAACTCCAAACCCAACACTCTATGTACTATGGTGCCACCTAGTTGTCCTAGTAAGTGCTTTTTATGTGCTAACACAAATACAAAACCAAAGATAATCTCTGCTTCAAAAAGCTTCCATTCCAAGTGAAGGAAGAAAGATGGCTGATGTAAGAGATTTAAGAGGAAAAGAAGAAAATGGAATATTACTCAGCAAATGACTTTAGAAAAAATATAGAGAGTTTTCCATGAAATAATGAAAAGCAAAACGAGCAGCACCAAGAAAACACTGTATACAGTAACAACAGTATTGTTTTAAGAACAACTCTGAGCAAGCAAGTCATTCTGACTAGGATAAATACCCAAACTGACCTCAAAGATCCTATGAAGGAAGATGCTGTTTCAGTCCAAAAGGGAATATTGCAGTGGTGTAGGAAAGGATGAGTTGTTTGATTTAGAAAAACATGCAAAGACTTGGATTTATGGAGGAAAATGCTCTCCACCTTCAGAGAAAGAGATGATGGGAGGAAATAAGTACAGTATGGTCTTTCACAGATCTGTATGAGTGTATATGTATGTATGTATATGTTTATAGATATGTGTGTATATGTGTATATGTAT
>CM053592.1:23970890-24009302 GCA_028646515.1 Pseudochirops corinnae | reverse complement strand
TTATTCTTACTAGTGTTTGTTCAGACCGTGATATTATTTTATTTTATTTTTTAATCTCTATGGGGCTCTGCTTCCAGAAGGGAAAGCTCTGTCCCTAATCGCTGGGGTCCTCCCGGCTGCCGTAGACTTCCAGCTGACTGGATAATGAAGACTCCAAGACCGAGGCCCAAGACGACGATCCGGATCCAGGCCGCTCAATGGGAGAGCCCTGGCCTGAAAACAATCACTCAGTCTCCCTGCTGTCTGCAGGCCGTGGGCGAGAAGCTACAACGCAGAGGCCAGTGCAAAACCTCTGCCTTTCACTTTTCCACTCTGGAGACCTTTTGGCCGGACTACTTATCTCCCCCTTTCACAATCCCCACTCACAGCTGGTGCTAATCCGCAGCTGGTGCTAATCTGCTCACCTGAAAGGCTCTTCTGCTGCCCCCCCGGGTGCAGCGGTGGCTTCAGGCCAGGCTGGCTTCGGTTGGCAGTGCTGATATGGTTCCTCGTAGCCGAGCTGACTTTAGTGGGAAGTATCCTTGTGTGCGTTTTGGAGTTATAGGATTGGTTTAGAGTCCTATTTTATGGGTATTTTGGGGTGGCTATGTGAGAGCTGCTATATGTTGCTGCTGCTGCGCCGCCATCTTGGCTCCGCCCCCAGATGTACATTTATCTAAGACAAACTTTTCTACAGATGGCTCACACAAGGCAAGTGCTCACATAGTGGTCAAAAGAAGTAAAATAAGGTGAGCCATGGTTTCACCAAAGAACTTTGGGATTGTTTATGAGCAAAGGAGACAATAGCAACATCAAAGAATGGGCTATGGTCTATGAGCAAAATGGAATTTCAGTAGCTCAGAAATAAACATGAGACACACAGATTTAGAGGTATCTCCACTCCAAATGTTCACATGGACTATTTGTGCCCAACCTATAATGGAGTATTCTGTGTTCATATTGGTCTGATGAGCCATAGCCAGACACACTGTACCCTGATTCCAACATAGCAATGTCATGTTGGTCCTCTTTGAGAACAGAGGACTACAACCAACCAACCAACCACCTATCCCCAAGTCTTATCTCACTTAGTACTATCTGCCAGTCGAAGAAGTGAGATACCATTTTTAATGTCTTTCTAACTTGGCAATCTCTACCACATACTCAGTTTCCTACCACTGACATCTGATCTACCAGTTTCTCAGGGAGAGTGAAAATCGTTCTTGAGTGTTGTCCAGTCTTTTTGAGCCACTCCCCATACAAGTCATGAGCAGAACTTCCAGTCATCATGTGTTTCTTTTTTCTTTGACTCTCTCTTCCAGCTACCAGCCATATCATTGTCCTACATTCCTTCCAATGATTTCCCTTTATTGTCTCCAGTTACTCAAACAGCAGAAAGAATGGAGAAAAGTCATAATACCCACTACAAATCCATCAATAAACAGGTGTTCTGTTGAATATTACGTAACCACCATTGTGTTACATATTATGTAAACCACAAAGAAGAATGGTCAGTCCCATTTCTCAAGGCTCTTAAACCCTTTTTATTTGTTGTTGTTCAGTCGTTTGAATTGTGTCTAAATCTTCGTGACCCCATTTGGGGTTTTCTTGGCAAAAATAGAATGGTTTGCCATTTCCTTCTCCAGCTCATTTTATGGATGAGGAACCTGAGGCAAACAAGGTTAAGTGACTTGCCCAGAGTCACACAGCTAGTAAGTGTCTGAGGCCAGATTTGAACTCAGTAAAATGAATCTTCCTGACTCCAGCCCTGGCCCTCTATCCACTGTACCACCAAGCTGCTCTAAAAAACTCCAAAGCAAACCTTTATCATACTATCCCCTTTATCAGATCAGATATTTGTATGTTCCCTCTTGCTTGCCAAACAAACTAAAACTCCTTGGCTTAGCCTTTTAGAGGCTCCCACAATTTGAACTCCCCCATCATCCCAGTCTTCCCTCCGCATAATCTACACTCTCACTAACCATAGTTCCTTGTCCACCCATCGGGCTTTCCATGACTTTGCTTACATTATTCCTCATGTGCCGAATAGCACTGACCTTCTCCTCATTCCCAACACCAGCTGAACTCCTACATATCCTTTAACGCTCAACTCAAAAGCTACTTCCTCCAAGAAGCCTTTCCTGTTTCCCCATAGCAAGACAATATATAATCCTTTGGATTGTCAAGTCTCTTCCTTACTTACCCAAGGTCATACAGCTCACTTGTAGTAGAGCATGAACCCAGGTGCCTGGACTCCAATTCCAGAGTCCAAGTCAGACTCAGGACATTTCCCACTGTGGCCCACTGCTAGGCCTTAGCTAAGCTTTGTTATCTCCCCTAGCAACAAGTTTAAGGTTCTGCACATAAAATAAATGCTCTATTTGCATTTAATATCAATATCAATACTGTCTCCTCTGTGTTTGAATTGTAAAAGAGTTCTATGATATAAAATCAATATCAAATTGCTCAAATGAGATAACACTTAATACACTTTATAATACTTCATAAATTGCTAGCTATTATTATTGTTACTATTAGTTAAAAATTATTGGAGGGCTAGGAGGGGAGGCTGTAAACATAGAGCCTGATTAGGTTGGCCTCAAGTGGTCCTAGTGTGTGAGCTAACCAACCATCACAGGGCCATTCACGTAGTAGACACTTAAGTACCAGAGAGGGAAGGAAGGAAGGAAGAAAGGAAGGAAGGAAGGAAGAAAGGAATGAAGGAAGGGAGGAAGGAAAGAAGGAAGGAAGGAAGGAAGGAAGAAAGGAATAAAGGAAGGGAGGAAGGAAAGAAGGAAGGAAGGAAGGATGAGATTCAGTATTTACTTCTGTTCATTTTCATACTCAGTCTTCTATCACCCCTTGGGTCCTACACAGTTTTTTGAGATCACCAACAAATAAATGGCTTAGCAATCACAAATTCTTTTAGTGCCCTTCACTCTAAGACTCATATCCTAAAGAACGAGGTGCTACACATGAAGGCTCATGCTTATAATCCCATGTACAGGGTGGGGGCTGAGGCTAGGGGATTGATTAAGTTGCAATGAGTCCTTTGGGCTAATAAGGTAGGTCTGCATTTAGTTTGGCATCAATACAGTGGGCCTTTAAGAGTGAGGGACTGCCACATTGATTAAGGAGGGACGAACCAGGGCAAATCAAAGCTCCCAGGCCAATTAGAGTAGCATTCAACCATGAGTAGCCCCTGTACTTCTAGGCTGGATGAGATGGGAAAACCTAATCTTTAAAAAAATGAATTAAACTAAAATAAAGTAGGAGAGATATTGTAGGATGAATAGTAGGCTCAAAAAACTTAAGAGCTAGAAGGGACTTCAGCAGCCATCTTTGTACAGGAGTCTGCAAACTACATCTGTTTTGGTTGTTTGGTTGATTGGTTGGTTGGTTGGTTGGTTAGTTGTTACCCTTCATTCTCAAAGAGGACCAAAATGGCATCACTATGTTGGAATCAAGGTACAGTGTGTCCAACTGTGGCTGATCAGACCAATACAGGCTCAGAATGCTCTATTGAAGGTCAGGCACAAATAGTTCATATGAATATTTGGAGTGGAAATGGCTCCAAATTTGTGCATCTCCTATTTCTTTTGAGTTACTGGAATTCTGCTTTGCTCACAGAGCATAGTACTTTCTTTCATGCAGGCACGCCATGCTGGTTGGTCCTTTTCCAGCGTCTCCTGTGTCATACAATTGAGTTGGGGATGGATTAGGCAACAATACAATCAGATGGCTTCAGAACTGGTTGAAAGGCTGGTATTAATACTGTTTTCCCAAAGTTCTTCAGTGAGACCTTGGGAGTGTCCTTATATTGCTTGTTCTGACCGCCATCGTTGTGTTAGTACTCCTAAAGATAGTCTTTTAGGCAAACGGACGTGAGAAATTCAAACAACATGACCAACCCATTGTAGTTATGCTCTCTGTAGTAGAGTTTGAATGCTTGGCAGTTTAGCTCAAGAAAGTACCTCAGTGTCCAGTACCTTATCTTGCCAGGTGATCTTCAGAATCTTCTGGATAATGGACAATGACTCTCACACTTTCCCAATCACCAGTGAAGTGAAGCAAGGCTGTGTGCTTGCTCCCATGCTTTTTAACATGATGTTTTCATCAGTGTTGTCAGAAATCTTCGACAAGAGCAAAAGTGGCACCAAGGTCAACTACCGCACTGATAGTAAAATATTTCACTTGAAAAGGCTACAAACCAAGACTAAAATGGAGGGAGAGTTGGTACATGAGTTTTTGTTCCCAGATAATTGTACACTCAATGTAGCCTCTGCAGCTGAGGTGCAACAAGGTATGGATCAATTCTCTCCTGCTTGTGCTAATTTTGATCTAACAATTAATACCAGGAAAACACAGGTAGAGAACCAATAGCCAGCACCATACCATCTATATGGTGGAATCATGAGTTATAGCAAATGAAGAAATCCTGAATACTGTGGATATGTTCACTTACCTTGGCAGTGTACTTTCCATGTATGTACACATAGATGATCAGGCTGATGCACACATTGCCAGAGTTAGCTCAGTGTTTGGGAGACCCCAAAGGAAAGTATGGGAGAGAAGAGGTATTCAACTGAATCACTTCCATTTGAATTGTCTTCTGAAGATTTTGAAGATCACCTGGCAAGATAACGTACTGGACACTAAGGTCTTTTTCCACCTATTTTTTTTAAATAGATCTGCGAGTTAAAATTGGTTGTTATATTTTTAAATATAATTAAAGTTTATTTTTAAATGTAATAGCCATTCTTAGCTCAAGGGCCTCCAAAAACAGGTGTTGGGTTGGGTAGTTTGCTGACCCCTGAGTTCAACACAAAAGGGATCCCTACTATAACACACCTGGCAAATGGTCCTCCAACATCTGTTTGAGGCAAGTTTTAGCACAGCAGGTTTAGCAGAGCATAAGATTCTTGTGGAGAAGGGGAGAGGTCTGGATTAGACAACAACACCATCAGATGCCTTCAGAACTGGTTGGACGGCTGGTATTAATCCTGTTTTCCCAATATTTGAATTTAAAGGCGACCCATTCCACTTTTGGAGAGTAATAATTGGTAAGAAGTTTTGTAGTTGCTGTTTTGTCCAAATTTGTCTCCTCGCAGGACCCCCCTATTGCTTCTAGTTCTGCCTTCTGGTGCTAAACAATTCTAACAAAGCAAAACAAAGCAGATTTAGTGCTTCCTCCACGTTAATCTTTCAGCTCTTTAGGCCATCTCTCACGTTCCCCCTCAGTCTTTTCTTGGCCAAGTTAAACATCTCCAGCTCTTTCAACAGACACTCACGTGACATGGTCTCACCAGTCCTCCTTTGAACACTCCCCAGCTCATGAATGTCCTTCTTAAACTGCAGAACTAAAACAGTGTGACCTCCCAATGAGGTCTGATGAGGTCAATTGAATTCATTTTTGGTTACCTGCCCTGACCCTCAATTTTCTGCACGTATCTTTAAAAAAATCTAAGTTGTCTGATGAGTTCTCTGTGCTACAACATTGATCTCTGTAAAGACTGGTTTTTCTTTCTCAGTGGAATTGTTCTTTATGCCTTCAGAATTGCATATTTAAGACTGCCCTATCTTGTGATCTGGTTTCCCTTGAGGCTGGATTTGAACTTGGGTCTTCCTGACTCTCCATTGGCACTCTGCCCAATATACCGTCTAGAAGTCTCAAGAAGGCAGAGCTGGAGGAAGATAAAAATGTCCTATAGTCCTTTAAGAATAGTATCAGAAATTTGTAGATCCTGTATCTGAGTGTATGCCACCATGATGGGGGGGGGGGAGAGGAAGGGGGAGAAAATCTGAAATTCAAGGGACTGTGGAACTGAATGTTGTAAACTAAAAGTAAATAAACCAATTTAATTTAAAAAAAGAAAAGTATCAGAAGTGCTAAGAGCTGAGACTGGTAAGGAAAGCTAAGCAAAACAAAAAATGGGATCTTGGAGGAGATATTTATGAAAGGAGAGAAAGGAGTATCAAAAAAGGGATAGAATCCTTGTTTCGGGTGGATGGGACAAAGATAATTGACAACATAGAGAATCATAGTTGTTTGATTCTTTTTCTACTTGAGGTTTCTCTGTTAAGAAGAATGATGTTTAAACTAAGGCATAATAAAAATGGCTATTAGGTAGCATGGATGCAAGGTTAGTAAGGACACAGTATGAGAACTCCACCGGCTCTTGGAGAATTCAAGTAACTTATAGCCTCAGATCCTGAAAGAATTGGCAAATGTGATGGTAGAATCACTAACAGTGAATCTTAAAGACTGTGGACGATGGAGGTGGTGCCATGGAATTTCCAGTTTTCAAAAGAGAGAAGAGATAACATCTGGGGAACCAATTCAGTTCTGGGAAATAAAGTTTAGGGAGGATACCAATAAACTGGAAAGTGTCCAGAGGAGGGCGACCATGATTTTCAAGGACTTTGAGACTGTGCCTTCAAGACGCTTTGAAGAAAGAGAACAGTAATAGGGATATTCAGAAGTTCACAAAATCCAAAAAGAAACCAGTGGCAAAACTTAATTGTTTATACATAAATACCCAATATTTAGGCAATATGTAAGATGAACTGGAAATCCTCATGCAAGGAAACAGTTTTGACCTCATAGCTATATTAGAGATATAGTGAGATAAAAACCCATTACTGGAATATAGATTCTTATGGGTATACCTCCTTATTCAAAAAAAAACCAGGATAAATAAAAGAGGTAGGAGTGGGATGGTATGTTGTATTAAGAAGTTATTCTAATGTGAAGAAATCCAGGAACTAGAAGGGGAAACATGGTAGGTAGCATTTGGGTGAAGATCAGCGGAAAGAGAAACGGAAGCAGTTTTGTCACTGGAGTATATTCCAGACCACCTGACCAAAAAAAAATAATGGATGAAGAATTTCAGACTCAAATGATAAGCTTGGTATGGAGGAATGATTCGGCAGTGGTGAGGGATTTCAGTTACCTGGATTTCTTCAAGAATTCTCTGCCTTTATCTCTCTTTGTCTCTGATTCTCTCTCTGTTTCTGTCTCTGTCTCTTTCATCTATCTGTTTCTGTCTCTGTTTCTCTGTCTCTGTCTCTGGCAAAGACACTAATAAACTTCTTGCCTTGCATTAATAATAATGTGTTCCTTCACAAGGTAGAGGAATCAGCAAAGGGAAATTGTGCTCTAAATTTGATTCTCACTAGCAAGGAGGAACTCATTGCTGGGGTGAGAAATGATGGGAACCTTGCAGGGGAAGTGACCACTCCCTCTAAGAGTTTGTAATAAAGCGACAGGAAATCCAGACAGTTTGACATGCACCCTAGATTTGGGGAAAGTTTTTTTTCACAGATTTTAAAGTATAGTAGCTGCCAATGAACTAAAATTCTATAGGACAAGTCAGCTTAGGATGGATGGGAGATTCTCAAAAGTTAAATTCTGAAAACACAGAGGAAAAGAATACTGCTGAGAGGAAAAATAGGGGTCATCTGAGAAGACCAGGCTCAATGCATGGAGAATTCACCAGTCAGCTTGGTTTTTTAAAAGGTACGTGCAGAAGATGAAAGCAAGAACAGATGGTACAAACGGGTGGCCTAGTCCTGTAAAGATAACGTCTGGAGTTCAGGATGAGCTGAAAGAGGAATTGGGGGAGTGAGCCAGCAATGTCAAGGAATTAGAGCTTTTTGGTAGCTATGTTGGAAGAAAGATGAGACTAGATGATGAGGGCTTGAAGTAGATGGAATGGTGCATGACCACAGAGTAAAGGCTGTGCTGCCTAGTTGTTATTTCACTTCTATTTTCTCCGCCAGGGAGAATGGCTTTTGGACTGGAAAGGACGGAATGACAATAATAAAATGAGGTAGGAACCCCTAAGGTAATCTTAGGCTGTAATAAGTGGGATTCAGCCCCTACCATCTCAGTCAACAGACCAGGGTAACTAGTGTATTTGGTCTCTTCCTTTACTGGAACTCCAAGCTCAAAAAGGAATTCCAGTGTCCAGTAGTCCCAGAATTATAGGATTTTGTAGTTGAGTGGGATGTGGAGTCATCCTTAAAATAAGATATTTCCACCATCCAAGATGATAAAGAGACTATGCCATCTAAGGAATGCCTGAAGGAAGTAAGGATGTCTTGCTTGGAGAAGAGGCTAAGACTGGGGGTGAGAGGGGAAGGGAATGGGGGAGGGGCAAGATAAAGGGGGTTTCTTTAAACATTTAAAGGGCTAACATGTGAACCAGGGACTAGACTTGTTTTGGGGGCTTAGGGAGGGGCAGAAGGGAAAAGGCAAAGGTATTCACCATTTATCATATGCCTACCATGTGCCAGGGCCTGAACAAAGTGCCCTACAATTATTATCTCATTTGAAGAAGCAGGAATAATGGTTGGACATTGAAATATTGGCAAATACAGGCTTTGTATCATGAGAAACTTCCTAATAATTAAATGGAATGGAGTGCTCTGGGAGATAACGAATTCCTCCTCATCAGAGGGCTCCAAACAGAGGCTTGTCAGGCATATTGCACAAGGGACAATTTTTTAGTTATGGATTAGACTAGATGGTTGGTAAGGTCCTTCCAACCCTAAAAAAAAAATTCTGTAATTCTCTGATCCGAAGAACTGAGAGTGTTTACTCTAAAGAAGAAAAGACTCAGTGAGAATGTCTTCTAATATATGAAGGACAGTCATGTGGGAAAATGGATTAGATTCTTTCTGGTTCTAAAGAGCTGAACTAGCAGCAATAGAAAGAAGCAAACTAAAGCTGATGTCACAAAAATCTTCTTAATAACCAGAGCTATTGGGTTGTCCTAGGATGTAGTAGGTTACACTTCATTGGTCTTGAGTCAAGGCTGGATGAGCACACGTCAAAGTTGTAGCAATGAGTCTTATTTGGAGGGGTATGGTTTAAACTAGATGGTTGCTGAGGTCCCTTCCAACTGGCAGTAGTATGATTCTGGAATTAAAAATAAAGGAAAACATTCTTCTATTACATCAATCAACAGAGGCAGTGTGGCTTTGCATTTGGAAAGCCAGGCTTTTAACCAAGTCCTACTTCTGATACCTACTGACCGTGTGATCCTGGGCAAGTCACTTAACCACTCAGTGCCCAAGGCAACTCTCTAAGACTAGACATTACTGAGAAGGTGCCTGTATTAGGAGAGAGAGTTTCCTCACTGAGGAGTTTCCTAAGTGAACAAATCACAGCATCAGTCCCTATCCTATCTCAGGCAATAAGTACTAAATTTTTGTCTCCTCCCTTAACTGGAATCCCAAGCTGAAAAGGAAATTCCAGAATTTCATAGTTGAGAAAGGATCTGGAATCACCTTTAAAAGAATTACTATTAAAAAGTTGATCCTTCTCTCCTTTGTCATGGTGGGGGCAGTTCTTAAAGGGCGTCAGCAGAGCACAACTCAGGTCCTACTAAGCTGGAAAGGTTTTGTATCTCCTCTTAGGTACTATGACTATTTTCCAAGTCCAGCATTGACAGGCTCTGAGAGATGCCCTTCCAGGGCTACAGGGTGATAAATTTTAGGCTCCAGCAATTCTGGAAGGCCATCCACTAAACTGGAAATGGAATATAATGTGCATCAGTAGTAGCATCCACACCAGAGATAACATATTTCCTTGAAGATAAATCATATTGTGGAGCACCTTGATCGGGAAACCCTGCAGTTTGGATTGCATCCTGTAGGGAATAGACAATGACTAAAAGTTTTCCATCATTGTCAATGAACATTTATTGAGATTACCATGTGTAAAAATAGCACTGTGCTGGGTGCCAGCCTAAGGTTGAAAACTATTCAACACACGGTCTCTACTCTTATAATGTTCCCATTCTAGTCTCGTTAGGTAGACTGTATACATAAAATATATGTATCAGTATGTGGCAGGGTAAGAGAAGAGCTTATCATAAAAAAAAAAAATGAGCGTCTCGATAGAAACTTGGGCTTCATAGGGCCAGATATTTAGGGGTTAGGTTTTTCTATAAAGATTAGGTATCTATCAGCATTTTAAAAAAAATAAGTGGATTTCTATAATGCTTTATCTTTATTATTAAATGGGAGGCAACATCACCTAGCAGATAAACACCAAGCCTCTGAGTCAGAAACACTAGGGATCAAGTTCCATTTCTGAAACATACTTTCTGTGTGACCCTGGGCAAGTTATATAATCTCACAGTGTCCACCAGGCAACTCTCTAAGACTGCATAGCTTACCAAAAATGGCAGAGTGGTCACTTCAGTAGCACATCAACTAAAATTGGAAAAATGCAGAGCATGGCCACTAAGCAAGTGTGGCATACAAATTCATATGTTTTATATACATACATATATATATATATATAATATGTGTGTATGTATATATATACATCCATATAGAGATATAGATAAATAATATATGAATAAAAAATCTATAATGTATAGATTTCTTAAAGGCAGCTAGGTAGCAGCAGATAGAGAGCCAGGCCTGAAGTCAGGGAGATTCATCTTTCTGAGTTCAAATCCAACCTCCCCCTAAGATTAATCAGGGGGTGGGGATAATAACTGGAAGGATGGTGTCACACTCAACAGAACAGAGAATCTGGAAAGACGAGTGGGTTTGGAGAAAAGATAATGAGTTCCATCACGGAGGAGTTGAGTTTGAGATAGGTGTGGGACATCTGTGTGGTGATATACAGATACTTACTAGCTGTGTGACCCTGGGCAAGTCATTTAACCCTGTTTGCCCCAGTTTACTCCTCTGTAAAAATGAGCTGAAGAAGAAAATGCCACACCACTCCAGTTTCTCTGCCAAGAAAACCTCAAATGGGATCATAGAGTTGTATACAACTGGAACAACTCAACAACAGCAGCAAGTTTTTAAATAGCAAAGCAGCAGATAGAGGAAGTTCAGCATTGGGGGATCCCTATGCCAATGACATCACAGGTCCAGTCCCTCGAGCTAGGTTAGTTGTTGCCCCTTTGTTCTCGAAGAGGACCAAAGTGACATCACTCTGTTGGAGTCAGGGCACAGTGTTAGCTTGTGGCTGATCAGACCAACAGGAGCTCAGAAGGCTCTATCACAGGTCAGACACAAATAGTCCATGTGAACATTTGCAGTGGAGATGTCTCTAAATTTATGGATCTCACATTTCTCTTGAGCTACTGCAATTCTGCTTTGCTCACAGGGCACAGTGCCTTCTTTGATGTGGAGGATGCTCCTTTGTCAGTATCTCCCACGTCTTACAGTCATTCCAAAGTTCTTCCGAGACTTTAAGAACATCCTTACATTGCTTCCCCTGACCACTGTGTGAGCACCTGCCTTGCATGAACTCTTCATAAAACAGTCTTTAGGCAAATATACATTTGGCATTCAAGCAATGTGGCCAGCCCATATCTGGAGAGTATCTGTGGAATACAGAATACAAGTCAAAGTTTATCTTCTATCTAAGTTAAGAACCTAAAGAGAGCCTTGGGTTTGTTTTTGTTTTTGTTTTCTATTATTATTAACAAACAAAAGGATTCCTACAAATGTTTCAAGCAATATGGGTCAAATCCTGCTACAACAAAATCGGGGGAATATCCATGTTATTTTGTTGGATTAGAATTTTGTGGAATCAGTTATTGCTATAAAAAGTGAAGTTCAAGTAACTGACTTGGACCTTTGTCATGCTGAGATTTTTGTCTTAAAAGTATCTATACATAAAAAGAAATACATGAAAAGGTTTTTGAGGATTCACTGGCTGAAGAGAAATAGAACTTTCACCTTCAAAGCCTGGCTGAGCTGACAGATCTATTGCCCACTTCTCCCATGAGCCTCTGAGTGCTTTTAGCACATACATCTATGGACTCATCTCAGGATCTGGTCCGAGATTAGGACTGAGCTGAGTTAATGAAAGGCTGATAAGCAGGTATGTTTTCTTTCAAAGATACTTCCTTTTTTTCTAAAGTTACAGTTTTAAACCAACATGAAAAATACAGAGTGATGACATCTTTGCCTGAAAGAGGAAATGTACTCAAGAAATAGATTCCAGGAAACACAGTTTTAGAAAACAGATAACTTTGAAACCTATGAAGGAACTTCCTTCCACTAACGTTCAAATATTTTCTTTTTAAAAGCCATCTAGGTTAAACATGGCTCCTGTGAGGAAGGCTACTATTTCTGCACAATGATCTACAGAGTGGATCATGAATAAAATCTCACGGGGAAGAGAAAATCCATTTTCTTTGTGGATTAGAAATTATGACAGAATTTCATTCACACGAATAGATGGGTTTGACCCCAGGTCTCCTCCATTCTTCAGATATGATTAAGAGACTACGATGTCACTGATACTGTAATACAAGCAGTCTAAACCCAGAGTTTCTTCTCTTATCATGCGCAAGTGTCTATTTCTACCTGTTTGATTGATAGTTAAGCTTAAGGGCAGTAGTGATTCTTCCAGAAAATGATTTTCCTCTTGCTGAAGGTAGAGGCTAGATTAGGAAGACAGGAAGAACAGAGAGGAAAAGGGAGACTGTACTTGATATGTTATGGGAGTTGGTTTAATCTTGTTTTGGTTCTCACAACTACAATATGACTCTGCTGACCAATTCTGTTCCCTCTCTTGCCCTTACTCAGTATTTTCTTTGAATTATATGAAATCTCAAAAGAGACCTTCCAGATTAACTAGTCCATTCCCTACCTGAATGAATCTCTGGTACATCTTATGTTTGACTAATGTGGGTAAGATTCATTAAGGGGTGGGGATAGGTTAAGAGCCTCAGTGACTGGAAGGATGGTGTCACACTCAACAGAACAGAGAATCTAGAGAGAAGGGGGGGGTTTGGAGAAAAGATAATGAGTTCCATCATGGAGGAGTTGAGATTGAGTTATGTGTGGGACATCTGTGCGGTGATATGCAAAAGGAAGTTGGTGATGAAGACCCAGAACTCTGCAGACCCAATGAGGCTGGTAATGTAGATTTGGGAGTCATCTGCATAGAGATGATAATTGGAACTCAAGGAAGCTAATGAGGTAACTGGAAGAGAGGGAATCTTTAAAGGAAAAAAAAAGGCAGTCCACAACCAAGTCCTGGGACATACCCAGTCATAGAGGGCAAGACACAGATGTTGATCCAGAAAAGGAGACTTAAGGAAGACCAGTCAGACCAGCAGGATAGACATGGAATGTGGGTGAGGTCCTGTTGGTTCAGAATCCAGTGTCTGAGGATCTAAGCTGTTCTTTCCCCTGTGGTTAGACCAACTAGCAAAAGCAGGCAGTTGAATGCTAGTACAAAGAGTACCACCTTTCCCTTATGCTCAGGAATAAATTTGGACTCCAACTCCCCTAAATGATAATGAATTTGAAGGATTTATAAGAATCATATCCTGTCCATTTCCCAAAGATTTCAGAGTAATGGGTCTTCACTGGGAGTTAGTGGCTACTGTACCCTATGACAGGATCGCTGCTACTCCATTAGAGATCAAATGTGTATGCAGAAAATTCTAATGGCCCACTTGCTAAGTATATAAGGGGGAGTGAGGGTAGAGGGGTAAAGAGTTTGAAGGAAAAAAATCCAAGGGGAGGAGAAAACCTAGTTCCCTTTAGTGAATTCAGGTGGCCACCTTAGGTTCTGAAAGAGCTAGCAGAAGTAATTACTGAGCCACTGTTAGAAATAGAGCCACTGTGGGAGATGTTGGGTGTAGTTTGTTTATTTTTTTAATGTTGAATCAATCAGAGAAGTGATACTTGGAAGATGTTCTTAAAGTTTAGCCTTTTATGAAGGTTATGAAATCATTTGCATAATTGATGTAAGGTAAAAATAATGCAGATCTTTCCTTGCTCCTCCCACCATTAGAATGTAAGCTCCCTACAACTTGCCCACTGTAAATATTATTAAGTATTTAATAATTAATTATTATTGATTATTATTAATTAATAAGTGTTTATTGAATTGAATTGAAAAAAGAATATTGAAATACCATGGACCCCAGATTACAGAAAGGCAAATATCTTGATATTTTTTCTCCTTTTCAAAATTAAAATTTTTATTTTATTTTGAAAGAAGGTCTTCACTTCTCTATCTCTTCCCATGTCCCAATTAAAAAAAAAAAGAGAGAAAGAAAAGAAAAAGAGGAAAGGAAAGGAAAAGAGAGGAGAAGAGAGGTGAGGGGAGGGGAGGGGATAGGAGGGGAAGGGAGAGGAAAGGCAAGGAAAGGAAAAAGAAAGGGAAGTCTTCAAACTTAAAGGCCACTGAGTTAGATTCCAATTTCTTGGGAAATTCTAGAACAAATGTTCTAGATGTGTCATCCAAGGTCCAAGTAGGGAAGTGAGATTTTGAAGAGCTAGTATGGTTTCATCAAGTACAGGTCTTGCCATACTAACATCCTTTCCCTTTTTTGACAGAATTACCAAACTAGTAGTTGAGGAGGAATGCTGTGGGTTTTGTTTATCTGTCTATCCAGATTTTAGCAAAGCTGTTGAGAAATATATCTCCTAGTGGAAAAGATGGAAAAACATTCAGAACTGATTGAACTAGCAAGCTCAAAGTAGTTACTGGTGCAATGTCTATGTACCAGGTCTTCAGTGGAGTACCTCAGGGATTTGTTTGTGCTTGTCTCTCTGCTGTTTAACATTCTTGTTAATGATTTGGAAGAAGGCAAAGGTGGTATGATCTTCAAGTTCTCAGATGACAACAAGCTGGGAAGGATAGCACACATTCTGGAAGAGGGCATCAGGATCCAAATGGTTCTTAACAGACTAGAGTATTTGAGCTGGATCTAAGAAAATGAAATTCAGTGGGGATAAATCACTCAATCAATAAACATTGTCTTTGTTTCCTTCCCTTTACATTTTGTGATTTCATCAAGTGGTTTGGGGGAACTCAGTTGGGGTTGCATTCCCAAAGATTGTCCTAGACCCAGGTCTCCCCTAATACTCACATAGGGAAAGCCCAAAGCTAAGAGGTAAGAAAGACATAGTTCATGTTGTTTAGCACCTCCTCTTCCCCACCCAAATAAAGCCATGGCTTTTTCAAGGAGTCTTTGTATAAGATGTATAGCACAACCCCTAACTGATGCCTTGTTCATGGAATCCACTATGTCCAATCATTACATAAGAGACCCAGGAACTCTGAACCTGGCTCTCAGCTCCTCACAGCACAGTACGTGGACTTAAGACACCCTATCCCCACCCCCCAGTGCCAACCAAAGCTGGCTTATTCCATTGGGTGTCTTGTCACTGTCAGGGATGTCCACCTGCTTCTGAAGTATCTGGCTCATGGCTCACTCATGGAGTGTGGAATCAAAGGAAGACCCTGGGAAGTTTGTTGCCATTCCAAACTGGCATCTCTGACCTTAAATACTTTGGTTCCTATTTCCTATGGCCAGAAGACAAGAGGTATGTCACAGGCTCCCTGGAGTGCTGGTTCTTCTCTAGCTTTTGACTCAGTGAGTGAGTTCTACTCTCTCCTTATAGTCATTTAACACATTTGTTCTCCAAACACCCCATACTGGAGGGCAAATTATTGAACCAACTTGTGGTCACAAACTCGGCAAACAAAAGATTGCTACATCTTCTTCCTTGAATGTAATCTCGATGGGTTTTCCTTTTCTCATTTAGATGGTATCATGGCAATCTCACTCGCCATGCAGCAGAAGCACTTCTTCTCTCAAATGGGAGTGATGGAAGTTACCTCTTAAGGAACAGTCATGAAAAGACCGGTCTGTACTCTCTTTCAGTGAGGTATGTTATCCAGTCAAGAAATGAGAACAACACAAGAGCACCTGGCAATTATACTGATGTAACTCAATATATTCTCCCAGCACCCTCTATCACAGACCCAACCAGAGCTCAGCTAATACTTTTTCTCTCAGGATTCTAGGGTGGAGGATAATTTTCTAATAGTAAAGACTCATGAGCCCCCATCAATGTGTGTCCCTTATTGATTATCCTTTTATATAAATTAATTACCCAGACTTAAATATCTTTTAGAAAAAAAGATATTTACTAAGGTAATATAATGAGAACATTTGGTACAAACTCCCCTCCAAACCATATGAAGAGTCCAGGGAAAAGTGGGCTTAATTTTAGAGAACATAAAGCAAAAAGAGTAAGTCTTTGCTTGTAGAAGTCCTTCCATTAGAAGTCCTTTTCTCCCCTTCATAACCTGACCCTCCATGAAGTTCTCTTAGGTCTGGTGTATCTTTCTATTGAACACTTTGAAGAGTCCCAAAGCTGCCTTTCCTTAGTGTGTCTAGCTGATCCCCAGGTCCTGACGTATACAGTCCCATTAGCTCTTCTACAGTGCTGTTAGAACACTGATGAGAATTCCAAGTCCTCTGACTTTTTGAAGTGCAGGAGGCCATCTTCTGGTCAATGATTGCTCCCTTGCATTCCATTCAAGAGGGGAATTGGGTTTTGCATGTACACTGCAAAGTAGAATTTGTTTGATCCTCTGGAGAATGGGCCATGCCCTGAGAAAATTCAACCACTGTATCAAATGCCTTAGTTCTTGGACAGTAATGAATGACTTAGAATCTTATCAGGATTGTGTAGTTCTTTTCAAAAATGATGAATTTCACACAAATAACAAGTAGACATGTATAGATAATAAATGTTTTTCCCTTTCAGAGCCAAAGAGTCTGTCAAACATTTTCATGTAGAATACACAGGTTATTCATTCAGGTTTGGCTTTAACGAGTTCTCAAGTTTGAAGGAGTTTGTCAATCATTTCGCAAACCAGCCTTTGATTGGGAGTGAAACAGGTAAGCTGTGTGTGAATGGGAGCCTTGTAAAAGGTTGTTTGAGAGATGGAGAAAGAAGGGGGAACACAGGATCCAAAAAATCCATAACTATAATGATTTGTCCCCTACACTGGTCTTTGAATATGTGAAATTTGAGTTCATGTTCTTTAGAGTCAATGTGCTATTATCTTGTTACTAGCTTTGAATCAGAAAAACGTGGTTTCAAATCTGACACCTACTGTGTGACCCTGGCCAAGTCCCTTAGCCTCTGTTTGCCTTAGTTTCCATAGCCATAAAATGGGAATAATAATAGAACCTAGAATCTACCTCCTAGGGTTATTGTGAGGATCAAATGAGATAATATTTGTAGCGGAGGGGAAAGTGCTTGACCCAACGCCTGGACCATAGTAGGAACTATGCAAATACTTATTCCCTTCCCATTCCCCCTTCAGTTAACTCCAAGACTAAGCTGAAGAGCAAGTTCAGGTCTGCACTAGTGAAATGATTCCTCATCAGGGAGTTCTTTGTACCAAAAAAAAAAAAAATAGAGTTAAAAGAAAAGAAGTTGAGCTTAGAATTTTAGAGATATTGTTGTCAAAAGCTTTTTTTCTTTAGATAGGGGTAAGTGAGAAAAAGATACCCAGTGTTGGAGAAGACAGTGTGAAACTCCCTCCAGAAATATAGACAGGCAGCTTTCTAGTACAGAAACTTAAAGTCTCTAGGAGTTGTCTGGAAGGTTAAGTGACTGACCAATGTGATCATACAGCTTGTATGTGGCAGAAATGGAACTGGAACTTAGATACTTATTAGCTGTGTGACTCTGGGCCAGTCACTTGACCTTGCTTGCCTCAGTTTCCTCATCTGTAAAATGAGCTGGAGAAGGAAATGGCAAGCCACTTCAATATCTTTTCCAAGAAAATCCCAGACAAGGTCACAGAGTTGGATGTGACTGAAAAATGACTGAACAATGAAACAACAAAAATCATAAGATAAAACCAACCAGAAATACTTAAGGTCTCTCTTCAACCCCACCTCAGAACTCTGCACAGAGCACACACTCAACAAATATTTGTGGATTTGATGAATTAATAGCACAGAAAAACCTCTTGTTAGTGAAGGTGCATTCATTTTTTTTATCAATAAGGGAATATCAACAGGAAACAAAGAAAAAACAGTGACAAGCCAGATTTGGGGGCTCTTCGCAATTCTCTATCTTCACTGACCAGTAATTGAAACAAGTAAGAGCTGTTAAACTGTTGGGGAGCTGCCCACTAAAATCCATTTAATAATTTGCTGTGGTCCTGAGATACATTGTCATTAAGATCCTTCAGGGTTACTCTTCAGCCATGAGAATCAGAGGAGGAAATGTATTAAGTTGTCCCCAAAAGCAAAAGAGCTACAATTGCAATCCAAAACACAGCCTATAAATCTGAGCCCAATCTTGATGGGAACAAATGGACCTTTAATAAAATATGGCCATTAATTCAAAGTGGAAGATAAAGAGGGAAACTGGAGATGTACCCCCACCAATCCATAGGGGAGTGGCGAAGGGACAATACATTCTCTAGTCTCTTAATAAGACTAGGAGTGATGGGGAAATGAGATAAAACCAATGGAAAGGAGGACCTGGAATAGATATAGTAGAAGGTAAGTCTCTTTCTAAGAGGAGAGAAGAAAGAGTACCACTAAATAACATTTCCATGAGTGGGAGAGGAAGGAAAGAAAGAAGGAAGGAAGGAAGGAATTTAAGTAAATTCAAAAAATTTAGGATAGGGCAGATAATGGGAAAGGGGGCAGGGAAGAGCCTGTGGCATTAGCATCAAAATAGTATAAGGAAAATTAGCTACTATTGTATAGTATTGATTTTGAAGATGAAGGGAATAAAAACCAATACCAAAGAAATAAGTGGGGGCTAAACACAAGCTTAATAGTAATAACATTTTAAAGTGAATAGACCAAAGAAATCTAATAAAATAGACACCCAACAACTTCAACCAAAAAAATCTAAAAACAAAGATACATCTGGAATAAAATGAAGAGACCAAATTAAAACATATTATATATCAGCTGACTCCAAAAGAGCAGGAGTTGCAACCGTGATATCAGACAAAGCAAAAATGAAATTTCTCAGTGACAAGAGAGAGAAACTAGATTATGCTTAAATGAATCATAGACAATGAAATAATATCAGTACTAAATGTATATTCATGAAATGACATAGTATCTAAAGTAACAAAGGAAAAGCTAACAACCACCAAAAGACATAAAAGTTAACACAATTATAGGAGACTTTAATTTTCCTCTCTTAGAGCTAGATTAATCTAACATATAGACAAAAAAGGAAAATAGGGAATTGAACAAACTACTGAAGAAGTTAAATCTAAAAGGCTCATAGTATCCTTTGAATGGAAATGTTAAAGAATATACATATTTCTCAACATCATATTTGCAAAAATAGGCCATGTGCCAGGGCATAAAGAAGTTACAAATAAATGTGTTTTAAAAAGCATGAATACTATGCACATTCTTTATAGAACATAACAATAAAAATAGTAATGAATACAGGGAGCACAAGCAAAAGATACAGATGTAAATAGAAACAATAATGGCATCCTCAATAATGAGGTTCAAAGAAGAAATCACAGAAACAATCAAAAGCTTCATGAAAGACTGCTAATAGTGAAGCAACATGCCAAAATTTCGGGAATGCAGTTAAAGCAGTATTCAGTGGGGAAAAAAAAAAAATCTTTAAAATTTACATGAACCACCTAATCTCCCTGCCTAAATAATCTCTCTCTCTCTCTCTCTCTCTCTCTCTCTCTCTTTCTTTCTCTCTTTCTCTTTCTCTCTGTCTCTGTCTCTTTCTCTTTCTCTCTCTCTGTCTCTATCTCTCTGTCTCTCTGTCTCTGTCTCTCTGTCTGTCTGTCTCTCTCTCTCTCTCACACACACACACCCTGATTCTGGATCTTTAGAAAACATTCTAACAATAAAATTTTTGATGAAGAGAAAATAATTCAGAACATCATTCAATATGTTTTTGTTCTCACTCCATACCTTTTTTTTTTTTGTTAAAATGAAAGTTTAAAAAAGGTGAACTTAGTGGATAGAGATAGGGGAGCTGACATCAGCACAATCTATGACTTCTTTTGGCTCTGTGAATCTGAGTAAATCACTTATATCTCAGGGCCACAGCAACTCCAGACTAGAAGTTGCAGAACAGGTACAAAGCTGCATCAACTGAGGAAGTTCCTTCACTGGTAGTTCCCTAAACCAGTGAGGTCACAGATGGAAGTGGGAGGGGAATGAAACAAAAAAAAAAAAAAGAAAAAATCTGCAAAATGAGGAAAGAGAGGATTAAATGTTCTGTAGGGTCTCTCCCAGTTGTGATGATCTGTTACTATGGACTGTATTAAATCATTCTAAATTGCCATCAGAACTTGTTGACTAATTTCCTATTTACTTTCACACATAGAGTTCTTCAAACTCTTGAAGATTCATTTTAAAGTGTAAAACTTCTTTTTAAAGTAAGCAATGACTACAAAACCAACTCTCATCAATAATTTAAACACACAGAGTCAGTAGGGGTTTTCTCATTACTAATGCTTTATTATTTTGTACAGATTGCAATCAAGTTTTTAACTTGTTAATTGCTATTTCATTTAAGCTTGTCCTTGTTTATACAAAGCATCCAAATTGCCAAAGAATCATATATGAAGGTGAACCAAAAGTCAATGATGACACGTATGTGAAGTGTATGTGGAAATGATCACACAGGAGATCTACAGTAACCCTTTTGCCTCTTTAATCACCCAGTCAGCATTATGAAGTAAGAATTCAAGTCAGTTATTGCATAGATTTGGACTTACCTCTTTTCACAAATACTTCTAAACCAAGAAAATTCTATTTGACTTTTTTTTTATGCTGAACTTCCACTAATCTTAAGATTCTGATCCTTGGCTGAAGGAAATTATTGCACTATCATAGTTACTTTATAAGGTTCTATCATAATTTCCTTAAAAATTTAGTTAAGCCCTGCCTCCTCAAAGATCTCTGTGACACAGATTTACTTTAAAAGCTAAAATGATTCAAAATTAATTTTATTTTAAGACTATAATAACACCTCTGGAGGTGATCAGAGACTTTGAGATTTTCCATGGCCAAGAATAGCTGGTTTTGTGTTCTTCCCTCCCTAACCCCCTAAAAATAGAAGAAAAGCCATTTTAAAAGCCACCTAAATAGCTAATTGGCTCAGATTCTTCCCAAGGGGACACATAATAAAACGCATTGATTTAGTATCTTTTTCTGAAAACTCAGAAGATATTGTAATGTGCTTTGTATAAAGAATGAAGTGCTATTTGCGAAGCAGATCTGATAAATCATAGACGTAGTGTGGGGAGAATCCTTGGAGCTTTAAAACAAAGTTTATACAGGGTGTCCCGAAAGTTTTAAAGCTACTGAAACTTGAAACACATGGAAATAGAAGAGGAATGTGAATAGATGCAAGAAGAGAAATTTACCTTGTTCTTCAAATTAGCAGAGCTTAAGACTGCACCAAGACTTTTGGGACATCCTATGTTTGATCCTAGTGGAAGCCAATGGAGTGCTCTTCAAACCAACTGAATGATTTTTGTTGGGCTTAGATGATCTTTTCCAAAGTTCCTTCATTCTCATGATCCTGCTGTTGCTTGGTCCTTTCAATCATGTCTGACTCTTCAGAGCTGAATTCGGTGTTTTCTTAGCAAAGAACCACTGGAGTGGTTTGCCATTTCCTCTTCCAGCTCATTTTATGGAGGAGGAAACTGTGTCAAACAGGGCTAAGTGAATTGCCTAGGGTCACAGTAAGACCAGATTTGAACTCAAGAAGATGAGTCTCCCTGACTCCTGGCCCAGTGTTCTATCCACCATACCACCTAGCTGCCCATTTAACAGTAAGAGCTAACATTATATAGCACTAAAGTACAGGTCTATTCAGTGACTCCCTTTTGAGTCCCTATTATTTCTATGATCAAATATAAAAGCCTGTGTTTCGCTTTTTAAGACCTTCATCCCTTGGACCTTTCCTACTTTTCCAACC
The DNA here is from genome assembly GCA_028646515.1 of Pseudochirops corinnae. NCBI lineage: Eukaryota > Metazoa > Chordata > Mammalia > Diprotodontia > Pseudocheiridae > Pseudochirops > Pseudochirops corinnae. The sequence goes on along the minus strand of CM053592.1, from coordinate 23,987,573 downwards.
TTCTTACACCTTAATCTTTTCCCTGTACTCTATGATTCAGTGACACTCTTTCTCTGCCATTCCTCAGACACAGGACTCTCCTAATTTTCACTAGCTATCCCCCATGTCTACAATGCTCTCCCTCCTCCTCTCCACCTTCTGGCTTTCCTGGCTTCCTTCGAGTCTCAATTAAAGTTGTACCTTCTATAAGATGTCTTTTACAGTCCTCCTTAATCTTAGTGCTTCCCCTCTGAGATAATCAACAGTTTACCTTGTATATATCTTGTTCATCCATAGTTGTTTTGAACAAGATATATAATTGAGACTACTTGTTCTCTCTTTTGTGTTTTGTTTTGTTTCGTTCCTTCTTTTTTTTGTTCATTCCATTGGTTATAATTCTTCTTTACAACTTGGTTAATGTTTAATATGAAGGTATTTGTAGAGCTATATCTGATTGCATGCCACCATGGGGGGAAAGGGGGAAGAGAGGAAGGTGGAGAAAGTTTGAAATTCAAAGGACTGTGAAACTGAATGTTGTAAACTAAAAGTAAATAAATAAATTTAAAAACAAAAAATATATATAATTCAGGCTATTCCCCCCACTTTAGACTGTGAGTTCCTTTTTTTTGGGGGGGGGGGAGTAGTGGTTTTTGTGTTTGTTTGTTTGGTTGGTTTTGCCTTTCTTCTTATTCCCTATACTTAGCACAATGTTTGGCACACAGTAGGTACTTAGTAAATGTTTGTCGACTTGAGTTGACTTTAAGGTTTCTAAGTTTTATTTAATCCTCGGAACAATTCTGAGGCACATCTTCATTTTACAGCTAAGAAGACTTGAGGCTTAGATACTATTATCTCCACTTCATAGATAAGAAAACTGAAGCTTAAAGAGATTAAGGGACTTACCCAGGGCTACACAGCTCCTAGTGAATACAGCTTGCCTCACTAGCCATATGCCATGGATATAGTGGAAGGAAAGCTTGAATTGGAGCCAAGAGAACTGAGTCAGACTCCACCACTTAGCAGCTGTAAGGCTGAATGGACACATCATTTAATCTTCCTAAGTTTCTGTTTCCTCATCAGAAAATGAGGGCGTGCGATATTCATGCTATGTAACCTGCACAGGAGAAGGACTCATTATGCAAATGGAATTTCTTATGACATACCAGGCCACTTTTCTAGGATCTAGGGGAAAAACCAAGTGAAAAACCAGCTGGCAGCCTACTAGAGAAGAAAAACCACACAATAAAGCAGGATACTATAAGGACAAAGGTGAGATCCAGAAAAGATGCTGGAATAAATAGGAGGAAGAAGAGCTTATTCCCAACAGAGGGAGGAGAGAAGATGAGGAGGAGGTTTGGGGTTCATGCTGCATGGAGGAAATTGCCTAGAACTAGCTTTGATGAACTGAAGGGTTTGAGCAGTCAGAGATATGGAGGGAGAACCTTCCAGGCATGGCTACCTCGCCTACCTGGACCCCTGAAACAGAAGGCAGGAGAAGATTGGGCAACAGCTCCTGAATAATCCAGTTTGGCTAGACTGCCCAAAGCTCCTGACAAATGTGGTTGGAAAGCTAGATCAGAGTAAGACTGAGGAAGGCCTTTTAAAGAGGTTTTGATTTTGTTTTAAAGGTGATAGGGAATAATGGTGGTTTTTAATCAGGGGCATGACATGGTTCAACCTGTACATTAGGAAATTATTTTTTATAACTTTATCAAGGATATATATTGAAAAAGAGAGGAGAGGAGAGGAGAATAGACATTGCCTCACTCAAAGTGAGAACCTGAAAAGACCTTAGCTTAAAAGGGCCATGGTCTCCCACTGCATCCTGGACCATCTCCAGTCATCCTGGTGAATATCTGGCCACTGTACCCAAATGGCTCTGGAGGAGAAAATGAGGCTGGTGATCTTGCATAGTCCTGCTTCACTTAAATCAAAGTGAATTTCAAGTCACGTCAACATCTCCCTGAAGTCATGGTCCTCTTCCAGAACAAAGGACAAACCACAATTGGAAAAGAGATAGAATACAGGCTCAAAGACCAATGGGTCTTAAAGAACCCAGACAAGAGCTTGAACTCTTGAGTAGAGAGGAGAGAATGGACTTGGTATCACTGGAGAATGGTCTGAATTTTACGCAACATAACATCAATGCTAGATTCTGTGAACCAACTCTCACTAGCTCTCCATACTGGGGATCTGCCCTAGACTATGAATTATATCACATGTGGTCCAATGGAATATAGAGCTCATGTCTCTCAGATATATGAAAAGCCCTTTTCAAAATAAGATGAATGTGGGGCAGCTAGCTGACTCAGTGGATAAAGCACCAGCCATGCAGTCAAGAAGACCTAAATTCAAATCTGACCTCAGACACTTATTTAGCTGTGTGACCCTGGGCAAGTCACTTAACCCTGATTGCCTCAACAACAACAAAAAGATGAATGGGTAAAGTGTAGTAATTACATGTTATTCAGTTGTGTTGACACATTGTGAGCCCATTTGGAGTTTTCTTGGAAAAGATGCTGGAGTGATTTGCCATTTCCTTCTCCAGCTCATTTTACAGATGAGGAAACTGAGGGAAACAGGATTAAGTGACTTCCCCAGGGTCATACAGTAAGTATCTGAGGCCAGATTTGAACTCAAAGATGAGTCTTCCTAACTCCAACTCTATCCACTGAGTCACCCAGCTGCCCCCAAAGTAGTGCCTATACATGCTAATAATGATTTGATTGGTAATGGGTATTTGACAGGCTCTCTCTCCTAACCAAAGACTATAAGTTGCTTTTCCCTTTGTGACGTTGAATAACACTCACCACCATTATTTGAACCATGAGAGCCGTGGGTTGGGTTTCACAAAGGAATTCCAAATATCCTACTTGACCAGACTTTCCAGGTAATGCAAACAGTTTACTTCTCTGGGTTCCTATTTTCCCCCACTGTGAAAATGAAGGTACTTCCCACCTACCTGCGTTACAACATATCCTGACAGGTCAGTTCTTGATGGGGTCATGGACCATTTCCTTTTTGTCTCTTTTTCCTCAGTGCCTAGCTTAGTGCTTGGCATACAGGAAACAATAAATGCTTCTTGATTGATTGCTCCATTGGAGCATAGGGGAGCAAGATACAAAACAGATGAAATGATCATTCAGATCGACATAGTTTGGGACATTGAGTCTTCCTTATGATGGTAAAGGAAGGTCTTCAACATTCACTTGTAACTCAGTGAGTAGAGATTTGGGGGGAATGAATGTAGATCGTACTTTTTCTGCTATAGTCTTAATTGACAAATTATGGATTTATTAATTAATTGATTAAGTGATTTTCCCAGGGGCTCACAGTCAGTATACGTCAGGGGCAGAATTTAAACTCAATCAGATCATTCTTAACATGTGTGGTCACTACTTATTGAGCATCAAGGTGGTGCAATGGATGGCCTTCCAGGCTCAGCATTGATCAATTCACTATGGTTCTACACCTCACAGTATTAAGGGTGATGAAGCTCAACATTCATATAGTCATTGAATGTTAGGCTTGAAAGCAAACTTGGAGGTCTTCTGGTCTGAGCCTTTCATTTCACAAATGAAGAAACTGAGTCCCAGATTAGTGAAATGACATGCCCAGGGGCACAGAACAAATTAGTGGCAGAACCAGCCATTGAATCTAGATTTTTTTGACTCCCAATTCACTGCCCTTCCCACCATACCATACTGCCTTTCCATTCTATGGAAAGAAATACCAACAGAAGAGCCCAATGAGTAACTGGTAACATGAACATCATTGCTGTATTGTTGGGACTTACTCTTTGAATCCAAGGACAGCAACAAAATGAGGGTCAATTTTATTTTTAGAAGTAATGGTCTAGGGGCAGCTAGGTAACCCAGTGGATACAAAACTGGCCTTGGAGTCAGCAGGACCTGAGTTCAAATCCGCCCTCAAACACTAGCTGGGCAAGTGACAACTCCAATTGCCAACAAAAAAAGAAGTGATTGTACATACTTGTACTTTACAACAGTGGTATCAAAGAGAGAGGGGAGGACCATTAAACTATACATGAGAATCCCTGTGAGTTAAATACTGACTTGGAAAACTACATATTAATATTTTCTATGTTTTATTATATTTTTATTTATTTTGTTGAATATTTCTCAATTCAGTTTTAATCTGGTTTTAGCAACACCGGGTAGTGTTGCAACAATAATGCAGTCCTTTGGTCACAACTCTGCTATACAGGACCCTATTGCATTCAAGGAGACCAGCTCTCATGCTCAGCATCCCACCAGACAATTCAGTTGCTCAGTTCAGTGATTATCTAAGTTTCTAATCTCTGGTCTGTAGGACCCCTACCCCTAAGGAGTCTACGAATAGATTTCGGGGGATCTGGGAACTGATATGGGAACTAGCCTCTAAATGAAATTGAGCATCTCCTTCCATTATGAATGATGTAGGTAGCAGTGTGAGGGTAAATGTTTAACTGGCTCTCTGGGAAAAAAAAAATTATACCTACATTTTTAAGTTCAATCTTCACTATTTCTCCATCACTTTCTCAGGTCTAGACTTTTTTTTGTTTTTGGTGAGACAGTCAGGGTTAAGTGATTTGCCCAGGGTCACAAAGCAGTGTGTGAGGCTGAATTTGCACTATGCCCACCTGACTCCAGGGCCAGTGCTCTATCTACTGTACCACCTACCTGCCTCAGGTCTGGACAATTTAAAAAAAAAAACTTAAATCATTTTGTCATCTTTGCTTATTCCTAGGATGTAAATGTTCACACTGAAAATTTTACAATTGTCTCTTCTTAGCCAATACAAATTGGCTCTAGAACACATCTAGATGTAGGCAACAACATTATTCTGAGAAGGGATCCATGGGCATCACTAGACTGCCAAAAGGCACACACTCTCTCCCCCTCTGTCTTTTTCTCTGTCTCTCTCTCTCCCCATGTCTTTCTTTCTCTGTCTCTGTCCCTCTCTGTCTCTCTGTCTGTGTATCTGTCTGTCTCTCTGTCTCTCTCTCTCACACACACACACAGAGTTAAAAAAAACTCTGCTTTAAAAAATGTACCTCTTGAGCAATTCTGAAACCAAATTTAACTTCAGAGGCAGGAACAAACCAGCTTCTAGAAACGGGGCAGAGACAGGCAGAAAATCTGTAGCCATGTTTCCTAAGCTCCTAGTCCCTAACTCCTCTTGTAGCCTTTTCACCCCTTCTCCCACCCCAGTTAACTCTGGCCCCTTATCTGAGGGTTGCAGCTCAGCCCTAAAGTTGTCTTGGTCGGACTATCTTGTATGTTAGAGTTTCCTTGTTCATTGCTCTGGTGCTCTTCCTCCTCTTTCCAAACCATGAGTGACCTCACTGAATTAGTCCTGTTCCCTCCAGTGTGTTTCAACAGTCAGATAAAGAAAACCTCTCCTCTGGGGTCACAGAAATGAGAAGTTTTAGAATGAGTTGGCTTCTTGCCTCGTCTGTCATTGCAGCCTGAATCCAACAGCAGCCACGCAAACTAGAAGAAGAAGATCAGCATCAGGACTTTGCTCTCAGTGTATAATCTACTTCCCTGAAGCAGGGAGTTCATTCATACTTCCTTTATTGAGTTAAATTATGAATGTTTTAGGAGTAAAGTTTTAGAATCCACTCTAAGGGTAAGGAAGACTAAAGCTGAGGTCCTGGAGGAATTCTCATTTTTATTATGTTGGTACAACCCAATCATGAACAATCAATAGCTCTTCTATTATTTAAATCTTTATTTAAGCAAGAGTGTTTTGTAGTCATCTTCCTTTTCTGCATATATCTTAGTTGGTAAACATTCATTACAATAACAACAACCACCCTTACATAACGCCTACTGGGTGCCAGGTACTGTGCTAAGAGCTTTGCAAAAATAATCTCATTTAATCCTCACAACAATTCTGGGAGGTAGATGGTATTATCTCCATTTTACAGTTGAGGAGACTGAAGTAAACAGAAGTTGAGTGATTTGCCCAAATTCATTCAACTAATAAGTTTCTGAGGCCAGATTTAAACTCAAGTCTTCCTGACTCTAAGTTCAGGACTCTGGCCCCCACTACTTCCTTGTCTAATATCTGACTTACCAATATTTTATGGATTCTGTCGTTACTTGTAATGGAATTTCTTTTTATATCTTTTCTTGGATTTTGTATATTTTTATATTTTATATAAAATATATATATAGTTTATAATATATATTTTGCATATTTTATATTTATTTTATATTTTTTCTTGGATTACAGAAAGGCTGATGATTTTTGTAAGTTTATTATATATCCTACTCATGGGGTACTGGGGTGCCTTTGTAACATTTGGGGTGCCTTTGTTTGTAACATTGTTGTAACTTCAGTCTGTAAAATCTCACTTGTGTTCGAGTACCTATGTCTGTAACATCAGCTTATGCAATTAAATTGTAAATCCACATCTCTCCCCAGCCTGAAACCATTAACTTTGCCTAGCTGCTATTATCCCTGCTTGGTACTATAACAAGCTATACCTATGAATCCTTCACAAAAGCATTTTATAAACAATCACTTTAGTTTAGAGAAATGTATACCTCCTTGTTCTAGTGGCCAGCTGCACCTATGAATCCTTCAATGCACTATCAGTAAGATAACTCTTCACTATTAGGTACACCCTGGATCTCCAATTAGTCTAGTTTCCCAACATCTAGTGTCAAACAAGACATTGATGGGTAACAGACTGGATACCTCTCAGTCAGCCCTGACCAAAAAATGACCCAGTAACATTTCAAGGCAAAAACCACACCTCCTGGTAGCCCCCACCCCAACCTCGTGGGCTTTCTCCCAGTGAATTATGGGCAATACGCCTGCGCCGTTGATATAAAAAGTGCACGTCCCTTTAAGCACTGACCACTCCTTAACTTCTCCCTAATCCCTCCCTTACTCACCTAGTTAGCATAATTGATACCTGATTTATGTTATTATGGCTATATAATCTGTATCTCTAACTCCTGCACTTTCACAGGCTTCCTCTGACACCTCCCCGCCCCCATCCTGCCTGCTGAAAAGCGTAATAAACTTTTACAATCCTGACTGCCAAGATTACTTGTGCCTGGGAATTCTTTCAGATTAAAAGAACCCTTTAAGAATTTCTTAGAAATCCCTGAAAGCATTCATCCTCTTCACTACTAGGATTATTATAAGTCCTGGAATTATTAATTTTTTTTTAAATTAGCCTTTAGTTGAATCTCTAAGTCAGAGGATTCTTCACCTTTTTCTGCCATTTGGTGAAACTTCTGGGTGCTTCAGAAGGAAACTCATTGATTGATTGGGGCCTGAGTCCATAGATGTTATTCTTATTTGTTATTATTATTATTATTATTAGTTTTCAACATTCACTTTTATAAGATTTTGAGTTCCAATTTTTTTTCTCCCTCCTTCCCCTACCCCTGCCCAAGAAGGCAAGCAATCTGAGATAGGCTATATATGTACAGTCAAATTAAACATATTTCCACATTACATAGATGTTATTTTTAAAAGTTAAAAGAAGGGCCAGAATTAATTACCCCCCTTAGAAGGGTTTCTTCTCAGTATTTTGTACTGTATGCCATTCTTAATTTTTTTCCAAATGAAACACACTAATAGCAGTTTCTTCACTTAGACTATTACTTTGATCTCCAACAGATTTTCCCTGATCCAGTCCTAACTTTCCACAGCTGCTAAAGTAATCTTCCTGTGGCCCAGGTCTGAACATGTCACTTCCCTACTCAAAAAGATCTCCCTCGTCAAGTCTAGTCAGGCAGTCCACAAGTTACTAAGTGCCAAGCACTGCGTGATAAATATAGATACAAAAATAGACAAAAAAAACCAGTTCCTGCCCTCAAGGAGCTCACAATCTAATGGGGAGATGATGTGCAAACAGGGATGTATATAGAAGATATATTCAAGTAAAGCAGAGGTTATCCCAGAGAGAAGGCACTAGCAATGGGGCATAGGGGGTGGCTAAGAACTGGGAAAAAAGGCTCTTGAAGAAGGTAGCATTTCAACAGAGGTTTGGGAAGATGAAGCAATATGAACTCATCGGCCAAGTATTAAAGACCCTTTCTCACCCACCCACAATCTGACTCCCCCTCCCCTACATTTCTTTTTTCTTTTTTTTTTTCTTTTGCTTTTCAGAGGGGGAAGGCAGGGCAATTGGGGTTAAGTGACTTGCCCAAGGTCACACGGCTAGTAAGTGTTAAGTGTCTGAGGTTGAGTTTGAACTCAGGTCTTCCTGACTCCAGAGTGGGTGCTCTATTCACAGCGCCACCTAGCTGCCTGCCCCCTACATTTCTAACAGTGTTCTGCCCTCCACTTTACATTCCAAACAAACTATACTTTCCAGAACTTAGCACCCCATCTCTTGTCCCACTATTCCCCCAAATTTAGAGTGCAATCTCCCCATTTCTGGATCTCGGAAACCTTGTCTTCTTCAAAGCTTAGCTCAAGTATCACGTTGTCTGTGAAGGACCCTAAGCAGTCACATCTCTTGAAAGCAATTGGTGACATTTAGGGGGATGCTATTAATAATAACATAGATAAAGCACTTGAAGACTTACAAAGGGATTTACAAACATCATCCTTATAACTGTCCTGGGAGGCAGGGGCTATTATTATCCCCATTTTACAGATGAGGAAATGAGGCAAAGATTAAGTGACTTGCCTAGGTCACACAGCTGGCAATTGTCTGATAAAAGGTTTGCCCTCCAGCACTCTAAGCTACTGCATCATCTAGCTGCCCATAAAGAAGGAATTTTCCTACAAGTAAAAGTAGAGAAAAATTGGATGTGTGTAATATCCATATTCATTTCATGTCCACTTGATCAAAGCAGATGTATTTAGTTAAGAGATAAGGGGAGTCAAGGGAAGGGGGCATTGATGTATGATTTAACTGATCAGAGATTAATACATAATATATTAAAGTTCTCACTATAAAACTGAAATGAAGTCAGAGAAGTGCAGTAAATACATCTTGGTATTCTCTTTTTCCAGTTATTAGCAAAATCCTGAAGGAAACCCAAGCATAGCCCTCTAGTTAGCCCTTGACCTTGTCCTTCTGGCAAAGTTGCATGAACCTGTGTTTTTCCTCCAATTCAGGCACCTTGATTGTTCTGAAACATCCCTATCCACGCCAAGTGGAAGAGCCATCCATCTACGAATCGGTCAGGGTTCACACAGCAATGCAAACTGGAAGGACAGAGAGTGACCTGGTACCCACAGCTCCTTCAGTAAGTAACTGTCATGCTGATCAGAAGCCTGCTTAGGGAGAGGGGGGAGAGGGACAGAGACAGAGAGGAGAGAGAGAGGGAGGGAGGAAAGGAGAGAGAGAGGGAGAGGAAGAGGGAGGGGGAGAGAGACGGAGGGAGGGAGAGAGGAAGGGAGAGATGGAAGGAAGGAGAGAGAAGGAGGGAGGGAGAGGGAGAGGGAGAAAGAGAATACTCAACTAAAAGCACACGCTAGGATAAGCTTCTGGGTTTCTTGAACTGAGAGGATGTGAGATACAGTGGATGGAAGACTAGTCAGGAAGACCTGCCTCTGATACAAACTGATTGTGTGATCCTGGACAAGTCACTTGAATTCTCATTGTCTTAGGGATGCCACTAAGATTTTAAGTTGCAAAGCAGATGCCAACTTGCTTTGATAGAGAAAGCTTACCTAACTAATGGGATCACAGGTCCTGATGGGTCAGTCAGACAACCAGTCTTTATTAACTACCTATTATTGCTGGACTCTGTGCTAAGTGCTGGGGATACAATAAAGCCAAAAGACAACCTTTCAAGGAGTTTATGGTCTAAACAAAGCAACCTTGGCTGGTGAGCATTCTTTTACACCTGGACAATATTCCCATTCACGACTGTGGTACATGTAATAGGTGAGAGACGTAACCTCCAAGGATCCATTCTGACCCCTCATTCCATTTCATCTGAGCCACGGAAGGTCCTGAGTAAATGTAGAGTGCTTACAGGCATCCTTTACACTTTTTATGAAAGGCTTTTAAATTGGAGCAGGGCACCGTCTCTGTGGTAGAGTCGGTAGAATGATGGATACTTGGTGGAATGTATGGCCTGCGGGTCTGCTGTATGTGATAAACAGAAAACCACATGATATTACGTACTCTCATTCTCCTATTTTATTGAGATATGAAATAACTTAACCAAACAATATATTTGTACAGATGAGAAGGGGAAAAAAACCCCGAACCATTCTTCTGCCTAACTGAATTCGTTACACTTCTAGCCAATTCAGCAAGTGTCCATTAAATTCCTATTCATTATGAAGCAGGAGCTGGTGCTCACCAGGCTGCCTGGCCTTCTGTCCAAACCACACTGGCAATCCCCATTCTCGCTCCCTCACTCCAAAATCCTGGCCTTCCTGTGAGGAGCATTGAAATAACTGGTGGATATAATTGCTAAGGCATTTTTGATCTCTGAAAAAAAAATGTGGAGTACCCAGAGGTGATACAGAACTCAGTCTGAGAATCCCTGGAAGGAAAAGGCAATATTCAAAATGTGCGGGAGGCACATTTCAAGATCGAGAGATTGTGATCCAAAGTGATCATGGCATCTCATGATGTACAGGTAATTTCTGAGGCCTGGAGAGGAGAGGAGTTTAAAGACCTAAAGAAAAACCCAATCTTCCTCTAGAATAGAAAAGAGACTTAAGGGTAGATGTTATGCAGTATGGAGCTCCTGGTTTCACTAATGTCTTGCTTCTTTCCTAGCTGGGCACCAAAGAAGGATACCTAACGAAACAAGGGGGACGAGTGAAGGTAAGAACTGGTTTTATAGGGGATGCCCAAAGAGATGGGAAGTAAGCAGATGGCCTAAAGTCTAACAGGATTCCTAAATTTGACTTTAGTGACTCTGTTCTTGGATGTATTCAATGGAACATTTTGCTTTCATTTTCAATGGAAAAAATTATTATTCTTTTCTGGATGATAAATTATACTGCATAAATATAATATATCATAATATGTAATATAATATACATTATATATCTATATCCATTATAGATATCCATATATATCTATTATATATATATCCAATATATCCATTATATTATCCATTACATATATATGCATTATATGGATAATATAATATATCATAATATATAACTATATAATATATATTTAAACACAGATATGTATATGTCTGTTAAGCCATTTAATGTCTCAGAGTAGGTGGTAAACAGCATTGCTATAGGAATTTTCTCAACTGGGAGTTCCCTATACCAGTGGAATCATAAGTCTGGCCTAAAATTAGCCCTTTAATTGATTTATTAATGGAGCCACCTCAGGAGTGCATTGTGATAACTAATTATTCAAAACCAGGAAAGTAACTTCCAAATTTCAAGGCAAATATCCATAACGATTTATAACCAAGGTAATTCATAATAGGCTCATTGAGAGGGAGGGTAGCAAATTTATTCTTGAAAAATTTCTAGAAAGCTTCTTTGGTCTAATTGTTGACATCTTATTATAAAAGTTCAGTTGGTACAAATTCCAGTTCCTAAAAATTCCAGTAGACTTTTCGGGGCATGACAGCTTGTCTAAGAAATACCAGAAAACAGAATTAACATAATACTGAACTAGGATATTTGATTGTCCCCATTTTATGGGCTTTTCAGTGTTACACCTTGATGTCCCAAGAAAATGTCTGTGGACAAGTAATTCTTTTTGCCCAGTTTTAAGGTGAGGGACATGAATTACTTCCTAGGAATTGTCCTGTGTGTATTGAAAAGAGTTTTCTTCCGGGGGGCTATCTAACCACAAACATCTTACAGAATAAAGAAAGAGTACAAAGTAAAAGACAGAACCAGGCCTAGATTCTGCCCCACCTCCCACAATTTGATCTTCTTCCTGTGATATTCTTAGAAAAGAGGTGGGTGGGAATAATGCTTCTAATTTTGATGCAATATTTCAATACCACTTCCTACTTACTACAACATAAAATGCCTCCCTCACTTGAGCTACTTAGGGAATCAAGGAAACTTGATATATTTTTAAAAATGGACAATAGCATTTTAAATGCTTATTTTTTAAGTTCATGTTTTTAAATTCTAAATTTATTTTTGAAAAGTAATTTCAATGTCCACTCCAACATTGAATCATCTCTCTGCATTTGACCTAAGAAAGCTATGCATAAATTTGCATAAAGACTTTTTTTGGGGCATATTGACTATTACAGATTTTGTACATGGTTAGTTGTTAATTACATGCTGGGAGAATCAGTGATTCAGCTGTGTGGGTTTTCTATCCGTGAGTAACAGATCACAATCTTAGTAGTTTCTACCATGAGTTACTAAGGCAGAAAAATATTCATTACGTAGTGTCTTCTCTTCCCACTGATGGCATATCTATTGTGGGAAATATATCCAGGGCTTATGAGAGGAAATATTTTGTTGGTTCTTTTTTTTTTAACTATGCTGTTTCATTATATACCTTTGATCTGCATTTATTGTGTGCTTCTAAAAGCAGGTATGTTAGTTTTGAGTTCCTTGAACCTGGGCTGACCTTGTCTCTGGAAATTCAGTCTGCACATGGGACAGAACACTCAGTACTGTACAATATTTCCCATTTGAAGACACTCTCAATTACTTTTCTCTGAAGAGAATACAAGAATGTTCTTTAGTCCTGTGCTAGATTTTTTCTTCTTTTAAACAAAGAAAATACTTTAGTTCAAATATTATTTTTATCTTTATTCAAAACGTATGTATTTTCTTTGTCTTCCTTCCTCCCCACTGCCCTAGACTTGGAAAACCAGGTGGTTTACTTTGCACAGGAATGAACTGAAATACTTCAAAGACCAAATGGTGAGTAGACCAAATGCAATGTAGTATCATTAAAAAAAAAAGACTAGCAGAAAACAAGACCTCTGAAATCCCTCGAATCTCTTAAATTCTTCTTATTCTTCCTGAAGTGCCCAGGACAAAATTGGTGGTCTGATTCTACTGAGCAGAGCTGGTCAACAAAACGTTACATTTTTAGCCCATTATCTAGGGAATACACAGAATGAAGCATCATGGAAATTATAAACAAAGGGCAGCTTAGTCTAATCTGACATCAAAACCAACTTCCTCACTTTACAGGTAACAGTATGACCGTGTGAGATAAGTGCTTGTGTAAAGCACTTAGCACAGTGCCTGAAACATATTGGGCATTTATTAAATGTTTACTCTGTCCTCTCTTCTCCCCCCTCACCCACCTGCCCCTTGCTATTGTTCAGTCGTCTTCAGTTGTGCCTGACTCTTCATGACTCCTTTTGGTGTTTTCTTGGCAAAGATATTGGAGGGGTTGGCCATTTCCTTCTCCAGCTCACTTTACAGAGGAGGAAACTGAGGCAAATAGGGTAAAGTGACTTGCCCAACATCACACAGGAAACAGAAGAGACAGGGTTGAAAATCTGACTTCAAATCCAAGTCAACAACAAACTTTCATGAGGCTCTTACCTCAGAGTGTCCAAAGAGTGCACTCTCCAGCCTTGCCACTAACGAGTTGGATGTTTTTTCTTGGGTAAAAAGGTTCACATTTCTGATCGGCTCAATAGCCACTGAGATCCCTTCCTGCCTAGATGTCATCATGTCTAAGCTCCCATTTCTTCATCCTATAACTTAAGGGTAACAACAGTTTCTATACTACTCCATAGGATGGTTGGGAAGAGCAAATGAGAACCAGTGTAGATGAAAACTGTAAGGTGGTAGGTTGCAAAGCATTAAACAAATGTAAAGTGTTGACTTATCATTTGTCCAGCTCATTCACCCATTACTACTTCGTTTCTCCCTTCTTCCACCAGGAGGTAGAATACTAGAATGTTAACAGCTGGTAGAGATTCCAGATCCATCCTGCTCACTTTACTGGGGAGCCATTTCCTACAGTAAACCTTTTCTGATATCCCTAACTGCCTTGTTGTCTCCCTCTTCAAATGATCATATATATGATAATCTGATCACATGTTGTATTACTACTGCTCCCATTTTTTCAGAAGTTCTTTGAAGGCAGGAATTGTTTTTCTTACTTTTGTTTTGGTATGCCCAGTGCCTGGGTTCACAGACTTTGGTTGGGTTGGGTTGAGTTCAGTTAGATGAGGAAATGGAAGGAAACCTAAATGGATTCAGATTTGCATTGGGTAGGGTTGTATGATGAAATTGAGACCCAAATGGATTCACAGACTTGGACTGGATCAGTTTGGATGAGGAAATTGAGACCCAAATGGATTCACAAACTTGGGTTGGATCAGGAAATTGAGATCCTAAGACATGCAGACACTCCAGGTTGTAGTTAGTTGACTTAGAACTGAGGTCTCCTGATTCCCACTCTCCTTCCATTAGACACATGTTGCCTGAGTCAAATGCTGGGAGGAAAATGTGTCTGTCTCTCATATGTAAAAATCCTTCCATATGAAATTTAAATAGGAAAATCCAAATCTAGGTCTTTGATGCTCAAAGTCTTGAACCTTTAAAAACCTTTTGTATGTGATTCCTCCAAATAAAATGTACTTTCTTATTTCAGTGCACCTGGGTAGAAGTAAAAGCTTCCATAGCCATCTTGGGAAAGGCTTACTTACAGATGAGCAATGGACAGGCTCCAGGAGTCTTCACATTAAAACATGATACTCTCTATCTTATTTTCCAGACACCGGAGCCAATTCGGACACTAGATCTAACAGAATGCTCAGCTGTGCAGTTTGATTACACACAGGAAAAAGTCAACTGTTTCTGGTAAGTTGTGAGATAAAGAGAAAATTCTTGCCCATCCCTTTTTCCTGCAAAAGAATAAAAGCCCATAGACTATGCATTGTCATCTCAATGTGTTGAAAGTTTTGTGACCTTGAACTCAGTGGCCATATGAAGAGCCCCCATCTTTGAAGTTTAGAAGGACAGGAGATACTATGAAACTATTCAGGAAAGGCATTCTAGTTTTCTCATTTTAAGTACACACCCAACATTTCCCCTCCTAACACATTGAACAATCCCTATTGGCAGCCCATTGTCTCTAAGACACACTTAACCTCCTCTGGGGGGCATTCAAAGCCCTTCCCATCCAGGCTCCAACCTGCTTTTCCAGGCTTATTACACTCCAGTCATCCTGACTGATGTCTGGTCACTGAACCCAGATGGTTCAGGAGGAGAAAGTGAGGCTGGTGATCTTGCACAGTCCTCCCTCACTCAAATCTAAGTCAACTGCAAGTCATGTCATCATCTCCCTGATGCCAAGGTACTCTTTGAGAATGAAGGACAAACACAACACATTCCTTCAACCATAAAGTGAAATTGATCTTGTTCTTTCTGGTACACAACAATCCCATCCTCCTGCCTTCCAATACCATCTCTCTGTGCCTGTGATAAATTACTTCCTTCCACACTTTAGAATCCTGAGCTGTCTTCAAAGTTTAGTTCTGCCATGAAGTCTTTTCTGACCCCAATTACTTTGTATTAACTTCCTATATATTTTACATTTATTTAAATGTGGATGTTATTCCTGCTCCCAGAGGAATATAAACTTTCGTTTTCATCTTTGCATTTCCATGTGCCTTGCAAACAGTAGGCATTTAATAAATGTTTATAGATTGCTTCCTTGCTTGTTCACAACAATTAGTGAGACGGGAGGCAGAGCCAAGATGGCGGTGTAGAAGCAACCAGGTTCTGTAGCTCCCACATAGCCACCTCACATACACATAAAATATGATTCTAAACAAATTTTAGGGCTCCAAATCTCACAAAAATACAGAAAAACAAATCTCCTGCTGAAGGCAGCTGGGCAAGAAGGGCTCATTGCACCACACTGGGAGCCGAAACCAGCCCAGCCTGAAACTACAGCTTGGCCCCAGGGCGGCCAGAACGAGCCTCAGCCGGAGCCTTCTGGAGAGTGGATCAGTGGCAGCTGTGGCAGTTTCCAGAATTATCAAGCCATAAGAAACAAGGACAAAGTGAAAGGTCAGTGGAATTGAGCCAAATTTGGGGGAGAAAAGCGATCAGGCAGAACTGCCTTCAGGGCAAGGAAGCGGCAGAAGCGGCAGCCCTGCAGCTGCCTCCATATGGCTGCTTCAGAGCTCCCGGCCTGCAGACTGCAGAGGGGCCAAGCGATCATTCAGAGGCTAAGTGCTCTTGCATTGAGGGGCCTGGATCTGGATTGTGGTCTTGGGTGGTAGTCCTGGGGTGTGTTTTCAGTGAGCCAAAGCCAGTGGGGGCTGCAAAAAACCAGCAGCCTCCCATTAGCTCCAGCAGCTGTGAAAACCCCAGCAATTTGGGACAGAGCTTTCCCCTCTGGAAGCAGAGTTCCACAGAGGTAAAAAATGAGCAGGCAAAGGAAGCAAAGTAAGAACAGCAACCGGACTCTAGATTCCTTCTTTGAGGACGAGAAGGATCAAAGCATGGAACAAGAGGAAGACAACACAGTCAGAACTTCCACACCAAAAGCTTCCAAGCAACATGTAGACTTCCTACAAGCCATAGATAAGCTTAAGAAGGATTTTGAAAACCAAATAAGAGAAGTGGAGGAAAAATTGGGAAGAGAAATGAGAATGATGCAAGAAAATCATGAAAAGAGAGTCAACAACCTGACTGAAGAAAATAACACCCTAAAAAATAGATTAACTCAAATGACAAAAGAGGCCCAAAAAGCCAATGAGGAGAAGAATGCCTTAAAAAGTTGAATTTGCCAGATGGAAAAAGAATCTCAAAAGCTTTCTGAAGAGAATAATTCCT